>CM045729.1:79276549-79299049 GCA_024760905.1 Plotosus lineatus
CCCCAAGAGAGCTAATTGAGATTTGGTTGGTTGGGAGTGATTGCATACACTTTCTTACTCATCAAGCACACCGAGTCTATCCAATAATGGGCTTCTATGAGCTCATGCATACGAAGCAGAAAGGAGGACACTTTTCTCCAAGTGTATTATACCACTCTTTATATCGCATGAGCCGCAGGTAGAAAAATGTGGTTGGGCTGCATCACATATCTCAGAGGGAACAGCTAGTGAGCCTTGTAAAGAGACACGGTGGTGAAACGACGACTGTAAACACAGCCACGAGTGCGATTTCCTCACACAGTAAATATCAGACAGTTTGGAGAGGCATACTCTGTTTGCATGTTCTTCCCGTGTGTCGACTGGTGAGAGAAGCTTTGGGACTGAAAGGCTGGATTCAGAAACCAGCAGAAAAAAAATGTGTGGTGGAGGAGAGCGCTACACCGTATCTTCCTCCACCTTCATGGCTAAAGTGCCCTTGAGCAAGGCACCTAACTACCAACTGCTCTCTGGGCACCACAATGTGTGTGGAAGCCTGTGAGTGTGTGAACACTTTGGATGCGTTCAATGCCCTTACAGGATTAATAGAGTATAACAAAATAAAAATAAATACATTTCACAAATTGGCTGTTCCAAATTTGCTAGCTATGCTGATGAGTGTGAATGGTTGTGTGTGTGTGTGTGTATTGGCCCTGCAATGGTCTGCTGAGCTGTTCAGTGTGTGCCCCGCCTTCACTCAAAATTGGCTCCCTCTGACCTTAATATGATTATGTAGTTCAGCAGATGAGCGAGTGATTTATCAGCTGTAGAATTAGCATAACCAGTTGTGTTTTTAATCAGGCGGATGTCGGCATTACCGTTTCACGTCATGCACATCTCTCGCCAGTCGTGAGTCCATGCGCCCAGCACCGCCCAGTGACACAGCAATTTGAGAAGTCTGCACTTGTCTGTCTGAACTGAGAGTTATTTCACCATTAATTTTATGGAAGTTTAAAATAAAGCACAATTCTTTTTAGGATGTCTCTAAATTTTACATTTATGGCATTGGGTCGACGCCCTTATCCTGAGCGAGACAGTTTTTATTACAACCGAGAACTTGGGGGTTAAGGGTCCAAAAAAAAGTACTCAGACTTGAACCCCTGACCTTTGGATCAGCAAGCCAAAGCCACAGCCATCCTTTCAGAACTACATAGGACTAGATCAAAATGGCTAAATTCCTCCACAGGCACTGTTAAAGCAAAAGTTTGCGGACACAAGACACTGATAGATACCAGTCAAATGTCACATTTTGGATTTATACCTCATTTGATGCATACTTTATGCATTAATGCATTTGATGCATTAACGTTTTTTAAGACGTTTTGGAGACAAAGTCAGAGAGGCTAGATTGAGATGGTTTGGACATGTACAGAGGAGGGATAGTGAGTATATTGGTAGTAGGATGTTGAGGTTGGAACTACCAGGCAGAAGGCCTAAAGGAAGACCAAAGAGACGATTCATGGATGTGGTGAAGGAGGACATGAAGGCAGTTGATGTAAGAGAAAAAGATGCAGAGGATAGGGTGAGATGGAGGCAGATGATTCGCTGTGGCGACCCCTGAAGGGAAAAGCCGAAAGGACAAGAAGACGACGACCTCATTTGCTGCATACATGCATACATATGGCTGCGAGGATCTGTGGTACACTATTCCAGGAGTGGCCAACCTGCGGCTCCCCGAGTCACATGCAGCTCTTTACCTGGTTTCATGTGGCTCTTATGTTCATATAGACATTTTTGTTTGTGTTTTTTTAATGTGCATGTTCACTTTGTCAGAGTTCAATGCAGTATTTTCATCAAATGCGCATGTGCGTGAGATGAACATTCTGCAAAGCTTCCCAGTATGGGAAGATTATTTAAATAAACAATGTGTGTCAAGTTCACTGTTAAAATAGCAGAAAAAAAAATGCACAGCAAAAATGTGAAGAAGAGCACAGGATGTTTTTAACAGAGTGGGAGAGGTTTGTTGTTGCTGTTCTTGAATGTAATGGTAAGACATTCTGCCTTATACGTCAGGAGTCATTAGCACATTTCAAAGCTTCAAATCTTCAGCGCCACTTCCACTCACTGCATGCTTACTTCGACCAGGAATTTCCTAAAGGGACTGAACTTCACAACTACAATATGTTAACGTTGAACAGTTAGGCAGGTCAGCAGATACAGTTCTTCCAAAAAAAAAAGTGCTCAGAGACCGTAACACTTGCATCGTATCTACTGGCTTGGAACATTACACGGGCCAAAACGCCATACAATGAAGGAGAGTTCGTTATAAAATCCCTCAGTGACATTGTTAAGATCTTATCTCCTGAAAACAACAAACTAAAACACGTGGTATCAGACGTCCAACTGTCCCGCCACACTGTTGAACACAGAACATCGGACATTAACACGGCTATTGAGTCATGGCTGCACTCAGACTTTCAAAGATGTGAGAATTCTATCATGTTGGTGTGTGGATTTACAATAAATATGGCTGAGCAGAGGGGTGTGTGTGTGTGTGTGTGTGAGAGAGAGAGAGAGAGAGAGAGAGAGAGAGAAAGTGATGGGTGATGTTCAGGTGTGCCCGTGTGTATGATGTGGCTCTGTGCCCCTGCTCTATTCCATAAACCTATACCAGCTGTATTTTGTATAATGAATAAAGAGGTATCAGCAAACTTTTCCAAAACAAAAAAAAAGTAACTGAATTCTGAAAACTGACATTTCAATATACATCCTGGACTTTATACAGATGCTTAAATTTCATATTCCTGAATATACAACTCCATAATTTGTCTGGTCTGTGTGTGTGTGTGCGTGTGTCTCACCAGTAGGATCGAGTTGAGCACATCGTTATTGAGTGGGGACTGATCGTTGCGGCGGTGTCGGCTGATGCGTTTACGGGCGCTGTGCATCATGTTCGAGACGGATAGCTTGGGGATCGGCACCGTCGTGGGCTCTGTCAGCTTTGACAAAGCTTGAGTGATGTCACTGTTTTCTGAGAAGTCAAAAGGACATAAAAAGTCATTCCAGAATCTTTTGTCTGTCTTAATTCTATTCAAAACCGTACAAGCACCGTATCATTTGTGGTGCTTGTAGTTCTCTCCTGTGGGTGTGGTCATGCACTGCTCAGGGGTGTGTTTTGGTTCCTGTGACAATCAATACTCATCTAAATGCAAAACCTACAACCCAAAGTCTGATTTAACAACATGACTTTCCTGAAAAATGCACTAAGTTTGGTTTATGTTTCAATGTAAACTGTATAATGTGCAAACCAACGAACCGTACATGCTACTAATGCTGCTGCTTCCTCCCATGCTTCATTTATTTAATTATTTTATAATATCTTTTCATTCATTTTCTGCCCCCCCCCCCCCCCCCCAAGTGCGGCTAACTGGGTTATCAAAGGCGGGCCATGTCTGTCACTGTCTATGGTGAGAGGCATGTAAAAGAACCATTGCTGACTTTCGTAAAGAGTAGCTGCAAAGTCGTCAGCGAGTTTCTGTCCCTTGCTAATAGGGTTGTGACAGGAAGGGCATTCGACGTAAAAACCTCTGCCAAATCAAACGTGCGAATCAGATGATTCACTGTGGCAACTCCCGAGTAAAAGGGAAAAAGCCGGAAGGAAGACAGACACACATTCATTTTCTGTAACCGCTTAATCCTGATTAGGGTCATGGGTATGCTGGCGCCCATGCCAGCCGACTCTGGGCGAGGGCAGAGTACAAACTGGACAGCTCGCTAGGCCATCGCAGGGCAGAAACATGCTGACAGCTATGCAGCTACTCTTGTTGAAAGTCAGCAATGGTTCTTTTACATGAACCTCACACCATAGACAGTGAGAGATATGGCCAGCCTTTGATAACCCAGTTAGCTGCACTGGGGGGGGACAGTGACAACCCGCTGAGAATAGGGCTTGAACCCCCGACCTTAGGATCAGTGCCCAGTCCCTTTACCACCAGGCCACCACTGCCCTGTTTTATAATATCTTCTCACATAATTAATCAGAAGTCGTACATACTGTATTGACAAGATGAAACCATGATCAGATTTAAGGGGTTGTTTTTTGCTATCCTACATAAATGTCAGCGTTCCTACGGCTAAATTTTCCAACAGTTTATGGACCGCAAATATAGTCAGGGATCCCAGCAAGGTTTAGAAAAAAGAGCAAACTGGGCCAGAAATAGAGGAAATTAAATATTTCAGCTGGGGGTCAAAGGGGCCACAGGGCCCCTGAAGCTGAAAAAATAGCGGACTTCTGCTAAATAGCGAAGATCTGGGATCCCTGCATAGTGTAATTCATAGAAATTAATTAAACACACACCCCAGTAAATACTTTTTTTTTTCATTTACGGTAACCCCTGTTATTCACGGGGGTTGTGTTCTGTCCCTTCCCGTGGATCATGAAAATCCGCGAATTATTGACGCGGTTTTAAAACCCTATGTATAATATTACATGCGCTAAAAATATGCTTGTTAAACACATTCTATAGACAGTCTTACTCATTAATACATTACTAATGCTGTAAACTGTAGTAATCATCATCATCACCTTGCACTTGATCCAGAATCGGGTCGCGGTGGCACCAACCTAAGCAAAGAGGTCAAGACATCACTTGCCCCTCCCCTGCCATTTCTTCCAGCTCTTCCGGGGAGACACCGAGGCGTTCCCAGACAAGCCGAGAGACATAGTCCCTACAGCGTGTTCTCGGTCGACCCCAGGGTCTCTTCCCGGTTGGACATTCTTGAAACATCACACCAGGGAGGTGTTCGGGAGGCATTCTGACCAGATGCCCGAGCCACCTCAACTGGCCTCTCTCAATACAGAGGAGCAGCGGATCTACTCCGAGCTCTCCACGGACGGTAGAGCTTCTCACCTTATCTCTAAGGGAGAGCCTTGACATCCTACAAAGGAAGCTAATTTCAGCCGCTTGTATCCACGATCTTGTTCTTTCGGTCACTACCCAAAGCTCGTGACCATAGGTAAGGATTGGAACGTAGATTGACTGGTAAATTGAGAGTGTCGCCTTGCAGCTCAGCTCCTTCTTCACCACAACGGACCAGTACAGGCTTCGCTTAACAGCAGAGGCCGCAGCGATCCATCTGTCGATCTCCCGCTCCATCCTTCCCTCACTCGTGAACAAGACCCCAAGATACTTAAATCCCTCCCCTTGGGGCAGGACCTCATTCGTGACCCGAAGGGTGCATTCCACCCTTGTCCGACTCAACTCAACTGTGAATCGGTCCAATGAGAGCTGGAGGTTCCGGCTTGATGAAGCCAAAAGGACAACATCGTCCGCAAAAAGCAGAGACGAGATCTGATGGTAACCAAACCAGAACCCCTCAACGCCTTGGCTGCGCCTAGAAATTCTGTCCATAAAAATTATGAACAGAATCGGTGAGAAAAGGACAGCGTTGGCGAACTCCAACCCTCACCGGAAACGAATTCGACCTGTTGTTACCAATACGGACCAAACTCTGGCTCCAGTGACATGGTGATCGAATGGCCCGTAGCAACGGCTCCGGAACGCCATACTCCCGGAGCACGCCCCACAAGATAGTCCGAGAGACACGGTCGAAAGCCTTCTCCAAATCCACAAAACACATGTGGACAGATTGGGCAAACTCCCATGCCCCCTCAAGAATCCTGTGAAGCGTATAGAGTTGGTCAAGAGTGCTACGACCAGGACAAAAACCACATTGTTCCTCCTGAATCCGAGGTTCGACTATCGGTCGGATCCTCCTCTCCAGTACCCCTGCATAGACTTTCCCAGGTAGGCTGAGTAGTCCGATTCCCCGATAATTGGAATACACCCTCCAGCCACCCTTTTTAAAAAGGGGGACTACTGCCCCGGTACTACCCCTGATGACCACACGATATTGCAGAGAATGTAGTAAAAATTAAAGTAAAAACTTTTTTCAATTTGGTATTGTGGTAATATTTATTAATGAATAAAGCTTCTAGGCTCCTTACCAGAAGCTAGAGAAGATGCAGGGTGTTTGAGTGACATCATAGGGCTTAAATAATAATTAAAAAAACCATGAATTCGCAGTTGAAACCATCACGATGACATGCGAGCGAAGGAAGGGAGGAAAAAAAGAGGTGTACACATCATCTGTAACCTATCAGCAGGAGGGAGAAACAAGAGCTCTCAGCCATTAGCTAAATTTGAGTCACGTGCCAGTAACTTCAGGGTTCGCCGCTAATCCGCGAGTATGCTGGGCCGTGAGCGCTGAACCATGAATGGGCAGGAGGTTACTGTATTTCTTTTTGTAATGTAAGAATGAAGCAACAATGAGACTCAACATTGCCAAAACATGCATACAGGACAGGACAAATCACCCTGAACCCTTTCACAGGGGAAAAAAAAAGTGTATCCATCTAATTCGACTGAGGAAGAATTTTATTGTAAAAAGGTACGCCTCCATCAATGACAGGTCCATAAACAGGTTCAGACATGGTGGTGGGAGCACAGACAGCGAACAATTCTTCAGCCATGACTGGGGCTCTTGTCAGGATAGTAGTAGGTAGGTAAAATCTGTTGGGTTTTTACACCCGAGCTATAGTGGCTCATCAGGCCGGTGCTTATCCCTGGTTTCCGTAGCGTGAAGCGACCCGGAGTTCAACTCCTCCTTGATGGGATGCTAGTCCATCGCAGGTTACCTTCCCAGTATATTTTACTGGTACCCATTTATACTGCTGGGTGAACAGAGGCACATTTGTGGTTGAGACCTTGCCCAGGGGTCTTAGCACAGTGAGGGTCTCGGTGGGATTTGAAGTCACAACCTCCCGATTATGAGCGCATCAACCCTAACCACTATGCCACCGGCCCCACCTTGTCAGGATAGTGAAAGTCGTGAAAAATCCACGAATGACTATTTTAGCACAAACCCTGCAGGCTTCTATTCGACAACAAAGTGATAGAGGAAAAATCCAATAGAAAACAGCATACCTGTGCTTTGACTCAAAGATGTACTCAGGAGATCCTGCCAGAATATGTAAAATAGAATATTTCCAAGAAAAAGTCAATACAATGGCCAGAAAGTGTTAAGTTGGTGAATTTTCACCCAAAAAAAAAAATCACTTCACGAAGGGTCCGAGTTTACAAGTCAAAGTGGCTTCATAATGCGATTTAAGAACCATCATGTTTCTGGGGTCCATCTGTCGGTCTGTACCTACGTTCATTCAGGTCATTCTTGTGAATGTAATGAATCAAGAAAAATTGGGAAGATCGGCATACAATGCCCATCATGACTCAAGGATGATTTGATTCAATTTTGGAGGCCATAGGTGAAAGGCAAAGGTCACCACAGCTTCAAATGCGCAATTCCCATGAACATAGTATCTCAAGAGAGCTTCACTTATTTAATACAACAATTTGACCTCCCAATAAGCAACTATCTCTGTAATCCAAAATATGTGCCTAAACCATTATAAAACTGAAACCTCTTCCAATCATGCTACCCCGGACACCACCCCAGCACTGCTCTTGACACAACTCTGTACTCTATAGTGCCTGGAGGCACCACTTCTGCTTTATTTTCATTTCTTTCTTTGTTTTTTCCCCTCTCTCAAAAACATAAAATTAATATAAGAAAGTTTATACACACCCCTGCTGATAAATTGTATTTACTCACTCTATTTATACCATTACAACATCTAAGCTCCATCTTTATTTTTATCTATCATTTTTAATTATACCTGCAACTTGAAGTAATCTCCACCTGAACGCAACACTGGCTGAGAAAAGTCCAAAATCAACAGGCATGGTGAAAATCCAGATGTTTAGGATGGTCAGCACTGGAACCCACAACTATTGTGTGGTCTTTCAAAGAGCAGATAAAAATATATAGCATTGAGAATGTCCAAAGACTGACCTTTGGTTTCTTCCTCAGCTGAAGTCCTTCCGAGGACCTCCTCCGAGGACTCCTTCCGGTTGCACAGCCTGAAGAACTCCACCAGAATGTCACCTTGGTTTGAAAAAGACATAAATTACATCAATCATCACTTGTACACATTCTTAGAGATTCTAATTGACACATTCCATCCATATATATATATATATATATATATACACACACACACACACATACATTTTATATATATATATATATATATATATATATATAGAGAGAGAGAGAGAGAGAGAGAGAGAGATACACACACACACACACACACACACACACACTAGTCCTTCTCAAAAAATTAGCATATTGTGATGAAGTTCATTGTTTTCTGTAATGAACTGATAAAAATATGACTTTCATATATTTGAGATTCATTACACACAACTGAAGTAGTTCAAGCCTTTTATTGTTTTAATATTGATAATGATAATTTTGGCAAAAAAAGTAAAGAAAAACCAAAAATTCCTATCTCAAAAAATTTGCATATTTCATCCGACCAATAAAAAAAGTGCTTTTAATACAAAAAAGTCAACCTTCAAATAATTATGTTCAGTTATTCCCTCAATACTTGGTCGAGAATCCTTTTGCAGAAATGACTGCTTCAATGCAGCGTGGCATGGAGGTAATCAGCCTGTGGCACTGCTGAGGTGTTATGGAGGCCCAGGATGCTTCGATAGCGGCCTTAAGCTCATCCACAGTGTTGGATCTGGTGTCTCTCAACTTTCTCTTCACAATATCCCACAGATTCTCTATGGGCTTCAGGTCAGGAGAGTTGGCAGGCCAATTGAGCACAGTAATACCATGGTCAGTAAACCATTTAGCAGTGGTTTTGGCACTGTGAGCAGGTGCCAGGTCGTGCTGAAAAATCAAATCTTCATCTCCATAAAGCTTTTCAGCAGATGGAAGCATGAAGTGCTCCAAATTCTCCTGATAGCTAGCTGCATTGACCCTGCCCTTGATAAAACACAGTGGACCAACACCAGCAGCTGACATGGCACCCCAGACCATCACTGACTGTGGGTACTTGACACTGGACTTCAGGCATTTTGGCATTTCCTTCTCCCCAGTCTTCCTCCAGACTCTGGCACCTTGATTTCCGAATTACATGCAAAATTTGCTTTCATCCGAAAAAAGTACTTTGGACCACTGAGCAACAGTCCAGTGCTGCTTCTCTGTAGCCCAGGTCAGCCGCTTCTGCCGCTGTTTCTGGTTCAAAAGTGGCTTGACCTGGGGAATGCGGCACCTGTCGCCCAGTCCACTGCTTCCACAGGTCCCCCAAGGTCTGGAATCGGCCCTTCTCCACAATCTTCCTCAGGGTCCGGTCACCTCTTCTGGTTGTGCAGTGTTTTCTGCCACACGTTTTCCTTCCCAGAGACGTCCCACTGACGTGGCTTGATACGGCACTCTGGGAACAGCCTATTCGCTCAGAGATTTCTTTCTGTGTCTTACCCTCTTGCTTGAGGGTGTCAATGATGGCCTTCTGGACAGCAGTCAGGTCAGCAGTCTTACCCATGATTGCGGTTTTGAGTAATGAACCAGGCTGGGAGTTTTTAAAAGCCTCAGGAATCTTTTGCAGGTGTTTAAGAGTTAATTGGTTGATTCAGATGATTAGGTTAATAGCTCGTTGAGAGTGCTTTTTCATGATATGCTAATTTTTTGAGATAGGAATTTTGGGGTTTCATGAGCTGTAGCCCAAAATCATCAGTATTAAAACAATAAAAGACCTAAAATATTTCAGTTGGTGTGCAATGAATCTAAAATATATGAAAGTTTAATTTTTATCAGTACATTACAGAAAATAAGGAACTTTATCACAATATGCTAATTTTTTGACAAGGGCTAGTCCGTGCGTGTGTGTGTGTGTGTGTATATATATATATATATATATATATATATATATATATATATATATATATATATATATATATATATATATACACACACACACACACACACACACACACCCTATAAAAGGGGAAAAATAGCAACATTAAACTTTCCTCCATTTGTTACTAAAATTTCACAATCATTCCTCCAGAAAATACTTTTTTTAAAATACTTTTTCTGGGGCTTTTTTTAATTTTGCACACTCTGCACTACAGCCCTGAAGTCTTGTGCATTTTTCCACAGGGAGCACTCACACAGATGGATGGGACTCAAAGCTCCCTGATACAATATCCGCAGCATTATGGGTACTATTGTGAAGACAACAGTACCTCTGTGAAATATTGCCAGGTGAAAGTTAAAAGTTGGGAATCTAATTGGGGGGGTGACCCTGTACCAACGAAGGCTTTATTGCTGTTTTTGTACAAGAAGCTCCATGTGCTTGAAGCAATTGCACACAAATGCCACAGATAAAACCCAACTATGTTCCATTTCTGCTTTCTCACTCACTCTCATACCCACTGAGTCATTACCTGGTTTATATTTTTCACAATCTTCTAAGCTCACCTTTTTAATCCAGTGTCATCAAAATGTTCTACAATGTTTAAGCAACAACAAAAAAAAAATGCATATAACACTCATGTACACCCCAGAGAAGCTGCAAGATGACATGAAATATATCCACTCATCCTCTCTTTTTAACTGGAAACCTTTACTTCTTCCTCACACTGATGTTTAGTCAGGAAAACACTAATAAATCTGCATATTATTAATAATAATAAGTGCCCAGTAAAGACACTTGCAACATTTCTAAAGACCTACTTTAATGTGTAAGTAGACAGTGCTAGCTGTGGATTAGTGATCCAAAGGTTAGGGGTTCACATCCCAGTAAAACCATGCCACCACTGTTGAGCGACCAATGTCCAGTTTCTTAATTGTGAAAAACTGATCAATGAAAGTCACTCTGGATAAGGATGCCCTGCCAAATGTGATAAATTCAACTGCGAAAATATAAGTGCAATAGTCTTACCAAGCAGACATTGGGGATTGTCCGCTTTTCGCACTCTGACGGACCACTGAGGAGCTTGGAGTGGGTCTAAATCCCTAAGTGAGCAGAAAGAAAACACACTGCTTCAGCACAGATCATCCAATAAATAAATAAATAAATACAGCACAGGCACGTGCAGCTCAATACTTTATGTCTTAGAATCAAACATGATAGTTAAACAGACCAAACTGATTAATTTAATAAGGTGCTTTCACTGGAATGGTAGCTACTTGATAAGCCAGAAAACACCCCCCCACACACACACCAAAAATGAAACCTTCAGCATTTTAACCCATCAACCTGACAATTCAATACTGTTCTTGAAAAAACTGCTGCACTTTAAAAATATTATTCTTTTTTTTTAACAAAACTAATTCACAGTTAAACTTTTTCACACAAATTCACAAATATTGCAAATTTTATAAATATACAAAAGTATAAGACGGGACAGTGGTGGTCTAGTGGTTTTGGGTGCTGGATCGCTGATCCAAAGGTTGGGGGTTCGAGTCCCACTCTCCACAAGGTTGTCACTGTCCCTCCCCAGTGCGGCTAACTGGGTTATCAAAGGCGGGCCATGTCTCTCACTGTCTATGGCAGGGATCACCAACGTGGTGCCCGTGGGCACCAGGTAGCCCGCAAGGACAATATAAGTTGCCCGCAAGGACCTGTTCACTGCTATTTTTAGGACAGGCCCACGGCTCCATAGCGCCACTCTCCATTGAGCTGCATCTAATTTTTTTGAATATATTTTAAATCAAATCAATATCTTCACATAGATGAATATCATTAATTATTAATAATAACATATAATTAAAGGTAAATTGAGTAAATTTGTAATTTCAGAGGTGTGAATCGACATGGTAGCCCTTCGCACTAATTGGTACCCAAGAAGTAGCTCTCAGTTTCAAAAAGGTTGGTGACCCCTGGTCTATGGTGTGAGGCATGTAAAAGAACCATTGCTGACTTTCGTAAAGAGTAGCTGCAAAGTCGTCAGCGTGTTTCTGTCCCTTGCTAAAAAGGGTTGTGACAGGAAGGGCATCCGACGTAAAAACCTCTGCCAAATCAAACGTGCGAATCAGATGATTCGCTGTGGCGACTCCCGAGTTAAAGGGAAAAAGCCGAAGGGAAGACAGACAGACAAGAGTATAAGACAAATATCAGTTCCAAAGGATTGCAATCCTTTTCATATGTTACATGACGAATCATGTAACATCATACTATTTGGGGCTTTAGATCTGCAATGACCTAAAAGTATGATATGATTCCAAGATCAAAACTTTTGAAAAAGCCTGGAGGTTGAGAAAAACGACTATATTCGCCGACTTTGGAGCTCTTTTTCTGCCGCAGCACTTATGATTCAATTGATTGTTTTTTAACAATGTCTTGTTAGATATTTTGTTTATTTCCTCAAAATTTTGAGAGATATACATTCAATGGTATAAATGCTTATAATAACAATTAAACATTGAAAAAAAAAAAAAAAAAAAAGAACATAAGATGCAAAACACGAGCGCACGCACGCACCTCACAAAAATGTAAGTACGGTGATACCTCAGCTCACGAACATAATTGGTTCCCAGAAAGTGTGTGTAAGGCGAAAAGTTCGTCTTCCGAACATTTATTTCCCATAAGAAACCATTAAAATGAGAATAATCCGTTCCCAGGTCCCCATAAAACATAATTTTCTACTAAATAAGCCTTAAAACTACACAAAAATATACACTATTTTATGTATAATAAATGTGCTATTGTATTGTAATTAAAGAAATAAACTGTACTGTATAATAAAGTCGTTTTATTTACCTTTGTGATGGTAGTTGATGGCTTAATGGAATGGAGTGGGAGGAGGAGGGAGGGAGGGACTTACTGTTTGGAAGGAGTGTTTGGAAACGCCTACTGTTTGGAAACACCCTTAGCCACACACGCACCCTTAATAGCTTCCTTGTTCTTAAGGATGGGAGCAATGGTAGACTTAGCGTACTGGTACTGGGACGCTAAGTCACACAAACGCACACCTCGTTCGTGTTTTTCAATGATCTCCACCTGTGGTGGGGTCTTTTTCGGTCCCATAATAGCAAAAGTACACTCAATATGGTCCAAAATGTCTATCAAACACAAACCACGTCCGCACTCAAAGAAAGGGTGTGACGAACTGTGACGCCGTGAGCGTGCGTCAGCTTCTCGTGGCCGCCACCGTGGCGCTGTTCGCCCGCGTGGTTTGATTTGTCCGCCGAAAACTAGTTCGTCAGCAGAGACTATATGCTCGCAAATTTAATGTTCTTGAGGCGAAAAGTTCGTGAGCTTAAGCGTTCGTCAGCGGAGGTTTTACTGTACTGTAGTTTTGATGGGAGGTTTTGGGTTGTTTTTTGTTTGTTTAGGGTTTTTTTGTATAAGTGGCCTTGTTTTTGAGCCATTTTCCTTAACTTTTCCACCGTATTCTTCCTTAATTGCCGTATTTTTAAAATTTGATGAAACGTATTAAAAAAAAAAAACCCGCGATATACTGAAGCCGAATGAATTGAAGCGCAAAGTGGCGAGGGATTCCTGTATACCTAAGCTGTAGTCTTTTTTGTTTACAAAATTAAATGTGTGTCTAAAGTAATTTTGATAGAAATATCATAATTTTGAATCGTTTATTCAATTGTTTATTCAAATCAGGAATGAAAAATGGCAATTTTTTATTTTTCTTCACTTCAATTTTGTTCAAAACATTCTGAGAATCAAAAATTAAGCCAATATCTTGAATCAAACGAAGATTGCATGCACAATTAATAAATCAGATACATTTTTTCTGCAGACACCGATACCGGGCATCAGTTTGGTCTGATCTCTAGCCGTCACATCAGAAAATCGTCTTTAAGTGAATACAGTACCTCGAGGTAAAGCACATGTTCAACAAATACATTTCTATTATTTAAGACTGCAGTATGATTCAGTTTGAAATGTAAATCAAGTTGAGAGTGAAAATTCCAGATCTTTCCCAAATGTGTATTGAGCATTAATTTTAAAAATACAAAAATGCTGAATGAAATATATATTTGAGCAAATTACATCTTTAGCATGTACTGTAGATTAGGAAGCCTGTGTTTTATTATTACACCAAAACAATGTTTTATTGTGTAATACCTGTCCCTGGATATCTGTTCCAGTTTTCATGAAACTATAATCAACAAATTGTTGCTGGCAACTGATAGACTGTAAATGGGTACATTTTGTTAAAACACATTTCTTCATATTTTCTGTGCTAATAAAAAGCTGATTAAATGGCCCAAGCCGTGATACTCATTGGGTTTTATACTCTAAAAGAGATAATTTGCACATCCCTTGCTGATAATAAAGGAGCTGCATTAGTCGTGGTTCTGGGTAATACGCTAGAATGTACAAATCACAAAGGGACCCAAAGCTGCCATGAAAAAAGTTATTATGCAAGAGTTATGTTGTTGTTGTAACAAAGTTTAAAGGTAGTTTCTTACAACATTTAGAGCACACTAATAAAAAAGTCTGCATTCACATGTAACTTGCACACAAAAGCAATAATGTAAAGCGTATATAGTGTGGTTCAGAATAAGATTCTTTCCTTATTAGCAGATCGAATGTATGGCACCTTGCACATGCATGAATGACACTTTTCTTCCAATATTAACTTCTGAAATTTGCCACCAAAGAAAAACAAACCCACGACTGTTTACCCGAGAAAATAAATAGCATTTCAATGATGCTCAATCAAAAAGACAACACCGCGTCTCGATCGTTGCTTTCTTACCACTGCGACAGAGTTGAGTGGGCAAGCGAAGCCCATTACAATTCCTACGGGAACTCCTGGGGCTTGATCGTGCCCTCTCAGGGCTACTTCATGGCCAAAAGCCTGCAGATGATAATCTGTTGATAATCAATGGGACACACAAGGCCTACTGGGGCATAAGGTACTGTCATGGTGGAAAGCAAGGTTTATTTACTGTGATCTCATCTATTGGAAAAAAAACAAAGGCTCTACGATTTATGAGCACGCTTGGAGCACAATCGGGGAATAAAAAGAGGCAGCCCGGATTCAGGATTGGATCAAGTTCATTAAGAACACTAAGGTCTGTTATACTCCGCTCAGGTCTTATAAGTTCTACTGTGCGCTTGCACTCTCTCCCCATTCATGAGGGAATCACGAGTATGACAATTATAGATTATATTCCCATTACTGCACATTCTACATCATGATTTATTCCTTAAATGTGACCGGCTTCAGCATAATATGGATTAAGTTGAAAACCACGTACCTGTAGGAAAATGCAATATCGCCAAAAATACATCCAACCTTCAAAGCATAGTCTTGAGCACCACCAAGTTCCAATATCCATGAACACAATCTATTGATGTTAAAATACTTGTTGAAGAAAGATTACCATGTCTATTCATTTTCTCAACCGCTTAATCCTGATTAGGGTCATGGGGAGGCTGACACCCATCTCAGCCGACTCTGGGTGAGGACAGAGTACACCCAGGGCAACTCACCAGGTTACCACAGGGCATAAACACACTAACAGCTATGCAGCTACAATCGACGAAAGTCAGCAATGGTTCTTTTACAGCCTCTCACCACAGACAGTGAAACACATGGTCGGCCTTTAATAACCCAGTTGGCTGCACTGGGGGACAGCCGTGACAACCATTGACAGTGGGGCTTGATTTTTGATCAGTGGTGCACTAATTTTAAAATGGCTTTCATGATTGCTGAGGCTATTTCCTTATTATCCATATTAACTACCAGAATACTGTCCCTACTTAAAGAATCCCAGAAGGATTCCCCAAATTATACAACACAAAACCACTTAGAAGTCTCAAAACAGACATGACTCATGTAAATAGAACTCATCTGTTGCTAGGAAACGCCAGTACGATGGCGTTGATTGGTCAAACGTCAGGTTAATTTAGTTTAGGGACGTTCACAAGTTTCAGATGCGGATATTCAGAAATTGGTTCTGTAACTGCCCCCCCACAAGTATCATTTCCTGAGTAGTGGCAATACAAAATGATGCAACAGCGTCCATTTCCACGCTGTCATCATGTAGTATACCAAGCAGATTCAATTAGTTTTTTCAAATATAATCGGTACTTCAGCATGCCAAGTTTCCGAGTAAATCCCTATTATGGTGGAAATGGTCACACAGATCAAACCGAGGTGGAAAGGCAATAATTGACCAACAAATAGTAGTGGAAGAAGTTAACAGAAAAAGATATAAATAACAAGGAGGAAACTATATATTATATAGTAGTTATCATATTGGTGAGTCCTGGTGTGTAGCCTACAGAGAGCACTGCTGGTTGTTGTACAGTCTCCAGGCAGCAGGAAGGAAGGAGGAAAGGGCCTGCGATGACATTCCTTCACACACTTGGGATGATGGAGCCTTTTACTGAAGACTCTGCCCAGTGATGCGATGGTGTCCTCATGGGGTGGGAGTCGTTTTCCATCAGTGATGAGAGTTTTGTTCACAACCTCCTCTCTCCCACTACCTGCACTCACAGGGGCAGCCCAACACACCTTTGGCCTTCTTGATCACTTTATATAGTCTCTTCCTGTCAGCAGGGGAGATGCTGCTGCTCCAGCATACCACTCCAAAGAAAATGGCTGATGTCACCACTGTTCAAAGAAGGAGAGCTCATTGTACTCCAAAGGACCCACGTTTCCTTGGCAGATAGTCTGCTCTGGCCTTTCTTATAAAGTGCATTAGTGTTACAAGTCTAGTCTTGGTCAGTTCAACACTCAGGTACCGAGTCCATTCTCTCAATGTCCACTCACTCGATATATTCACCAGTCTCAGATGAGTGACCATGCCTCTAGAAATCCACAACCAGCTCCCTGGTTTTCTCAGCATTGATCTGGAGATGGCTCCATTTGCAGCAGTCAACAAAGTCCTGGATCAGTTCTATGAACTCCCTGCCATCATCATCTGAGAGGAGTTCGACTGTGGTAGAGTTGTCAGAGAACTTTTGTAAATTGCAGATGGTTGTGTTATACATGAGGGCGAGAGTGGACAGGGTGAACAGAAAAGGCCAAGACCGTCACCTGAGGGGTCTCCGTGCTGCAGACCGCCATGTCTGAGACACAGTCTTCACATTCTGTGGACGGTTTGTGAGGTAATCCATAATCCATGATGTGAAATGGCAATCCATTTCAGTGAGCATCACCAGGTCCCTCAGAAGCAAAGGCTGGATGCTATTGAAAGCACTGGAGAAATCAATGAAAATGTCTTCACAGTGCTTGCAGGCTTTCCAGGTGAGAAAGAGCTTGATGGAGTTGGAAGATGATGGCTTCATTCACCCCGATGCCAAGCTGTTAGGCAAATTGTAGTCCATGGGTCCATGAATGATCTCCCCAGGGGTGAAGATGGACGAGGACCAGCCGCTCCAGCATCTTTACCAGGTGCGATGTTAGTGTCACTGGCCTGTAGCTGTTAAGATCCTTTGGGTGTTTTTGGCACCAAGCCGGATATTTTCCACAGCTGTGGAACTCTCCCCATCTTCTGGCTCTGGTTAAAGACTTGCTCCACAATCCCATATAGCTGATCTGCACACATCTTGAGGAACCTAAGCTGATGCGATCTGGACCAGTACGCTTCTTTGCCTTGATCTTCTTGTGCTCTTTCCTCACCTGGTCTGTAGAGAGGGAAAGATTAGAGCATGGGGCCGAGTGTTTGAGGGTGTGGGAGAAGCTGAAGGTGTAAGAGAAAGTGAGCATATTGGCGTGGGGAGGTGGGGCAGAAGCAGTAGTGGTGACTGGTAGTGAAGCAACAGCTGTAGAAGCAGGGGGAGGGTTTGGTGACAGACAAAAACGCTGAATAGGTTCAGATCATCCACCCACTTCTGGTCGACCATAGTCTAGGATTTCGGTTCCCCATACCCAGACATGGTCTTCAGGCCTCTTCAGACTCCAGTGATGCTGTTCTGCAGCAGCTGATGCATCGTCTTCCTGTAGCAGTTCTTCCACCTCAGCTCCTCATTTCCTGACTTAAAAAGCCCTCTTTTTCTCCTTAAGGAGGGCCTTTATGACAGGGTTAATAGAGGGCTTGTTGCTGGAGAAACAGTGTTCCCCACACAGAAGTTTATGTAATCTCTGAAGCAATCAGTGAGCCTGTCGATGTCCTCCCAGTGATTCATTGTAAAACAGTCCCTCAGGGCCTTTTTCGTCTCCGCAGACCATCTCCTAACTGTGCAGGTCACAGCTGGTTGCCCGTGCATGAAAGCTTCATACACAGGCAGGAGATGAACTAGGATGTGGTCTGATCTCCAAAGAACAATTAGGTGCATTGAATTTTATATATACACCCACCCCCGATGCTGGCATGAAATAAGTCCAGTGTTTTGTGTGTGGTGTGCCATCACCACACCTTGTGAAAACTCCCTAAGTAGATAGTCCGACTTCATGCTAACAGCTAATAGCTCAGTGTCCTTAAACACAAAGCTGCTCTTTAAAAGTAATGTGCCCAGAATTACGCCACCTGACATTCACAAACACAGCCAGCCTTCCTTTCTTTCTCTTACCGCTCCTTCGTTCTGTCCGCACATCGTAAATGGAATCCATCCAGTGAATCCTGCATGTCCGGTGAGAGTGTTCAGCCATGTTGCTGTAAACAACATGATGCTGCACTAATGATATTCCCTCTGGTGCTGGGTGAGTCTCTTTCATGCATCCATCTTGCTCAGAAGAGATCTCACATCCCACATTATGACTGAATGAAGGACGGGTCTGTACCATCTCAGCCTGGTATGACGTCAACTTCCAGCACGGGACCCCTGTCTCCTCCTCCTCAGCTGATGTCGGGTCTCCCTTGAGGCAGTGCTGCCACCAACAAGTAAAGTGGCTCAAAAGGAGTAGTCAAAGCCATGTGTGTGCTCGTGCACAGCACAAATGCACCATGTTGCAGATTGGCTGAAATAGTGTTGTGTGGCTTTCTGTATGACACTTTGCTTATTTCCCATTTACAAAATCAGGGCTGGATACAAAAGGGGGAGAAAATTAATTTCCTAAATTTTGATGAAACGTGCAGTGTATATGAAATTAGAATCCTTTAAAGTGAGATGATCTTTAAAATAACATAAAAGGTGTGAAGAATGAGGTCACAACAAAGTTAAATATGTAGTCAATAAAAAAAGATACTGAATTTAAAAAAATAAATAAATAAAAATATGCAGAAACGTCCTTTTTTACACATTTTCAAGACTTTTGCTTTGAGCAGATGTGTATTAGATGTTCCAAAGTGTGCCACATTTGTCATACAGACATCAGACTTCAAATGTAAAAAGAAACAAACAAAAAATAAAATGAACAATTCGACCCCCTGAATGGCCTGCAGCTTGCCACATCATGACAAATACTTCAGAACTTAATGATCCTTCAAAAGGATTAGAGGACTTCAAACTATTAATGAATAACAACTTCAAAAAAAAAGTCTAGAGCGAAGCTAGCTTAGAAAACCCTGCGTAGCTGATGGCGTACTCATTATCCCCGGCTCATGAACAACATACAACATAACATTAAGTGTTTGAAAACAAAGGTTCGGCAAAATCATGAGGTCATCCAGAGCAAGGGGAAAGAACAGCTTTTAGGGAAGACCGGTGGACGCAACATCCAACTTGAGCTGGATGAAATCGTTCGGCTGCCTCAGAGAGGATTTCTCATAGAAAAGTGTGCCATTGTTTGCTTGAGCACCCTTTATTATTCTCATGCACCTTATCTGCCGGTGAGTGTTTGTTCTTGCACTTCCTTTTGGATATAAATAATAATAATGAATAAATAAATAAATAAAACAGCCCCCAAAAAACTCTTAGAAGTACAGGCACTGCTGAATTGCTGACGGGTGGTAAGAATAGTGGGAGAAAAAAAAAAATGCCGTTAATGCCATGCAATGGCTCACTGAGCAGTGCTCGAGTTAAAAAAAAAAAAAAAAAGAAAAAAAAAAAAAAAAAGCATCAATTCATTCTGCGGCAATTAACTGCAGCTCAGGCAGCGTCCAGTGCTGGTGTTCAAGTAGAAGGCTCAAACCCAACACACACACACACACACACACACACACACACACACACACACACACCTCTTTCCACCCACTCGAACACTGTGCTGGAGCTGTGAAAAATTATTATGGGTAACAGGTTCTTCGAGAGGCGACAAAAAAAATTAATTTGGCACAGACATCATTGGGATGTTTAGATTTTCCACACCTGCTGCATATTCATGCTTTGGCACCCCTACTCCCCCAATACACCCCCCCAACATGCCCCGCCTACCTCATCATTAACATGTTTTTTTGTTTTTTTTCCCCCCGCAGTCGTTTCAGTTATTCTTTTTTGCTCCGTTTCAACCCAACACAGCCACATAATGTATTTAAAGCAGCTGAAAATATCTGGTACTCACGAATATACATCATTGTCCACAACGATGCCTTCAGTCAGCTGGGGCCAGGTTGTCGCAAGGTGCAGCTCACTACATGAGTAGGGTGTTGGGGGGAGGGGGGGGAAGAAATTTATTTAGAATTAATTTCTTGAGATGCCTGAATATCCTGAAAGCTGTTTTCTGTTCACATCTTATTGCTGTGATTTAATCAAGTGTGTAATATTGTGAAATATGAAAAATGTTGCGCCATGTTGCGCCAAAACCTTATTGGATCTTCACAAGCGCCGAACGGAAGTTTGCCGAACTCGACGCCTCCGACTTCTCCGGCAAGCAGCGCGTCGAAGTCTGCAATAAAACCAAATATGAGACTGTTGCTATCATTTTTAGATTTTATTCCTGTGGTTTATTCAGCTGCAATAATACGGCGCATTACGGTATCCCTCGCATTCCTCCCACATTAATCCATTAAGATATAATTGGAAGAATATCATTAGGCTGAATAAATATCTCAAGTGCACCTTAATACAGAGGTAAACATTCATGCCTTGATGAATCCACTGGGTAAACATCATCTTAAGGCGTCTCTGTTCGGTGCTGCAGGAGAGATATGATTCCATGGCAACAATGAAAAACCTTCGGGGTGTAATAAAGATACAGCTTCCATGGCTTTAATGCAGCGAGTAAAAATGTGCTGGTAAGTCATGTAGGAGTGCAGCTTACAGCCGAGGTTCAGCAAAAGGGCTCAGGGAAACCGTGACCAAAAATAAATAAAGACGACTTTGAGAAATGTTCTTTCTTAACAATGGAACGTTAAATATGCATCAACACAATCATCCAGATCAATATTTACATTCATTTCCAACTGCACACTTGTGTTCAACACTGCTGGAGAGAAAATTATTATTCAGCCATCCTGTGCTAACCTGCAAAAAACAATTCAGCAAATGCCTTTAACTATTAAAAAAAAAAAAAAGAACTGCCATGAGACTTGCAAAAATATCTGTTACAGCGACAGCCATTGTGGTTCTCTCTGTGCTACGATGGACACAAGATGGTTTTCTGTAGCTGACACTTGGAAAGAACCATAAGATTTTCTTGCAACCACGTCAACATTATAGAGTACAATACCGTTGAGGCAGTTGCTCTGTACTGTAAATAAACCTTAAATGTACAAAAAAAAAAAAAAAAAAAAGAGAGAGAAAAGATCAGAATTTATACAGATATAATAATGAGCAATAACACCGTAATCACCTGGGGACATACACAATAAGTAGTATGTATAGGCACGACATCAGAACAACACTTGGTTTGATATGCGAGTATAATTAACCCCCCAGTGCAGCTAATTTGAATTCGAGTGACTCTCGCCCGGCTTACAGGGCGTTGCGGAGCCTCCGTTCCTCTCGGCCCACATCGCGATGCCAGACGGTGAAAGCTGCAGATGGTAGTGTCCTTACCGAGGAATCTGAAGTGAGGACTCGTTGGGCCGAGTACTTTGAGGAGTTGTATTATGCTGACCCTCCCACCCGGAGCCTGGCCGTCAGGAATGCTGAAACTTTTGCTGCCGACCCTCCCCCAGGCTGCGACCCACCAACTCTTGAGGAAACTCGGAGGGCGGTGTGGCGCTTGGCGGATGGCAAATCTGAGGGAGTTTGTGGTATCCACGTGGAAA
The DNA here is from genome assembly GCA_024760905.1 of Plotosus lineatus. Lineage (NCBI taxonomy): Eukaryota > Metazoa > Chordata > Actinopteri > Siluriformes > Plotosidae > Plotosus > Plotosus lineatus. Next base: position 79,298,450 of record CM045729.1, read on the forward strand.
TGCTTAAGGCGGGAGGTTAGCCGTCCTCGGGTGGCTGTTCGTTCTCATGTGCTCCATGTGGAGCACTGGTGTCATCCCAACTGACTGGAAACGGGGCATCGTTGTCCCGATCTGGAAGGGGAAGGGTGATACCCGAGAATGCAACAGTTAACGAAGGGTTACTCTCCTCTCAGTTCCGGGCAAGGTCTTCGCACGGATTCTACTGGACAGGATCCGACAGCAGCTTCTAGCGCACCAGCGCCCTGATAGTACGGGTTCACACCGAAGAGGTCTACCGTTGACCGCATCCTAACGCTCCACGTCCTATCCGAGTTCTTGCGGGAGTTTGATAGGGGGTTTCTTGCCGCCTATATAGACTTTCGAAAAGCATTCGACACGGTGGATCGGGAGGCCCTCTGGGGCATACTTCCTCTACGTGGGATCCCGTCGGCTCTGGTCCGGCTGATATCATCACTGTATTCTGGGACAGAGAGTGCTGTGAGATGTGGGGGCTCCACCTCTAACTTCTTTTCGGTCGAGACCGGAGTGAGGCAGTGGTGTGTTCTGGCCCCCACTCTCTTCAGCACTGCAATGGACTGGATCATGGCGGCGGTATTGGGT
>CM045729.1:79301549-79304049 GCA_024760905.1 Plotosus lineatus
GGCAGACTCCATTCTGATGATGACCTTGTTTCATACAATATTCGCCTTCTTAGCACTTCCACAAAAACTCCATGCTACACTAGCTCTGCCTTCTCATTTTTCCTTATGTAGTGGACTGTACTTTCATTCACTTTATAGTGGCACCCTATTGCAGCAAAACTTTTTCCTTTCTGAATCATATCAAGCAGTTCTACTTTTTCATTGGTTTATACAGTAAGACAGCACAGTTACAATTACCACTATCATCAGTAATTGAAGAGTTTAAGGTAACAAAATGCAGGACAGTACTAACATTAAGGGACTCGAAAGACCAGAAAGTTCAAGAGGCAGGGGTACAGACAAGGTCTGGAAGGAAATGGTCAGCAGCAGCAGCAGTAGATCAGGCAGAGAGTATACTAGAGCTAAGAGACAAGACTGGTAACACTTGTAGAGGGCGGCAAGGAATTGGTACATCACACTTCCAACAATGGAACAAGGCAGATAGGACAGAGAAAAGAAGCATGGTTCAGGAAGAAGTGAGAAGAGAGGTGGAGGAAGCAAGGATATCACGTGCAGTAGAACTAGGAAAGCAAGGAGCTTGGACGAGATGGGAGCTACCACAACGTAAGATCACGTGGTCAGACCTCTGGAAGATGGACCAATTCAGAATATCTTTCCTGTTAAGATCAGTATATGACACTTTACCCTCACCAGCAAATCTTTTTCAGTGGGGACTCACACAGGATCCAGCATGTAAGTTATGTGGGAAGAGAGGAACCATGGCTCACATATTATCGGGATGCATAGTGGCCTTGAAGCAAGGACGGTATAGATGGAGACATGACAGGGTATTAGAGAAGCTAGCAGACATAGTAGAGAAGGAAAGAACCAGGAAACGAACAACAAAGAAGAAGCAGGAAATAATACAGTTTGTCAAAGAAGGAGCTAAAACCCCAGCAAGGACCAACGCTGGACAGAAGCCATCGGTGCTCGACGCTGGTAGGGACTGGGAACTTAGAGTGGACTTGAGGAGGAAGCTAGTTTTCCCAGACATTGTTACAACAACTCTGAGACCAGACATGGTTTTGTGGTCAACTCAGGTGAAGACTCTTATAGCAATAGAACTGACTGTACCATGGGAGGAGAACTGTGACGAAGCCAATGAGAGGAAATCACTGAAGTATGCAGATCTGATAGAAGAATGCAGACAAAAGGGTTGGAAGGTGTCACTGTTTCCAGTTGAGATCGGCTGCAGAGGGTTCCCGGCACAATCAGTGTGGAAGTTGATGACAGCACTAGGAACAACATCATCATTACGGAAATACGCAGTGAGGCAGTTAGCTGAGGCAGCAGAGAAGGCATCATGCTGGGTATGGCATCGACGAGATGAGCTGAACTGGACGCCTGGAAGCGAGTAGTGGTTTGGCCACCATTACTGACCCGCCAACTGGAGGATGTCATGGTTTAGGGTCGAAACATCCGAGGAAAGTTGGAGACCATCTGATGACAATTCCAGGCAGGGAGTGTGGCGAATCAAGTCGGGCATTGACAGTATGCCTTGACTTTCATGCAGAATACCATCATCTGTAAGTTAATTTATTCATGCAGCATCATTACCTTTTTCTGGCACCTTACCAGAAGCCTGAGAAGGTGTGCAGTGTTTGGGTGGCATGACAGAGCTTAACTGTAATTAAAAACACAAAAAAGCAAATGCAGAAAGTATGCACAAATAAGAAAAAAGGGGTGAATACATAATCTCAACCAATCAGCAGGAGAGAGAACAGCTATTGGCTGAATTTGAATCACGTGACAGTTACTTGGCAATCTGCGAATATGCTGGGGCGCGAGTGCAAAACCGCGAATAGTCAAGGGCCTACTTTATGAGATTTCCTTTTGGCTTTTTCCGTTTTTCAGGGGTCACCACAGCGAATGATTTGCCTGTTTGATTTGGGATAGGTTTTTACATCAGATGCCCTTCCTGATACAACCCTTAGCAAGAGACAAAAACACGCTGACGGCTTTTCAGATAGTTTTTACGAAAGTGAGCAATGGTTCTTTTACATGCCTCTCACCATAGACAGTGATAACACAATTAACTGCACTGGGGGTCAGTGACAACCTTGTGGAGAGTGGGACTCGAACCCCCAACCTTAAGATCAATGATCCAGCGCCCCTGGATATACTACCTGGCCACCACTGCCCTATATATATATATATATATATATATATATATATATATATACACATATATATATATATATATATATATATATATATATATATATATATATATATATATATATATATATACACATATATATATATATATATATATATATATATATATATATATATATATATATATATATATATATATATATATATATATATATATATATATATATATATATATATATATATATATATATATATATATATATATATATATATATATATATATATATATATATATATATATATATATATATATATATATATATATATATGTATATATATATAT
>CM045729.1:79309049-79354049 GCA_024760905.1 Plotosus lineatus
TCTTCTCTGGTTAAGCGATACAAAACGTTGGATGTCTCTTCTGAAGAAATAAGACTTTCTACTGAAGAAACGACAGTTTCCTCTGAACTGCTGTATTAAGGTCTTTTTCAATTATTATTCATCTGTAGAATGTTTGTGAGTGAAATTTTGTTCTGTAACATGTTTAACAAATGATACCAAAAGGATAAACTTTATTACGCTTCATGAACTTTTACATTGAACTTGGAATGACATCTCCAAGATGGCGCTGCCTGGAGGGCGATGTCGCGGAGTTCTCAGAGTCAAATTGTTTATTCATTTTAATTTGTTTTATTTGTTGGTTTTTTTGTTCATGTTTTGCACTATGCTCCTCTATGACCGGTCAACTCTACTACAGCTATAAGATCATCCCTTGTGATCCCAAGCGCCGGAGTCGTCATTCGGCCCCTTCCCTCCTGGGTTTATTGTTAGCCCAGATGTGGCTAGCATTTAGCTACCATAGCATATTCGCTCAGGATAGGAGTTGAGGACTCCGATCTCATAGCTGTGGTAGGGCCGACCAATCATAGACAAGTATAGTGCAAAACATGAACAAATAAAACAAATTAAAACAAACAAAGAAACAATTTGACTCTGAGAACTCCGCGACGTTGCCCTCTAGGCAGTGCCATCTTGGACACATCACTCCAAGTTCAATGTAAAAGGACATGAAGCATAATAAAATTTATCCTTATGGTATAGTTTGTTAAACATGCTACAGAACATAAAATCTCACGCACAAACATTCTAAACATTAACTTAGGTACTGTACTGGAATATTAATTGAAAGACATATATACAACATATACTGTTGTATAATGTTTATATTTTATCATCAATAAATATAACGGTAAAAATTGAAAAGTTTTTCTTAATCATTACTATATTTTAGTACATTAATACTGTATTAATGAGTAAGACTGTCTATAGAATGTGTTTCAGACGCATATTTTAGCGAATGTAATAGATAAACAGTATTTTACTTCCGGTTTCTCATTCGCGCATGTAATATGATACATGGGGTTTTACTTCCAGGTTCCGAACCCCCGCGAATATCGAGGGCCGATTGCATATCTTTACACGGTGCAGTTTACATTAACAAACCTGGTTAGCAAGCCATTAAGTTAAATTAAACCAAGTCATGAAGGGTGAACCCTGCCGTCTCTGTGGAGAACCTGAGCCAATCCCAGCTGACTCTCAATGTTTAAAGGAGGGGGAAAAGAAATAAAGGGGGGTCATGGGATAACATGGAGAACTTAAGAGGCCCAAGACACACAGTTTACCTCATCTGCCTCAATGTCATGATTAAACAATAAAAATCCAGTTCTGTGTTTCCTGTAAACACCCTTACAGGGCACTGTTTACTTTTGTGTTTGAATGAACACAGTCAGATGTTGCTCGCTGTGCAGTCTCAGAGCTATTCGCTTCTTCAAAGTGTACAGTAACTGACCCACCTCAGTGTCATGGTTAAAATATGCAAATATATACCTAAAATGTGTGGTTTTTAAAATTTCCTTTTCATTAAGCTTCTACACAGTACCACCACAACTCTAAAGGTTTTAGAGATGAAACTAACAAAAACAAATCGGAGGCTCAACATTCCACATCTGGGAATATTCTGAGACATCACCCTCACCTTTTGTGAACACGTTAGTTCTTTACCCAGCAAAAAAAAAAAAAAAAAAAAAAAAATCTTATTTTCTTTTTTTAATTCTGGATTCCTTTGATTTTCTTCTTTCCGTGTAGTGTGTACCAAAACAGTTACTCCCCTCAAGGTTTGTGAATACTGCTGAACAGATTAATAATAATATTATATATTATTATAATAATAATAATAATAATGTGATAGGAGAGTATCGGCAAGAATGAAGGGAAAAGTGTACAAGACGGTGATGAGGCCAGCGATGCTGTATGGTTTAGAGACAGTGGCACTGGGGAAAAGACAGGAGTCAGAGTTGGAGGTAGCAGAGATGAAAATGTTGAGGTTCTCTTTGGGAGTAACGAGGATGGATAGGATCAGAAATGAGTACATCAGAGGGACAGCACATGTAAGACGTTTTGGAGACAAAGTCAGAGAGGCTAGATTGAGATGGTTTGGACATGTACAGAGGAGGGATAGTGAGGATATTGGTAGTAGGATGCTGAGGTTGGAACTACCAGGCAGAAGGCCCAGAGGAAGACCAAAGAGAAGATTTATGGATGTGGTGAAGGCGGACATGAGGGTCGTTGGAGTGAGAGTAGAAGATGCAGAGGATAGGGAAAGATGGAGGCAGATCATTTGCTGTGGCGACCCCTGAAGGGAACAGCCGAAAGAAAAAAAAAAATAATAATAATAATAATAATAATATGGAACCTCATTGGTTGAACGACTCTGTAGTTGAACAAATCAGAGTTCAACCAAAAAGTTTGAGGAAAATCTGCCTTAGTGTTGGAACAAATGATCAGAATTCAAACGGAGCAGAGCTGAGTGAGTTCAATGCTGCTCGGTGTTGAATATTTTGAACAGCCATTAAGAGAGAGTCTCATAGTGTGTATCGTGTTTATTCATTACATCAAGGCTAATTTAACCTTTAATCCCGATTCCAAAGAAAATCAGCAGAGATTCTATTGGAAAAGAAAAGAGAAAAGTCGTGAGAACCTGAAGCATCAACTGTGATCAAGAGCCAGAGAAGGGAAAAACCGTCACGCCCCCTCAAAGCAATAACCCCTCCCCCAGCCCTCCCTCCCCATCCATCCCCGACACATCGCAACCAGAAAGGTAAACAAATACAGTACATCATTAGGTTAATTATTATGTATTATTATTATAATTTACTCCTTTGGGCATTAATGTATGTATTGTATATTAATATGTTTTATAAATACACCTCACTTTAAATGATATACAACTGTACTGACTGAAGTAAACATTCATCTGAACGTATTAATCCACTTTTAACTGTTTATGATGAAAATATTGTTTCACTCTTCCAACAAACCGGTAATCGACGATATCTTTGGAAAGAATTGTGTTCGACCACTGAGGTTCCGCTGTGCTACTACTAATACTACTACTACTACTACTAATATTAATATTAATCATATTAATAATAATAATAATAATAATATTAACAACAACAACTCTTATTATTATTATTATGGCGACATGGCTTATTTGATTCTAATTGGACAATCCTGAAATTTCTCTGTAATGCAGTTGTAAACATGTTTACACAACGTACAGACTTTATAACACACAAGAGACCGTGTTACTCACAGATACAGTAAAATCATTTTTAAATCCACAGTTCGTACTGACTTAATGATTTTTTTTTAAGTAAGTCGCTGTGCAAGATAAAACTCGATAAATTACTTAGGTTAAATTTGTCATAACCAGCTTGTTTACATGGTGGAAAATTCACAAGAACTTGTATTGTGGAATAGAACTAATAATCAGTTGACTATGAATGTTGACAGGGTGAAGTTTCTCTACACCAGGGGTGTCAAACTCATGCCATAAAGGGCATGTTTTTGTTTCAACAAAGTGGTAGCACACCTGAATTGACTCATTTAATCAACTGATCTAGGTCTTTAGGCAGCTGATTGGTCAATCTGTGTGCTCTGTACAGATTAAACCGTTTTCCTCATACCCTGTATCCTGCATTTTTCGGTCCGGCTGAATGTTCCTAGCATCATAGAAGGGCTGATTCTGTGACGGTAGGAACATTCAGCCGTATCCAAAAATGCCGGAGACAGTGTATTGAAAAATGAATGAGCTTTATTGTTCACAGGGAAGGCACTAGAGCACAGGGAAATCATAGTCGTTGGTAGAGAATCCCAGTGATTGCTAAGTGGAATCAGTTGTGTGTGTTTAGCACTCCACCCACGTATGACAGCTACGCCCCCTCCAACGCACAGAGAGAGAGAGAGAGCCACCAAAACCAGAGTCTCTAAAAACACAGACCATAACACACTAAAATAAAAACCACAGAAAAGTTAGAGTCTCTCACAACACAGACCAGAACATAGTGTACTGTATATTCAATAATTTTTTCACTTAATTTGAGGACCCATGGTATGAGTTATGGCACCGTTAACTTCTGTTCAAAGAAACGACAAAATGGATTAAGACCATTTACATTATTTGTCATGGGAAAAGCGGATTCGGAATCCGAACAAATCGGAAGAATCGAGAACCAAGGTACCACTGTATTTAAATATTAATAGCTGAACAGTAAATAGTTAACACAAAGGCAACACGTGTGAGCTTCATTAATATAAAAGACAGAAATATGACAGTATTCATCTTTTGGTTTGGAAGAGCTGCAATCACACCAACGTGTTGTTCATTATTTTCCTGTAAGAACATTCCCAGACCCGTATTATTCGCTGCTTAACTGATAATGGTGTCTGAACGGTCCGGGGAAATTATCTGTTCGCAAACAAAAAGGCTACAATCACAGCGAGATGTATTTATAATATCATAAAGCATCATTCAGAGTATTACGGGCTCACAAATTACATCATCAGTGATCGGAAGCAGAAACAAACAAATCCTAAAGAAAATTAAAGTTTGCTTTTTACTGCCTACCATATAATAGTGTAATAAATAAAGGTGTTTCAATTTCACTGAGCATCTCCGATGGTTTATAAAGATTAGATTTATATCGACAGCTGTTAGCAGTACTGGCATAAAAACAACCTTGGTCCAAACAATCCTGGGGAGCACACGGCGCCTCGAGTCGAAGTGAAGCACAAGCAGTCAGAAGCATCAGCAAGCTGTGATGAAGAAAGGGGCAAAAGGGTGTCCGAAAAATAATTACACGTACTACACATCAAATAACGAACAGATTACATGCACATTTATTCATTAATTCATGCACTGAATAATTATTCATCGTCACTTGAAAGCAACTTTGAAATGAGACAGGATTCAAAAGGAGCGGCCGATAATTAAGGGTCTTGCTCACAGGTCCGGCGCTGGCTTGTGGCGGTGTCAGGACTTAAACTGACACCTTGTGGCTTTTGATAAAGCAATGAAGCTCACATGCTGATTTATCACCGCAAGAAGACGTAAAGCTCTGGGAGCATTTTAACTCAAATGATGATCTGCCGTGAAAAGCAGACTCCACCTCCACTCGTACAGCGAGAGGGACAGTATAGATGAAAATGTTGAGAAACCTGAACCCGCTGCACTCAGAAATCAGGAGATTATTTCATCAGAACAGGAAATGACAGCAAAACAAGTTTCAGGAACGGCATGGAAAAGACCAGAAAGGAACGGGGAGACAGGATGACAGGGAAATGGAAGAAGGGCAAAGAAAGTCAAGGGAAAGAAAAAGTGAAAAGTGAAAGGAAAGAAAACCGGACACGAAGAATGAAGGGACGCTCTTGGGTTGCCTCACGACAGCATGTGAAGACTCTAAGAGAAAAAAACCCATCATGTTACCCCACCTCATGCTGTTTGGAAGTCGGCGTCAAAGCCGAGGGTCAGCCATGGTGCTGCACTCCAGAGCAGAGAGGCGTCAGACCTTGATCAAGGCCCAACAATGGCAGCTTCGAGCTCCTGTGCTGCCAAACTGGCACTGGGAAGCTCTCGCTGCTTCATGAGGGTTGAACCGTGACTGGCCCTGTGCTCGGATTCCACATTTCTCACGAGCTGGGGTTTGTGAAGGAAAAGATTTCACCGTCCTGTCAAGTTTATGAGAGACGCACATGCTTTCTTTCTCATCAAAATCCAACTCAGAGAGTAAACCACAAATAGCCGTGTTATGTCTCGTGAGTTTATGATTCTTCGACACATCAAAAGAAAACAGTGAGTCAGAAAATATTTCAAGGCCAAGTACCCAGAAATATGAAAATCACAGAATAGGAAATACTGAAAGGGTGGTGTGACATGCCCATAGCATTGAGAGGCTACTGTTTACACCCAAAGATGATTTACATCATCTGGAACTAATGTCAGAGATTCCGGGATAGAAAACGTCAATCAACGGTTTCTGACCAATCAGATCTGAGAATGTAAAACAGGGAACACAAGAACATGCTGAAAAACTCATGGGCCACTGGCGGCAACTCAGGCTACAAACTATTAATGTACTGGCCACAAAAGAAATGGAGCATGGAGGGAGGTAAAGACCTACCAGGAGGCTGCTGAGGCCAGGAGTACTGCTGCCAGTCTTGGAGGATGTACGTGAAGCGGATGGCGATGTTGATGGGCGGTAGTGGGGTCAGTGGGCAGCCCTGCGGGTTACAAACATGATGCTTATAAACACCAATATTACACCATCAACAATAATATAAACAACAACTGTTTACTGATTCCAAGTTGGATATCAATGTGACATCCATGAAGTATAAACATGAGATCATAGTTTTGTTACATCAGAGACTCAACATTCCTACTTTTTTTTTTTTTTAAGATGTTCATTGGCGGGTCACACAGAGAGGACAAGTGCTTCTTTTTTTCTAAATTTATTCCACATTTATTCATTTTCTGAACCGTTTAATCCTAATTAGGGTTGCAGGGAGGCTGGCACCCATCTCAGCTGACTCTATACAAGGGCAGAGTACACCCTGGACAGCTCGCCAGGCCATTGCAGGGCAGAAACACGCTGATAGATATGTAGCTGCTCCTTTCAAAATTCAGCAATGGTTCTCTTATAGATTCTCACAACAAACAGTGAGAGACATGGCCGGCCTTTGATAACCCAGTTATCTGCACCGGGGGGGGGGACAGCAGTGACAATCCGGTGACGGTAGAGCTTGAACCCCCAACCTTAGGAACGGTAATCCAGAACCTTACCACCGGGCCCAAAACCAACAAGTTTTGAAATCAAACTCCAGTTGTACCTCAATTTACGAAATTAATCCGTTCCCAATTTTTTAATCCCAATCAAAAAGAGCTCACGGACCAATCAGATTGCCCCATTCCCGTGTCATATGTACTAATACCGGTTATATAGTGTCTTGTTCTTCTGAATTTGGCCCTATGGTGAAGACTTGTGGGATTCTGGAGATTATTCGGGTTATTTTAATACTCAGAATGTGTCTTTCTATAGAATTTAATTTTTTAATTCGTTTTCAACAGATTTGCTGGAATGCTGAAGTTTTTCTGTATATATTTTCTACTTTTAATAATAAGGCAGACACATCGGTCAAATGGGGAGGTAAATAAAGTTAGATGAATGAAATAAATAAAAAGTAAGGCCCATGTGCACCGTGCGAACAGGACGAACATCCGAGAGCACGAGGTAGCAGCCAGAAAACTTCTGCGCCAACACCACCAGGCTTTAATCCGAATATAAGCAGCTTAAACATCTTCATTAACACACATGCCTTTATTTGGCTGCACTTTTCTCCTCACTGCCCTTCAGTGAAATCAAAGATTTATTCCTTTTTTCCGGCATGAGGTAAAAACAAGTATTTATCATTCTCACTCACTACTTTGGCTTTGAAGATATCCAGCAGGCCTGAGAGGTGGTTGTATTGGCTGGGAACCTTGCGCAGATGCACCATCTCAAAGTCGGTGCGAACCCCAGGGCCCTGGCACTCGCCTGCGTACATCTTCCTCCACTTCTGCTGGATCTGCACGAACAGCGGCACCTGGCTACACACACACACACACACACACACACACACACACAAACACAAACACACAAACACAAATTCAGGAGCTGTGAGAAGGCCATATGTTAAATCAAAAGACTCCATGAAACTGTGTCACAAAAGAAGACATCACATGCAATCACTCAATAGAAACAGACATTTTATTGTATACAGAGAGAAAGAGAGAGAGAGAGAGAGAGAGAGAGAGAGAGAGAGAGAGAGAGAGAGAGAGAGAGACACACACACACACACACACAGAGAGCGAGAGAGACAGACACAGACAGAGCGAGCGACAGAGAGAGCGCGAGAGACACAGTGAGTGTGAGAGAGAGAGTGAGACAGTGAGAGAAAGCGAGTGTGAGAGAGAGAGTGAGACAGTGAGAGAAAGCGAGTGTGAGAGAGAGAGTGAGACAGTGAGAGAAAGCGAGAGGGAGAGAGAGAGAGAGAGAGAGAGAGAGAGAGAGCACTACACTAATATAGCCCAGAAAATCTTTTATTTCTGAAATGTTATCTTGCTTTAACAAGTTCGGACAGCTTGTTCCATTACCAGAATTAATCTTTCAGTCCATGAGCATGCTTATTTTTCCCCCGAAAGAAAAATAGGATGGAAATGTATCATAAAGAAAGCAGAAAATAGTTTTAAAACAACTGCTGTCCTATGAAATGATTTGGGCTCCTATCTGCTAAAAGTCTGTGCGTGCATAAGATTTTATATATATTTCTTATATATATATATATATATATATATATATATAAAAAACAAAAGGACAGGACAAAGACTTTCTATTGAAACTCCATTTATCACTACAGATCTGTTTCGAGGGGTGGTGAAACCATCCTCTCTCTTCAGGTGATTATAGAAGAATATCTTATATATTCTATAATCACCTGAAGAGAGAGGATGGTTTCACCACCCCTCGAAACAGATCTGTAGTGATAAATGGAGTTTCAATAGAAAGTCTTTGTCCTGTCCTTTTGTTATTTGCTCTACCAAAAAGTATTGAGCACTCTCCTACGGAAGGATCGACTCAGAAAATCCTCTCTCTCTCTCTATATATATATATATATATACACACACACATTATACATATTATATTATATTATATATATATATATATATATATATAAAAGAAAAAGATTTATTTGTTCGTGGGTCGAGTTCGGTGGCCTTATCACGCAGAATATGACGCACTGCTACGAATCTTGTATTAAAGCCACCAGCACAAGAATGGCGACAGAACACACTCGATTACACAAAACTAACGGAACAGCCACAAAGATATTTACAGCGATGGGGGAAGGAAAGAAAAAACTTCTCAAAAGAACCTCACATTGAAGGATGTTTGTTTACATCTAATATTCTGTACACGTCTGGTAAAGTATGAGATAATTTATGATTAAAATTTAACTTTTTTAAATCACATCACATAATTCTCAAAATTATTTTACATTTTTTAAGAATCTGGCTCCACACACACACACACACACACACACACAGAGAAAGAGACACACACACACGCATAGAGACACACACTCCCAGAGAGAGAGAGAAAGAGACAGACACACACACGCAGAAAGAGACACACACACCCGCATAGAGACACACACAGAGACACACACTCCCAGAGAGAGAGACAGGCGCGCGCGCACACACACCCACACACACACACACACCCACACACACACACACACACACACACACACACACACACAGAGAAAGAGACACACACACACCCGCATAGAGACACACACAGACACACACACTCCCAGAGAGAGAGAGAGAGAGAAAGAGACAGGCGCGCGCACACACACAGATACACACATACACACACACACACACACACAGAGGAGTAAAAACAGTTTAAGCAGCCCCGCAGCTGTCACATATTTGTCCTGTACAAAGCGTAATTGAACTCCATTCTGTCTGCTGCTTTGTTCTTATTGCATGTGTGAATTGAATTTGCATTCATTGTATTCCTGATGCACTTGGAGCACCATCCCATCCTCCCCAGGAGCAGCTCCAACCCGAAAACTGCCACGCAAAGCACTTTTATCTTAACGAACCACGTTTATTAGCACCATCATACTCCTGTTTGTGTAGCGTGACCATGTTGGCTGAACTGCAATAAACAAACTGATATCATCACAGCTGAACAGTTCATCATAACACAAATGATGGAGGGGAAAAAGTTACAATCATTACTTTCTTCACTGATGGAAGAACGACGTTACTCAGGAAGGAGCGGATGGAGGGGGGCCCTCAGTGTCTCGAAAGTGAGGACCAATCTACACTGAAAAATGCATCTCAACAGAGCCACCCAGTGGCATAGAAACATCATTACACTTCAATAACACAGATGAGGTCATTAGTCTCAAACACACATACACACACACACAAAAAAAAAAAAAAAAAGCCTGGGAACCCCCCCAACAAAATAAGAGGGTGGGGGGAACCACCACACACACCTGAGCACTCACAATCCATTACACTCCACATGTGCCTGAGATCAAAGACTTAAAAATGTTAACTCATACATCAGATTGTTCATCATGAGCAGTGCTGAAAGCATTTCAACCCTTTCTGCATACAGCTAAATAAGGAAAGTGCTGCTGTGCAGTACGGCACTTTTAACAGTGTTACAGATATTATTTTGCTCAAAACGCCTTTAAAAATAAATAAATAAATAAATATTTTTTTTTAAAAAAAGAGGGAAAAATTGCTCGGAGAAACGCAGTGACCCCATGCCCTATGAGCCTGTGAAACAGAAGGAAAGCGAGTTGCCAGGAGCGATGCGTTCATCCTCTTGCATCTCAGTGGGATGTGTGCTGTAACCTATTGTAGAGCGTTGCTCTTGGAAACCAGTCACCCACACACCCACACACACAGCCTGTGCTCCACAGAAAACAGCTCAGGACAATGCAGTGATTGAAAACGAGCCCTGATTTCCAGGCAGGCCATGTAAGCTAACATTACAAACATAAAACACCCATGTCCAAGTAATTATCATACAAAACATGCATGAGGACAGGCACAGTGACTTCGAGACACAAGTTAATATTCTCAAATGACATTTCAAGCTCATGTCAGACCAAGTATAGTCAAACAAAAAGCAAGTCAAAGCATACACAATGCATACAAGTAAAAGTCAAATAAAATCATGCATGTGTTCATTAATGCATCATTCATTTTCTACACGCCTTAATCCTAATTAGTGTTGCGGGGAGGCTGGTTCCCATATCATCCGACTCTGGGCGAGGACTGAGTACACCCTGGATGGCTCACCAGGCCATTTGCAAAAACAAAATCCGCATGTATCAAATTCAAATAAAAGCTGATGTGTCAACAAGTCAAACAAAAGCACGTGCCTGTATAAAATTAAACAAAACAAAAAAAAAAGCTTAATCCCATTACATGGGTCTCAGCCATAAAAGCGTGGAATGCACCCTTCTGGTCTGGAATGAGGTCCTGCCCTAAGTGGAGGAGATCAAGTATCTCGGGGTCTTGTTCATTAGTGAGGGAAGGATGGAGCGGGATATGAACAGGCGGATCGCTGCAGCCTCTGCTGTAAATTTCCATCGTGGTGAAGCGGGAGCCGAGTCTCAAGTCACGAGCTTTGGGTAGTGATTGAAAGAACAAGATCATGAATACAAGGAACTGAAATGAGCTTCCTTTGCAGGGTGGCGGGAGATAGGGTAGGAAGCGCAGGCATCCGGGAGGAGCTTGGAGTTGAACTGCTGCTGCTCTGCGTTGAGAAGGACCAGTTGAGGTGGCATCTGGTTAGAATGCCTCCAGAACACCTTCCTCGCGTGGTGTTTCGGGCACGTCTAACCGGGAAGAGACCTTTGGGTCGACCAAGAACACACTGGAGGGATATGTCTCTCATTTGGTCAGGGACTGCCTCAGCGTCACCCCGGAAGAGCTGGAGGAATTGGCTGGGGAAAGGGATGTCTGGACCTAATTGTTTCGGCTGCTGCCCCCGCAAGCCGACCCCGGATTAAGAGGAAGATGATGATAACGATAATGAAAAACATGGACAAACGAGTCAGATAAAAATAAACACGTGTAAAAGTGAAATAAAAGCCTACAGATGTATATAACTCTAATAAAAGCATACCCATGTACACCATTCAGACAAAGGCATACACATGTGAGGCGCTCGTCACAAGTGACATATGGTGCTTGTGAGACAAAGCGCGGCTTATCCGGACTTCCGATCTTTCAAGTGAGCAAGTGCGCATTAAATACTTGTTTAGTACTCAGCCTTCACTTGCTCACTTGAAAGATCGGAAGTCCGGATAAGCCGCGCTTTGTCTCAAAGGCACCATACGTCACTTGCGACAAGCGCCTACATTTGGTAAAGCACCTCATTTATATACAAATTAAAAGCCTAAACATATATACAATTCAAGTAAAAGTCAAGCAAAAGCATACACACGTATACTCAGCAAATAAAATTCAAACAAATGGATGCTCAAGTCAAAAGGCCCCCAGTGCAGATAACTGGGTTATCAAAGGCCAGCCATGTCTCGCACTGTCTATGGCGAGAGGTTCATGTAAAAGAACCATTGCTGATTTTCCTCAAGAGTATCTGCATAGCCGTCAGCATGTTTCTGCCCTGCGATGGCCTGGTGAGCTCTCCGGGGTGTACTCTGCCCTTGGCCAGAGTCAGCCGAAATGGGCACCAGCCTTCCTGTAACCCTGATTCCAATGAAGCAGTTCAGAAAATGAATGAATGAAAGTCAAAAGTCAAATAAAAGCTTACACATGTGTAGCAGTTAAACAGAAGTCACATAAAAGCTCATGAGAATACAAGTCAAATAAAAGCAGACAAGTATAAAACATGCTTGTCCAGCATTCACTTCAAAGGTAAAGTCCAAGAAGTCTGATGCTCGCCTGTGATTCGTCTGAAAATCCCAGAAATGTATCAATCTTATTTTCCACTACATTGTTCAGTAATGCTTTTGTCATGAGGATGCACTTTACCTAGAGCAGCGGCAAAAGCTTCAGCTAAAGAAGCAGCACAGCAACAGTGAGCAGAGAGGGAGGAGAAAAGGATGGTAAACTAATAAGAGGGTTTGAATTGCTGTTTCGGAGGCAGTAATGCATTATGTAAAACAGAATTCCTGGTACGTTACTCCACAAAAGATTTCTTTCATAAAACTCGGAGACAAGGCATTTATCTTTTGTGCCGATTTGGATGTACAATTTACACACTTTGATCTTGCACTGTGTGTACACACACACACACACACACACACACACACACACACAGTGTTGTGCAAAGGTGTATGCCCCCTGACCCATTGCTGACATTTTTTGCACATTTGTCACTCTCATCCATTTCAAATCAAGCAAACCTAAATATTATACAAAGATAACACACAAGTAAACACAAAATGCAGTTTTCAGTGCCAATTGCATTTATTCAAGAGGAAAAAAAAAAAACATCTGAACCTGCAAGGGCCCATGTGAATAAGTAATTGCCCCCTACACCTAATCGCTGGTTGAACCACCTTTTGCAGCAATAACTGCAGTCAAGCGTTTGCAATAAGAGGCGATAAGTTTTTCCCATCACCATGATGGGATTTTGGCCCATTTTTCTCTGCAGAATTGTTTAAGATCAACCAGATTGGATTGGGTTTTCGGGATGAACAGCCTTTTTAAGGTCATGCCACAGTATCTCAATAGGGTTCAGGTCATGACTTTGACTAGGCCACTCCAAAACCCTCATTTTGTTCTTTTTTATCCATACAGAAGTGGACTTGTTCATACCGGAGTCAAAGTGAGGTGCATATCCACCCAATAGCAGGGTTGAGCACATTGCAGTGATTGCCTGTCAATCACTTCATTCCTAAGTGCGCCCATGTATAATGGTATACGTAGCAGAACATTTTACAGTGACATTAAAGGAAAGACTTCCTACCACTCCCGTTAGACGCAATTGCTCATCCTTTCATCATCAGGTGTTTTTTTACTTAATTTTTCAAAATTGCAATTTGATCAAAATTTGTACAATAACTTACATTACCCTGCTTGAGACTGCCACCATTTGAAGTCCTTTTCATTCTTGTAAGTGCGTGAAATTGATGGAAAAGGACGTATAAGGCACGATGATAACAAGGCAAAAATAACAGTATACAGTTATTAACCAAACAAATCAGATATAAACTAATGAGCTTCTAAATAAAATAAAACTTGGTACATAGTTGGTTATGTAGTAGTTAGAGTGCTGAGCTCATGATTGAGAGGCTGTGGGTTCAATTCTCCTCATCATGCTGAGAATCCTGGGCAATGTCCACCCAGCGATTTCAATGAGTACGAGAAGAAAATACTGAGAAGGCAACCAGCAATGGATGAGCATTCCATTCCATTCCATTCCAAGCTCCAGAATCCGGGATCAGTTCCGGCTCTGATGAGTCAGTAGGCTCATGGGTAAAAGCCCAACAGACCTTACAGCGCACATTATGTTTACATATATCAGACAAGCACCTGCTCGAATACATGAACGGAGGGTAAGCACACACCTCAGTGCATTGTCATGCAAAACACTTCTGCACTTCTTACTTTTCTGCATTTTTTGTTCTTATCCCTGCATTTTGTACCTAATTTAGTCATATCCATTTCTCACCCTTCACATATTGTCTTCCCCATCACACAACCACCACCAGCCAGGGAGGGGAGAAAGGATGCACATACCTCCTCCGTGACATGCAATGTTAACCACCTCCCTCTTTTCCAACTGTTGTGTACACGTATTTGGAGGCGGTCTAACATTTTGAAGGAAAGCGTTTACTGCCCCCTCGGACAAATGAGCTCACAGACGCCCATGATTGGCCAGCGATCACTGTGAGGAACAGGAACGTAAGCGTATGCCATCCCTCCCTCCCTCCCTCCTTCCGGTGAGAGTTTGGGCAATTAGCTGCCATAGACTCCAGTCACGGCTGTGCCATTAACTTGCATTTGAACTCGTGACCTGTGCACGGCTCGAAAATAGCGGTAGTCCAGTCACCCGAGGCAACTTAATTTCTAATTTGGCGAGTTAGTTCAGTCTCCAACCAGCCTGGGTGGCTAGTTGAAAATTAATTTAAAAAATTTAAAAGCAACTGGCTTGCTTATCTAAAATATAAAGAAAAAATAAAAATAAAGATTCAAGCACATCGTTAACCAACTCGCCACAATACTTCCAACGTTTTTCAAAGACAAAAACTGTGCGTTTATCTCCACTGCACATGCATATGACGCATCTCACAATCAATTTCCTTACTCATGACCCCATTATCATCCATGTAAACATGTGTTATTGCAAACAAATTCAAATGTCAAAACACCTTTGTCGTGAAATTTCCTAAAAGGTGTTGGGCCGCCAGCCGAGACGGAGGGAAAAACGACCCCGGTCAGAAGAGGAGAAAAAAGCCGCTGACAAAAGAACATGAGGTGGAAAAACGCCAATGGCGTCCAAGCTTGCATGCGAGCACGGTTGGCCCTGCCTTCATCATTATGCGGCCTCCACACTTATATTTTGTACAATCTGTTCGGTTTTGTTTTTTTTGTTTTTTTAAGAACCATCATGTGATGAAGAAATCTGAGATTGTCAATGGAAGCAGAAATTTGTCGTGAGTGAAAATCACCGTCAGGCCGTGGTTGCTGAGCCCATACGGCTGCTGCCGATAGCAGCCCAGCCGAGAAAATGATTCAAACGTTGAATAAGGTAACATTTGATGGGTTAATGATCATGGTCAGAATACGCCATGGTAATGAAAAGCATGTGCAGCCTTTCACAGATTTCATCGGCAGGATGGGTTTGATGAGATGAAAGGTCTAGACAGAGGAAAGACAAATAGGAATGAAAAATCGGCCAAGACTTTCTCACATTATGTAGCTGAACATGAGCGTATTAAAACAGGTGAATCTGTACGAAATGTAAAATCCACCAGCATCATGAGTGATGGTGGCACAGATTCATCAGTTACTGAAGAAGAGGTTGTTTATGTCAGGTGGGCTGGGGAAGGTGAGGTCGGTGCAAGTAAGATTTTTCAGTGTAGAAGCAGTGGAAAAGGGTGATGCTCTTCATGTAATGTCAGCAACTGGAAAATTTATCTGCACATTGACAAGCCAAGAAAAAAAAAAAAAAAAAAAGATTGGATGGGTCGGCTTTGGAAGTGACGGCACAGCAGTGATGATGGGGAAGAAATCGGGTGTGGTCCCTAAATGAAATGGGCAACAACCCCTTTAACAGGTCATGCATTGTTTTGCCCCACAGGTTGAAGCTGAGATACAAAGATGCTGTTCTGCAAACAGCAGAGTACAAAAAGTTGGATACATTTTTGTCCATCACAACAGTGCATTAAATAGAAGCACACTGGAGATGGCGTATGCTGCATTCGGAGAAAGGAAAAGGACGCCAATGAGAGTTGGGGGAACATGATGGTTACCATGTGGTATGTACCATGTGGTATGTACTCTGCATGCTTTGGAGAACTTAACCACTGGTGACAAAGCGATATCAACTCACCTCTCAATTTCAGCAAGTGTCAACTCGAACAGAAAATACAAATAATGTGAGGAGACTGGTGAGGCTTGTGATGTCACTGTAAACCTCATACATGGCAAGTTTCAGTGTGTGAAGATTCCAGTGACAGAACAACACCCACAAGTCTCTTCACCTTATTTGTCTCTTCTTCTTCTCCTTTCAGCTGTTCCTTTTTCCTCAGGGGTCACCATGGCGATTCATAACATGTTTGATTTGGCATAGGTTTTTACATCAAATGCCCTTCCTGACACAACCCATTATTTAGCAAGGGGCAGAAACACGCTGACGGCTATGCAGCTAATCTTGTCGAAAGTCAGCAATGGTTCTTTTACATGAACCTCACACCACAGACAGTGAGAGACATGACCGGCCTTTGATAACCCAGTTCGCTGCACTGGGGGTGGAACGGTGACAACCTTGTGGAGAGTGGGATTCGAACCCCCAACCTTAGGATCAGCGATCTAGCACCCTTTACCACCAGGCCACCACTGCCCAATTCTCATTTGCAACATTATTTTTGATATTATGATGCTCTGTGTCATTTTCATTTATGAATTTAACAACACTATCGAAATACTCTCGAAATAAATTCATATTAGTCATGTGCAATGCTAAATATAGTCGATAGTTTTATTTTATTTACTTATTTTTTTAACCATCGATGGAACTCCGAGTCAACGTTTTGTCCTGTTGATTGTTGTGATTGGCTCATAATTTTGGCAGGTAACAAGTCTGGCTGGCCAGTAAAAAAATGACTTTTGAGGCCTGCTGTGGGTTAACCATCACAAACCTCGTCAATGCACCATTCGGGAGCCACAAATGTGCATTTTTCTAAGAACAGACAAACTATGCAAACAATCTTTAATCAGAATCAGATTTAATTTCTGTTCAAAAGCTTATTTCAGTATGAATATAAAAAAAAAATAATAATAACTGTCTGAATTAGGCGCCGTAGTTGGAAGGTGATTGAGAAGGACATTCAGACATTCAAAGCTTCCGCATGCACAGGTCAGAAGATGGACTTTGAATGCTGGCACAATGACTGGGTAAAGGGAGAGAGCTGGCTGATATAATGCAGGAGAGAAAGGTGGACATATTGTGTGTACAAGAGACCAGGTGGAAAGGGAGAAAGGCCAGGAACATTGAGGGTGGTTTCAAGCTGTTCTGCCATGGAGTGGACGGGAACAGAAATGGCACAGAAATAATCCTGTCAAAAGAGCTCATCAGGAGTGTGCTGGAAGTGAAGAGAACGTCTGACAGATTGATGAGTGTGAAGGTAGAAATTGAAGGAATGATGTTGAATGTCATCAGTGCATATGCCCCATGAGTAGTGTGATAGGTAGAATAAGGACTTCTCGAGGGAGTTAGATGAAGTTGAGAGTGTTCGTACGGATGAGAGAGCATGAAAGAGAATGTGAATACATGTGTTTAAGAAGGGGCAGGAACATAAGAGTGGGGGAAAGTGCTGTCAGGTGGACACCTTTGCAAAAGACACAACTTTAAGGAGATTAGCGACTGTACATTGGTGGCAGGAGACAGCATTGCTAGACATCAGATGATAATCTGCAGGATGACTTCAGAGGTGAAGATGATAAAAGAGAAAATCGACCAATGATCAGATTGTGGAATATACAGAATGAAAAATACTGTGTGAAGTTCACAGAAGAGGTAAAGTGGCACTGAGAGGATCCTGATGACTGCACAGCCACAGCAAAGTTAGTTGAGGGAGAAACCGATGAAGCGATGGAGTGTTAGACCTCTTCAAATTTGACTTTTTTCATCAAACATATGCAAACTGATATTTTCCCCCATTGTCCAAGGTCGAAATTAACTAAATACACCAGTTACTTTGATCTTGGACCTTGGCTATGCCTGCCCCAAGAGCCATGTAGTTTTATTGTTGACGTTTTTCAAAAGCACTGGAAAATTGGGGGTATTATGTCTTTGTTTTCATTGCAGCTTCCCAGAGGTTGATGCTATAGCATTAAAAGTGGTACCAAATGCAAGCCAATAAAATTTATGGTACTGTTATGAGCATGTACATATTTGTGTGAATGTAAATATTAACATAATGGAAGAGAGTCACGTGGTGTGACTCAGCTGTGGGAGTCTGTAATTTTCCAGAGGACTGCAGTTGCGCAATCCCACAGAGGGGATGAGCAACACAGACATGTCAGGGCTTGTTGGTGCTTGCCTGGGCTTGTTCAGGCTTGTACCAGAGAGAAAACTTGTTGGGGGAATCTATATTAAGGACCTGTTGCCAACTGGCTACAGTCTCCTTCAGTCTCTTACAGTCTCCTCCAGGCTCTTCAAGTCTCCTTGTGTCTCTTTGGGCAGATCATCCAAAGGGGAAGTCATCCAATCGGCGGATCATGGAACCACCGTTTGGGACTTCATCGACTCAGTCCATCATCCATGTCCAAGCACAGCCCACACGAGGATGGTCATCAGTTGTTTCGTCCGACACGCGGGATGGCAAGCTTTTCCCCGCCAGCACATGCGCCATCACTAAAGTTACCCTGCTGCAGGTGCTTGGTGGCTATGGGACCCTTGGATGACTTGTATATGGTTTAGGTCTAAGATGTAAATAATGTGAATTTTGTCTTATTTTGCTCATATTAGTAAAGTGTATATAGTTTGTGTCATTGCTGGTTTCATAGGGCAATTTCAATCCTCTAAATTTTCCTATCCGTAACAAGTGGGGGCTCGTCTGATAGAATCCATTAGGCATACGTAACAGGTAGTAAACACATGAACACCTGTGTAAATTTTTCGCGCCCATTGGGGCGTGTCATCAGGACAGAGGGGACCGGAGAAAGACTTTGTGGTGGAATGCAAAAGTTCAGGAAGAGATGAGCAAAAAAATGTGTGTCTACACTGATGAAGAAAATAGACAAGATGATAAAGTATGATGACTGGAATGGTGGCTGATATATCAGTAAAGACATGGAGAGATTTCAGTGAGATAGCAGTGGAGGTTTTAAATAGACCGTTCGACAAAACTTTGGAAGGTGAGAGGCTGCCTGAGAAGTGGAGAAGTGTTGTTGCACCAATTATCAAGAAAAAGGGAGAAGTGCAAACGTGCAGTGAACACAGAAATATAAAGTTGGGTTGCACCATGACATCATCGGAAACAGTAGTGGAAACCAGGCTGAGGGGAGAGGTGGTGTTTGCTGACAGGTGGAGTGAGAAAAATTGAGGTACTGTATGAAAAAGTCAGGAGTGGCAGAGTGATGGTAATGAGGTGTGGGGTAGGAATGAAAGACAGCGTCAAATGGAGGTGGAGTTACATGAAGGATCAGCTCTGAACCCTTCCTTGTTTGCAGTCTTCAGGAGATGAGTTGGCCAGTGAGCAGACAAGACTATGGTCTGTGCAGATGATCTGCAGTAAAAACAGAGGACAGGTTGAGATGAGTCTGTGAGTCTGGAGAGGTACAGGAATGCTCTGGAATTAAGAAGTTTGAAAGCCAGCAGGAATAAGACGGGGCAAGTGATTGAGGAATGCAGCTACAACTGATGAATGTAGATAAATATAAAAGAACTTGGGGTCATAACCATCTGAGGTAACAGAGAATATGGTAGCGTAGGAAAGAAGAGAGCACAGATATGATGGAAAGGGTGGAGAAGAGTGGCTGGAGTGAGTTGTGATGGACGGGTATTGGCAAGACTGAAGGGAAGGCTTAGAAGACAGTCGTGAGGCCAACTGTACTGTATGATTTGCAGACAGCACTGACAAAAAGCGAGCAGGCGGACCTCGAAGAGGCATAGATGAAGATGCAATTTTCTCTGGGATTGAAAAGCATGGACAGAAGTGCACATCAATGGCACATAGACAAGGTGAGCGACTATCAACCTGGAGATCACCAGATTGGTTTTGGGTTCATTCTACAGGCATTCGTGGCAGGATGAGAGATGGTAGTGCTGAAAAAAGGAGCGGGAACAAAGCTGGAAGTGGCAGATGAAGATGGGATTTAAATGGCATGTCCATGCTTGCACCCCTCCCTGGTTGATGGTCATCATATGATAGGCAAGGCAGTCCTTGAAGGGTGGATATTGGATTCGAGAAAATTGGAAAAAAGGAAGAAAGGAATTAAGTAACATGGTGGAGGGACAGCACAGGTCGGAGTATTAGGAGTGATGAAGTGAGATAGGCCTGAATGAAATGGTCTGGACATACACAGTTGAGCGTGAAAGGCTATATTGGTAGGAGGATGTTGGGAAGAGAAAAGTGCTTCATGAGTGTAGTGAAGGAGGACATGAAGGTGATTGTTTGGATGGAAAAGGATGTAGAGTACAGATCAAGATGGAGAAAGACGATGCACCATGGCAACCCCAAACCCACGGCAGATGAATGAAGCTGCAGCACTGTATCTCAAAAGTAAATAATTCACGGCATAACATTATTCTATGAGAAAATTTAAATACACCCCTGGCCACAAAAGCTCGTATTTCCCCCTTTAGCTGAAGTACCTTCTTGAATAATCATTTACCGGTTTCTGCCACTGGCTTGCTGAAATTTTTGATTGTTGCAAGATATTTGGAGATTTTCTGGCATGGCATGCCCCTTTTAATTAGTTTTTTTCTTTGTTTTTTTTTAACCCATTTTCTCCCTAATTTAGTCGTATCCAATTCCCACCCAATCAGGTGTTGCCTTTCCTTGCACTCCTGTGTGGTCGTCCACCACCTTCAAGGGAGAAGTGAAAGCATGCACACACCCCCTCCGTGACATGCAATGCTGACCATCCGCCTCTTTTTGAACTGCGGTGCATTGTGTACTTGGGGGCAGTCTAGGGAAAGTGCCATCTGCCTCCTAATACGAACGACTTCATAGATGCCCATGATTGGCTGGCGATCTCTGTGAGCAACAATGAAATGAGCATACCCCCCACCCCCACTCCTGTGACAGTTTGGCTTATTAGCACTCAGGTACTCCCAGCCACGGACAGCTGTTTTATTAAGCCGGATTCGACCTTGCAATTTCCAGATTAATAGTCATGTACCTTGTCGATGCAACACTCGATGGTCATCATCCCCGCCATTTCAAATTCCCCACCCTATTTCAATGGGGATCAAGTCTGGGCTTTGATTTAATCATTCTGCAACTGTATTTATTCTTTTTGAGCCATTCCTGCATGCCTGCATTCGATCGATTGAAAGATTATCAGCATTAATTGGCTGGTCGATGCATTTAAACACTCAATTTCATCACTATTAACACCACCGACTTGTAAAGCTTTAAGACTATTTAGTTTTGGGGTTTTTTTTACCTGTGAAAAGACTCTTGACTCTTGAGATGTTTTATATTTTATACTATATTGACTATTTGTAAACTTACATTGCTCAATTGTATTTTGAATGTATAAAGTGAAAAATCTAGCCATGGTTTATGATGGTAGGATAAACAGCATGTGGAAGGGTCCAAAGCTTCAGAATGGTTTCCTCAGAAGGATCTGCCATTTTGGGATATTTCTGAGTGATAACTTAGTCATTCACACACTCAAAACTGACATCAAATGTGTAAAGGTTGGCAGGACTGGCAGTAATAGAATCCTGCCTTACAATAAATCTTGATGTATTTCATTATTGATGGTTTCTCATCATCTGGTGTTTCAAACCATCAGACAACTTCAGCCAGCTTGGGGGCTCGTGTCCAAGTTGCCCATTTTCTACAGATTACACAACTTCTCCTTTAGCCTTGACAGCCTGCCTCAGAATAGATGGAGTGAAAGCCATCTGTAGCGAGTTACTGCATGTTTAGCATTGCGATATGGATTTTAATGACATTTAACACTACGCAGGAATGTAATATAACAGATGGTATATCTGGAGAAGGTCTAGATTGGATATTGTGATAATCTACGATTGTGTAGAGACAAAATTTGGCACTAAAAATCTTTCAGGAAAAGGAAATAAACCTCTTTCGCTGATTCTACCATTGACAAAAAGCCATACTAAGATTACTCTAAATATTATAAGTGCTGAATTTTCTCCATTGGTTACTACATGACTGGACACCATATGCTGTGCTAAACATATGTGACCCATCACAGCAAACTGGGTATTTAGGTTGGAAATTATTAAATACTTTGTTGGAATTCAATGAGATTTTCTCCAAAGTTGCATCCTTAAAAGGATGAAAAGTTCCTGGCAGGTTTTGCTGATTTACTCCTAAACATTTTTTACATCCAAGGATAATCAACAACAAAAACGTAACCAATAACTGTCTGTCTTCCTTTCATCTTTTTCCCTTTCACTCGGGAGTCGCCACAGAAAATCATCTGATTCGCACGTTTGATTTGGCAGAGGTTTATACGTTGGATGCCCTTCCTGTCACAACCCTTTTTAGCAAGGGACAGAAACACGCTGACGGCTTTGCAGCTACTCTTTACGAAAGTCAGCAATGGTTCTTTTACACGCCTCTCACCATAGACAGTGAGAGACATGGCCCGCTTTTGATAACCCAGTTAGCCGCACTGGGGGGGGGGCAACCTTGTTGAGAGTGGGACTCGATCCCCCAACCTTTGGATCAGCAATCCAGTGCCCAACACCACTAGACCACCACTGCCCCAAAAATGTAACCAGTAACTAAAAGTCAATCATTTCTGACTCAAAACCCACTTTGCTGTGACGGGTCACATTATTGTATTGGTGACTGCTATGATTAAAAGTACAAAAGGTTTGTGCTATGAATGACAATGCTAATTCAAGGAATATACAAATGGTACCTCACCTTACAATAGTCCCAGCAAACAAAAAATCCAGGTTACGAAAAACAAAAATTTTCCAAAATTTACGAAACGAGCCAAACGCGCCATTCAAACATTAAAATGCGACATTCCAACAATGCATGAGCTGCTTTCCCATTGACTATCTCCCAACATCCCGCCCTGCTGGCCTCCCATTGGCTAGGAGGGATGACGCAGCTCTCTCCCATTGGCCATTATGGAGCTGCAGCTCCCATAATGCTTTTCGTGTAAAGGACAGAGTTACTGTTTTTTGCCTCGGGCTTTTAACCTTCCATAAACATTTGTAAGATTATAACGCTGCTAAGAAGACATGGGCAACACACGCGCACGCACACACACACACACGCGTGTGATTTCTGGTGCAAGACAAAATAGTAAGTGTGCTCGTGATATCGCAAAGGAATACAGTAGTCCCTTGACTATTCGCGGTTTTGCACCCACGATTTGAGTATTCGCTGACTGCCGAGCAACCGGCACGTCACTCAAATTCAGTCAATGGCTGTCCTCCTTTCGCCTGATTGGTTGAGCTGATGTCTCGCCCCTTTTCCTCATTCACGCACAAGTTGTCAATGAGCCTCTTTTTTGTGCATGTTTTAATTACCAGTTAAGCTCTATGATACCACTCAAACGCTGTGCATCTTCTCTGGCTAAGCGATAGAAAACGCTGCATGTCTTTTCTGAAGAAATAAGACTTTCTCCTGAGAAACGACGGTTTTCTCTGAACTGTTGTATTAAAATCTTTTTCAATTATTATTCCAATACAGTACCCAAGTTCATGTATATGCGTGGGATTTTATGTTCTGTAGCAGGTTTAACAAACAATACCAAAAGGATAAACTTTATTACAGTATGCTTCATGTCCTTTTACATTGAAGTTGGAGTGAAGTTTCTAAGATGGCGCTGCCCAGAGGGCGACGTCGCGGAGTTCTCAGAGTCAAATTGTTTCTTTGTTCGTTTTAATTTGTTTGATTTGTTGTTTTGTTTGTTCATGTTTTGCACTAAGCTTGTCTACGACTGGTCGACTACCTACTACAGCTATAAGATCGGAGTATCTTCAGGCGTGTATAACTAAGCAGAGCTAACATGCTATTAGCAGAGCTAACATGCTATGGTAGGCAGCTCAATGCGAGCGGCATCCCAGCTAGCAATAAGCCCAGGCAGGAAGGGGCCGAATGACGACTCCGGGCGCTTGGGATTGCAGGGGATGAAGGTCGTGTTGCCGGCTGGTATAATCGCCTTATCGGGTGTACTCTCCTCGAGCTATGTTTCACAGAAACACAGTCCTGTAGATCCCTCTTGCAATCCGTTGCAATCTGAGCATGATGCTCGTCCATCTCATTTTGCAGGGACTGAAGATTTTCAAGCAGTATGGCCGGAAGTGCTAACCAAGCGCCGGAGAAACTGAGAACTCCACCTGGGCTTATTGTGAGCATTGAGCTCCCATAGCATAGCAGCTCGCGACAGAAGTTGTTGGGTGCTTAGTTTCCCGAAGCTGAAGCTGCTCATAGCTGTAGTAGGGTCGACCGATCATAGATGAGCATAGTGCAAAACATGAACAAACAAATAAAACAAATTAAAACGAACAAAGAAACAATTTGACTCTGAGAATTCCACGACGTTGCCCTCTAGGCAGCGCCATCTTAGAAACGTCACTCCAACTTCAATGTAAAAGGACATGAAGCATAATAAAGTTTATCCTTTTGATATCATTTGTTAAACATGCTACAGAACACAAAATCTCACACACAAACTTTCTTAAAATTAACTTGGATACTGTACTGGAATAATAATTGAAAAAGACTTTAAAACGAGTGCTTTACAACAGTATATGCTGTATAATGTTTATATTTTATCATCAATAAAAATAAGAGCAAAAATTGAAAAGTTTTTCTTAATCATTACTACATTTTACTACATTAATACTGTCTATAGAATGTGTTTAAGAAGTATATTTTAATGCATGTAATAGATACACAGTATTTTATTTCCAGCTGCTCATTCGCACATGTGACGGGTTACATGGGGTTTTACTTCTGGATACAGAACTCACGGATTATCTCGCCTACTGTATGATCAAACCCGTCTACCATTGGTACGATATTGAAGCAGAAGGAGGTCTTAAAAGGTATGCTTTTATAATTTTTAAAGGGTTTTTAGTGGGTAGTATTGGGGGCCTTGGAACAAATCAGGCCTTTTACATGTAAAATGCGGTTCAATACATGAAAAAAATTCAGGTTAAGAAAAGGCTCTAGAACAGATTAATTTTGTAAGGTGAGGTCCCACTGTACGGAGTGAGAAAACACCTTGGGGGTAAACACATTGAGAAGATTTCAAGATGATACAGTCCTATGCAATAAAGGGCGCAAATGATGCTGTGGCAGTATCGTTTCATTAAAGCTGAAAATCATCATCACATATCACCATATTGAGTTAATAACCATAATCAAATGCAGAAAGGGACACAGAATCTAAAAAAAAAAAAAAAAAAAAAAAAAAACTAACATGTGAGGGGAAAAAAAGCAGAGAGAAAAAATAATCCGAAGAGTACATAAAGTTTCCTGAGAAGCATGATACTTAACAAATAGCTCCTGCAGAAGCACACACTGGAACAGCCGATAATGACATAATGACGATAATCATTCTTTCTCCACATCTTGTGCTCTGATTTTACCAAAGATCTATTTCATCAATATTCACGGCTGAGACAACCTGCTTCAAAATATATTCAGATGTATAGCTTTGAATGAAGTGTGGGTTTATTATTGCTGTTGCTCGCATCATGAGTACCATGACTAAATCAATAAATAAATGTGTTTCAAAAACAACAATACAGCTTTTTTTATGGAGTAAATACATTAACCTGCTTTACTCTGCTCAATAACAATGAAATAAGATGGTGCACAGGGTCTTTGGGACTTTTTGGGTGGTAATGCATTCAAAATCGACAGAAATAATATGAAAGGCAAAAGAAATCATACAGGTCCTTCTCAAAAAATTAGCATATTGTGATAAAGTTCATTATTTTCTGAAATGTACTGATAAACATTAGACCTTCATATATTTTAGATTCATTACACACAACTGAAGTAGTTCAAGCCTTTTATTGTTTGAATATTGATAATGATAATTTTGGCAAAAAAATAAAGAAAACCCAAAATCCCTATCTTAAAAAATTAGCATATTTCATCCAACCAATAAAAAAGTGTTTTTAATACAAAAAAAAATTCAACCTTCAAATAATTATGTTCAGTTCTGCACTCAATACTTGGTCGGGAATCCTTTTGCAGAAATGACTGCTTCAATGCGGCGTGGCATGGAGGCAATCAGCCTGTGGCACTGCTGAGGTGTTATGGAGGCCCAGGATGCTTCGATAGCGGCCTTAAGCTCATCCACAGTGTTGGGTCTGGTGTCTCTCAACTTTCTCTTCACAATATCCCACAGATTCTCTATGGGGTTCAGGTCAGGAGCGTTGGCAGGCCAATTGAGCAAGTAATACCATGGTCAGTAAAACATTGTGGTTTTGGCACTGTGAGCAGGTGTCAGGTCGTGCTGAAAAATGAAATCTTCAGCTCCATAAAGCTTTTCAGCAGATGGAAGCATGAAGTGCTCCAAAATCTCCTGATAGCTAGCTGCATTGACCCTGCCCTTGATAAAACACAGTGGACCAACACCAGCAGCTGACATGGCACCCCAGACCATCACTGACTGTGGGTACTTGACACTGGACTTCAGGCATTTTAGCATTTCCTTGTCCCCAGTCTTCCTCCAGACTCTGGCACCTTGATTTCCGAATGACATGCAAAATTTGCTTTCATCCGAAAAAAGTACTTTGGACCACTGAGCAACAGTCCAGTGCTGCTTCTCTGTAGCCCAGGTCAGGCGCTTCTGCCGCTGTTTCTGGTTCAAAAGTGGCTTGACCTGGGGAATGCAGCACCTGTAGCACATTTCCTGCACACGCCTGTGCACAGTGGCTCTGGATGTTTCTACTCCAGACTCAGTCCTCTGCTTCCACAGGTCCCCCAAGGTCTGGAATCGGCCCTTCTCCAATCTTCCTCAGGGTCCGGTCACCTCTTCTGGTTGTGCAGCGTTTTCTGCCACACTTTTTCCTTCCCACAGACGTCCCACTGAGGTGCCTTGATACAGCACTCTGGGAACAGCCTATTCACTCAGAGGTTTCTTTCTGTGTCTTACCCTCCTGCTTGAGGGTGTCAATGATGGCCTTCTGGACAGCAGTCAGGTCGGCAGTTTTACCCATGATCGCGGTTTTGAGTAATGAACCAGGCTGGGAGTTTTTAAAAGCCTCAGGAATCTTTTGCAGGTGTTTGGAGTTAATTGGTTGATTCAGATGATTAGGTTAATAACTTGTTTAGAGTACCTGAACATGATATGCTAATTTTTTTGAGATAGGAATTTTGGGTTTTAATGAGCTGTATGCCAAAATCATCAGTATTAAAACAATAAAAGACCTGAAATATTTCAGTTGGTGTGTAATGAATCTAAAATATATGAAAATTTAATTTTTATCAGTACTTTTGAGAGGGACCAGTACATTACAGTATATATACACACAACAGAGTTATTCACACAGTGTGCAAAGTGAAGCTTTGTGTTTTGTAGAATATGGACAATTTGATTTTTCCGCTGTCACGGCGATGTACCACCACAGACTCTGCGGCCGGAAATCAGACAAATGCTGCTCTTTCGAACCGATCCAAATGTGAAATGTTTTTCTTTATAAGTACAGTGTCCCCAATCATCTAATATATATTTTAGATTAAATCTTTATTTCTTCTGTAGATGTTAGTTTGACACACAACAGTGACCTAAATACTACTGTGCAATAAATAAACTCATAGAAATAATGTTTCCTTTTGGCTGTGGACTCTTAATAAGATAACGCTCCCTGCAACACCACAAAGCCAGGAATGGTTTGAGAAGCACAACAACAAGTTTAAGGTGTTGACTTGACCACCCAATTCTCCAGATCTCAGATCCATCATGATCAATCTGTGGACAACCCACTTCCAACTTGCAGCACTTACAGGAACTGCTAAAATCAGTTTGATGCCCAACGTGACAAAGCAGAGCCAATAATGCTTCAATGGGTCAAGGCTGTTTTGTAGGGAAAGGAGGGATCTGCCACAGCTGGTCTTAATGTTGTGGCTGATCAGTGTGTACATTATGTTGCCATGTCCTGCCTGTTACTCACCAGCCAGTGCTTCCCAAAGCGATAGAGACAGAACTGAGCAGCAGGTTACACTTGGACTCGCTGATGATTGCTTCACAATTTGCTCCAGGAGAAATGACCACAAATTCCCGCACTCCATACCTACATAGCAGAAAACCATGAACAAAAAACATTGAAAAAAATATGTTCAAATAATTTTTAATAATTATTAATAAATTTAGTATGAGCTATATACATCTATAATATATAAATTAACTTAGCAGTCAATCTGAAGACTGCCCAAACATGGAAAGACATTTACATGTTGAGGAGGCACAAGTTGGGCCGCAAGTTGATTTTCAAAAAAAAAAAAAAAAAAAAAAAAAAAAAGGTGGAAGTTGCTCCTACAATGACAAAAATTTGAATTGAAAATGTGACAGACTGATAAATTTAATAACAACAAAGTAGAGCAGCATTTCTCATCCTGAAGAGGAGACTGAAGGATGAAACCCCTCAAAACTCACAAAAACTGAATCAGCTCGAGTACGAGCACAGGAAGCATTAACAGAAATGATGAATGCAAGAGCTTGGCTATGTCAGGTGGTCTTCAGCTGAACCCAGTTATTTAAAGCAAAGGATACCCAACCAATTTTTTTTTGTTGCACCACAAGACCGACTGTTCCAATATTTTTGCTTACATAAAGGTGACGAAATCTGTCACCCACTACAGACCAATGAAATTCCTCTGCTCCATATTTTGTCCGTCAAGAATGAATCCAGCTGTTCCTATAATCTATGTGCAACAGCAGAGGCGTGACCTGAGACATACAGAAAAGTATAACTGTTTGGGATAAAAGCACAGCGGTGATACTAACCATCTGACAAGGCAGTGCGCCCTCGGAGGAAAGTCGTTGTTCATGCACAGCAGGTCCTGCATGGCCAGAGGAAAGGCATCTATAAAGAGGACATGATCTGATTTTAGTATCATTTAGGAAGCGGAGATGATTTACCAGCATCTGCACTCCTGAAATAAAGTCCCATTTGTAACACCGTAGGAACACAGCTGTATACGTACCGTTTAAGATACTTTCCCTGCTCAACTTGAATAAATTCTTTCTCGATTTACCAAACAGCACAGCATTTATTTTGGTAAAAATAGTTGCCCCCCCCCCAAAAAGGTGGATATACAGAGTATTCAGCAGCTTTGACCCCCTGAGAGCTTTATTTTTGTGTAGTACATACTAAACAAAAAAAAAAAAAGAACATTATTCCTTCCAGTTTATAACTATGATGGAGGCAGCCCAGGTGAGATCTGCACACTCGGAGCAAAGGTAAGCGTTGTGTAGGCTGGGTTCTGGTATTTTATGTAGAATTTGCATGTTCTCCTTATGCCTGTGTGGGTTTCCTCTCACAGTTCAACAACATGCATATTACACTCACTGGCAGTTCCAAATTGACCCAAGGTGAGAGTGTGTGAATGGTTGTGTGTGTGTGTGTGTGTGTGGTGGTGGTGGTGGTGGTGGTGGTGGTTGCTCTGCAATGATATGGAGAGCTGTTGAGTGTGTACCTCGCCTTCCCCCCAGTGTCGGTAAAGATAGGCAACAGCTTCACTGTGACTGTAGTAGGATTGTAGTAATGATGCTCTCTGCTCCAGTTGTCTGCTTTTTTAAATAAAAAGCTGTGGCTATCATTTTGAGTCAAGCTTTATCCACTCAGAATGGAGATATACACATCGATACATAAGTAGTGTCCGACTTACGACCTGCACGACTTACGGCTGTTCGACTTTACAACAACCCATGACTTAAAAAAAAAAAAAAAAAAGAAAAAAAATAGCTTATATACTTGGGTATCATGTATGTGAATATCATCAGCCGAGCCGAGCAGATTGTAGTCTATTTGTGAGGACCGAATGGACGAAACCATGTACATATACAGTAGGCCCTTGACTATTCGCGGTTTTGCACTCACAGTTTGAGTATTCGTGGACTGCCAAGCAACTGACTCGTCACTCAAATTCAGCCAATGGCTGTCCTCCTTCCTGCTGATTGGTTGAGATGATGTAACGCCCATTTTTCCTCATTCGTGCACAAGTTTCAATGAGCCTCTTTTTTTGTTGTGTGTATGTTAATTACCAGTTAAGTTGTATTATGCCACTCAAACGCTGTGCATCTTCTCTGGCTGAGCACTAGAAAAGGTAATGACGTTGGATGTCTCTTCTGAAGAAATAAGACTTTCTCCTGAAGAAACTACAGTTTCCTCTGAAGTGCCTGAAGAGAAATAATCATCTGAAAGCACTCTAGTATTAAAGTATTTTTCAAACATTATTCCAGTACAGTGCCCAAGTTAATGTTTAGAATATTTGTGTGTGTGATTTTATATACAGTGATACCTCTGCTCACGAACATAATTGGTTCCCAGAAAGTGTGTGTGAGGCGAAAAGTTCGTTTTCCGAACATTTATTTCCCATAAGAAACCATTAAAATGAGAATAATCCGTTCCCAGGTCCCCATAAAACATAGTTTTCTACTAAATAAGCCTTAAAACTACACAAAAATATACCTTATTTTTTTTGTATAATAAATGTGCTATTGTATTGTAATTAAAGAAATAAACTGTACTGTATAATAAAGTCGTTTTATTTACCTTTGTGATGGTAGTTGATGGCTTGATGGAATGGAGTGGGAGGAGGGAGGGAGGGAGGGACTTACTGTTTGGAAGGAGAGTTTGGAAACGCCTACTGTTTGGAAACACGCATAGCCACACACGCACCCTTAATAGCTTCCTTGTTCTTAAGGATGGGAGCAATGGTAGACTTAGCGTACTGGTACTGGGACGCTAAGTCACACAAACGCACACCTCGTTCGTGTTTTTCAATGATCTCTGCCTGTGGTGGGTCTTTTTCGGTCCCATAATAGCAAAAGTACACTCAATATGGTCCAAAATGTCTATCAAACACAAACCACGTCCGCACTCAAAGAAAGGGGTGTGACGAACTGTGACGCCGTGAGCGTGCATCAGCTTCTCGTGGCCGCCACCGTGGCGCTGTTCGACCGCGTGGTTTGATTCGTCCGCCAAAAACTAGTTCGTCAGCAGAGACAATATGCTCGCAAATTTAATGTTCTTGAGGCGAAAAGTTCGTGAGCTTAAGCGTTCGTCAGCGGAGGTTTTACCGTACTGTGGTGTAGCGTGTTTATAATTTTGTTTTGTTTATCCAATTAATTACATTTCATGTTCTTTTTGTTATGGTCTGTTTTGGGGGACTTTGATTTTGATGGCTGTGTTCTCCAACTCTCCGCTCCGGCTGAGGGGCGTGGCTGAGCTTCTCCGTGGCTTCTAAACATTAACTTGGGCATTGTACTGGAATAATAATTGAAAAAGACTTTAATACTAAAGCTTTACAACAGTTCAGAGGATTATCTTCATGCACTTCAGAGGAAACTCTCGTCTCTTCTGGAGAAAGTCTTATTTCTTCAGAAGAGACGGCGCTTAGCCGTGGCATCATAGAGCTTAACTGGATAAGATATTATACATACAAAATGAAAACATATACATGATGTATGTATTTATGTATGTATGTAAGTAAAATTAAACAAAACAGAACAAAGACTTCCTATTGAAACTTAATTTTCATTACAGATCTGTTTCGAGGGGCGGTGAAACCAACCTCTCTCTTCAGGTGATTACATAAGAATGTTTAAAATGGACTGGGGGTGAGGCTACGTCAATAAGCATGGCATCCCATAGGTGGCGTGATGAACATTGTGCAGTCTGGGGTAAATTTACATAAATATTGGGTATTGAACATTGGTATTGATATAGATATGTAATTATATAGTTACAAATTGATATAATCATACAATTAAGGAGGAGTGTTGCATAACAATGTTTTTTTCTCCTGTGCTGGCATGAAGCTAAGAGTTCATTCCTTTTATTTAATGAAGACAGTTCTGGTCGGTATATGATGAGGAACTTCTCTCTGAGGCATAGATTGTATCTTTTGCTTAAGCTATTGTACAGTATGTCGAGTGTGATGATAGAATTTTCCATGAAATGTGGGAATTGATGTTCATGTCTTTGAGGGTCCAGATATGTTTGCTGAGTTCGGTAGAGTGTCTGCCTTTAACGTTGCGGAAGGAAGCAATGTGGTTCCTGTATCCAGTTTTGAAAGCATTTTCTGTGAGTCCGATGTATGTTTCTGTTGTATTGTTGTCTTTACGTGTGACGGTGGCCTGATAGATTACTGATGATTGTAGGCAATTTCCGTTGAGTGGGCAGGCGTTCTTCTGTCGGCAGTTACATCGTATGCTTTTGTCTCATGCACTGGTGCCAACGGTATTGTCAGGCAAAGCCAGAGTGCGCTTGTTGTGATCGTCTGTTATTTGTTTAGTGTTATTCATGCAGCTGTAACTGATCTTGAGTGTGTTATGGTTGAAAATTTTCAGGAGTTTGTGGTCTTTGGTGAATTATTTGTCTATCAGGGTGAGAAATCTGTGTCCAATGTTGGTGCTGGCATTTTTACTGAAGGGGGGGTTGTACCATAAGATGTTGCTGCGCTTTCTGTTTCTCTGTTTGGTGTCTGTGATTGGTTCGTAATGCAATGTGTAGTTGTATCCACTGTCGTGTAATGCTTTCTGGTATGTGGGTGCCGCCTGTTCGAAGGCTGTCTTGTTAGATGAAAGAGATGATAGGCGTTTGTTGATGCCAGCGGGGATGTTCTTAATTATGGTGGGCGGGTGGTTGCCTTCACGGTGGACATACATCAATGTGGTGTTCGGTTTAGTGAATGGCTGGTAAGTGCCGCTGTTCAGGTTAAGGGTGATGTCCAAGAAGTTGGCAATCTGTTTGTTGGTTTCGATCGTGGTCCGTAGTCTATTGTTTGAGAAAATGTGGCATATTTCTTTTTGATGTTTTCCATGTCACAAGGTGTGGTGTCAGAAGATGCAAGTCCATCGTCGCGATAAAGTCCAACATTATAGACAATCAAAACTGATGAACATTATAGACAGTCTCCAGTGGCAGGGGGTCTTGAAATACCGTGAAAATTCACTTTCAGAGGCAGTGAACGCCTCATTTTACGGTTACAGAGACCAATCAAATAAAATTGGGTAAGTTTGATCTAAGATTTTGCTCCCAGGGCAGTTATTAGACATAGATCAAAATCTCGGGGGGGGGCTTATTGGAAGAGGGTGCTTATTACGTCGAATAGGGTATATATGTATGAGGTGCCCCACTGAATGTAGGTGCTTGTAACAAGTGACGTATGGTTCTTGTGAGACAAAACGTGGCTTATCTGGACTTCCGATCTTTCAAGCTAGCAAGTGCACATTGAATACTTGTTGAAGCACTTCACACACACACACACACACACACACACACACACACACCATATTCGATGTAATAAACGTCCTGCTCCAATAAGCACCCCCCAATATTTTTGATCTTCCATCTAATAACTGCCCATGTGTACTGGGAGCAAAATCGTAGATCAAACTTGCCAATTTAATAATCGCCCACCCACTACAATTTTTTTTTAAACGTCCTGGGCGCTTATCATGTCGAATACAGTACATGTGTGTGTATATATATATATATATATATACACACACACACACACACACACACAGATGCTCCCCGACTTCTGTTCATCCGTTTTACTTTTTTTTTCCAAAAAAAAGTCAAATTTTTAGACGTACCTACGTAGTACACTGACGTAATGGCGCTGCATTCATCGTTTACAAACTACAGACTGTGTGTGTGTGTGTGTGTGTGTGTGTGTGTGTGTGTGTGTGTATATATATATATATATATATATATATATATATATATATATATATATGGCGGCAAGGTGGCGTAGTGGTTAGCACGTCCGCCTCACAGCAAGAAGGCCCGGGTTCGATTCCCGGCCTGGGCGTTTCTGTGTGGAGTCTGCATGTTCTCCCCGTGCTTGTGCGGGTTTCCTCCGGGTGCTCCGGTTTCCTCCCGCAATCCAAAGACGTACACTGTAGGTTAATTGGCCGTTCTAAATTGACCGTAGATTCTCTCCTGCAGCGGCACTGGAACCCAGTCGTATCGGCATTTGCCCTTCCATTGGATCCTTCCGGTGGTGCCGAGACAGTGGGGGACTTGCTGCTTGGGTAACAGCCTGTCCCTCATTACTCCCTACCCAGGCTCTGCGCACTGGGGAGTATCACCAGCTGGGTTACCAGCCAGAGCGCAGCCATAGTCCTTCGGGACTGACGGAGGCCTACCATACCATATATATATAGATATATACTGCATCTCAGTTATATAGCGTGTTACCCTTGTGTTAAGACGTCGCCTCTGTGATCTTTGTGTTTACACTGCTTTGCGGACTTTTGTAACCAGGAGCAAATATGGTTGGTCAGAAGCGTAAGCCTACTAGCATGGGTGCTAGTCTCATACACAGATGAATTAACTATCTGCTCAGATCGGCACAATCTACCATGCATACTCAGTTAAGCAAAGACAGTTGTAATATGAATGAAAACTCGAATGCACAAATTACAAAACAATTACAGATATTTATTATCTTTTAGCAGAATCCACTTTAGCAGAAGATTGTACACTTATTTTTATATTAATATTCATTAGGATTTGTATTTGTTCTTTGTCTGCATCTCTTGAATAAAGTTTACTTACTTACTTACACAAAAGAAAGAACTCTAACTTTAACTTGATTCCTTGAGGGATTGGAGGTTCCGATGAGCCACGTTTTGCTTAGATTCGGCGAAGCGCTTGTCGCACGGACTACTTTCGAGAAAATGGCCAAAAAAGTAAAAATGGTCTTTTTTTTTTTTAAATCGAAATTCGGATTTTTGCATAAACCATGAAAACAAGTATTCACCCATCACTTGCTGTAGTGAAATCGACTAAAACTCACTAAAAATGTCTTTTATTTCCATTTTTCTGACGAGTACCCTCATAAAACTAGATAAAAACAGTAGCAAACTTACTGGTTTTCTTTGCAATTATTCACCGAGTTCGGTACAAGACACACTATAATCCATACACCAGAAGAACGGTCGTGAAGTCGTCTCTACATTTTGGATACTGTTTTAATATTAAAATGCCGTTTCAGTGAATAAAATAAAGGTTATACAGACGATATGCACGTTAACAATGCAGGCTAGTTGCTAAGGAAGATTTGAAACGAGCACCCTGATTGGTCAGCTCGGGCTTGCACATGTTCAGTGCCCGTCACACGTTAACTTCTGATTTACTTCATGACTCGAGTGTACCGCATGCGGAACTTATCCCCGATTTTCTCTTCAATAACAGTCATGGGAAAGAACAGTGGAAGCTAGACTAAGGGCAGAGGTCAGCATTTGTGAACAACAGTTTGGTTTCATGCCAAGAAAGAGCACCACAGATGCAATGTTTGCCTTGAGGATGTTAATAGAGAAGTACAGAGAAGGTCAGAGGGAGCTACATTGTGCCTTTGTGGATCTGGAAAAGCATATGACAGGGTGCCAAGAGAAGAACTGTGGTATTGCATGAGGAAGTCTGGAGTGGCAGAGAAGTATGTTAGAGTGGTGCAGGACATGTATGAGAGATGTAAGACAGTGGTGAGGTGTGCTGTCGGTGTGACCGATTTAATTCAAGGTGGAGGTGGGACTGCATCAAGGGTCAGCTCTGAGCCCCTTCTTGTTTGCTATGGTGATGGACAGGCTGACAGATGAGGTGAGACAAGAATCTCCATGGACTATGATGTTTGCAGATGACATCGTGATCTGTAGTGAGAGCAGAGAACAAGTGCAGGAAAATCTAGAGAGGTGGAGGTATGCCCTGGAAAGGAGAGGAATGAAGGTTAGCCTCAAAAAATCAGAATACATGTGTGTGAATGAGAAGGACCCAGGAGGAACGGTGATGTTACAGGGAGCAGAGATAACAAAGGTGGAGGATTTTAAGTACTTAGGCTCAACAATCCAGAGCAATGGAGAGTGTGGAAAAGAGGTGAAGAAGCGTGTGCAGGCAGGCTGGAATGGTTGGAGAAAAGTATCCGGTGTGATGTGCGATAGGAGAGTGTCAGCAAGAATGAAGGGAAAAGTGTACAAGATGGTGGTGAGGCCAGCGATGTTGTATGGCTTAGAAACAGTGGCGCTGAGGAAAAGGCAGGAGGCAGAGCTGGAGGTAGCGGAGATGAAAATGTTGAGGTTCTCCCTGGGAGTAACGAGGATGGATAGGATCAGAAATGAGTATATCAGAGGGATAGCCCACGTAAGATGTTTTGGAGACAAAGTCAGAGAGGCTAGATTGAGATGGTTTGGACATGTACAGAGGAGGGATAGTGAGTATATTGGCAGTAGGATGCTGAGGTTGGAACTACCAGGCAGAAGGCCTCGAGGAAGACCGAAGAAGAGATTTATGGATGTGGTGAAGGAAGACATGAAGGTCGTTGGAGTCAGAAAAGAAGATGCGGAGGACAGGGTAAGGTGGAGGCGGATGATTTGCTGTGGCGACCCCTGAAGGGAGCAGCCGAAAGTAAAAGAAGAAGAAGAAGAAGACTGTATGTTGATTTATAAGATTGTGAATGTACATAATTTCTGGAAAAGGAGAGTGAAATGTCATCTGTGATGTCTAGCAGCATTGGTTTCAATGTTAAATTCGACGCAGGAATTCGGCTTTGAAGAAGATTCTCTCTTTCTCTCTCTCTCTCTCACACACACACACATACACACACACACAGTGTGCAAACGGTTAAATGAGCAGCATCCAGATGAACTAGTGCAATTTGAATGGAAGAAAATATATGAAAGGAGTGGGGCAAATGAGTGCAAATGGTGCAATCGGTGCACAAATGAGCAGTCACCCAATGCTTACAGTCTGTGTGTGTGTGTGTGTGTGTGTGTGTGTGTGTGTGTGTGTGTATATATTTATGATACCTCAGGTCTGCTGGAATATTAAGAAAATGACATTATTCCATTGCAATTCAGTCAAAGAAAATCCCATATGCTCAGTATTATGTACTTTAGAAACTTAATGAGTATTGTATGAGTATTGGTATTTTTCTCTGCATGCAAAATTTGATTATGGAATTTTTTTGATCATTTGATTTGTGTGTAACCTTGTCTGGACTGGACATGCTGGATCGTGGGTTGTTTAGTTTTGTACGAAAATTGGTCAAGACCCGAAAAATACTTAAATATTTCATACCTTTTACATATAAACAAACTGATGATGATGATGATGATGCCAGCTGTGTTGAGAAAGATTTTGATTTTGATGTTGATGAAGAAGAGGCATCTGTTAATAAAAGTGTGATGACTGGTGTTTGTGAAGATGTGATTTTATCTGCTGAGCAGGATATAGATGAAGATGATGATGCTGAGGGCATTGATGAAGATTACTTGCATAAAGAGATCAGAGAGTTTTGTTATATGGTTATCTTATATATAGTTTTCTTAATTTCAGTGTGATTGTTTGAACCTGACAGTGTTTTTTTCAATCAGTATCATTTGAAGGCATTTGAACCTTTATATAATGGTCAAAAAGATACATACAGATCTTATTGGAATAAACAGAAATGAAAAAAAAAGTTGTTTTTTTTTTTTTTGTTAATTTTGGGGGGTTACCACGGTGACTGATGGGTTTAAAAAGGGCCTGTCAGATTAAAATGAGGATTTCTCTCATCATCTCTTCCTAAAACTCTTCTGAGACATGTTTTCTAAAAGTTTTTCTGGCTGAAGTGCATAAAAATGTTTGGTTGCTAAGGACTAAACGTCTTTTGGAAATTTTTAGTTGAATGCTGACACAAGAAATGACATAGCTCGCTCAGTTTTCAAGGTATTGACAAATTTTTTGCATTTTGCAGCTTTGGGCCTCCTCTGACTGTGTAAAAATCTCATTTTTCATTTTTGGACCCAAGAGCCTACTTTCGGTGGAGTGACTCACATTTATTAAACATTTACTGAATTAAACAACTTAAAAAACTAAAAATAAGCGGCAGTGTGCTCTCTCGAAAGAGAGTTAAGCATCTTTTCATCTCTGACTGACTCTGTACACGGTCTCTCTCTCTCTCTCTCTCTCTCTCTCTCTCTCTCTCACACACACACACACACACACACAGTCTCTCTCTATCTCTCTCGCTCACTCCCTCGCTCTCGCTCTCTCTCTCTCTCACACACACACAACTCTGTCTCTATGGTGTTTGCCGAATGCGGGCTCCGCCCACACACAACGTGCAGCTGACAGAACAATTCTATTTAAATGTTTAAATGGACGGGATGTTGTATTTAAAGCGGAATTACAGTATCTGTTTGAAAGATCAGAGGTCCTGATTCAACATTAACTTGCTTCCTTGCGAGATCGGAGGTCTTCTCCCACGGAGAACTCTGCTCATGGTCCTTCTGCTTCAATATCATGCCGAAATAATCACCTCCGTCACTGTATTTCCGCTTTAAGGTCTCCTTCTGCTTCAATATCGTCCCGATTGTGGAGGGGTTTCGGCGATAACGAAATATAATGCTGAAATGATCTCAAAACAAGCAAACAGTCCTGTTCAATTCTCCTTCACGCGTGTGACAAACAGGAAGTATGGGTACAGGAAGTATAGTTAAGTTCAGCTGCCTCCTGGCTAATAGGAGGCCAGCGGGGCAGGATGTTGGGAGACAGCCAATGAGAGAGCAACTCGGGCATGTTTTGAATTTTGAATGGCGCGTTTGGCGCTTTTCGTAAAAACAGGGTGTTTTCGTAAAAAGAGGACAAAAATTTAGGAAAATGTTTTTCGTAACCTGGAGTTTTCATACCCAGAGGGTTTCTTAAGTGGAGGGCCAACTGTATATATGACCAGTCAGAAGGTGCACTATCCCTGTCACTTTTTCTGACTCAGAACATAATCACTGTCAACCACATTACATATCTTGGTGATCATCACTGTAATAGAACATACCTTCTTCGCCATCATCCTCCTTTCCCTCGCTGTCCATACATTCTTGCTTCAGGTAACAGTGCGTGATGGAAAACTTGAAATCGGCAAAATTGATGTCACGTGACTGCTCTTCCCATGTACCTGTGGTATATTCTCCCTAACCAGTTAAAAAAAGAAAAAACTGTTAGCATTAGTTGTATGATCCCACCCACCCCCGCCTGCTAGTATAATATCAATAAACAATTTGGCAAACAAGTGAATAAATGACCAATTGGATGGATTTATGAACCAGAAGGTGTGTTGGTGTTCGGGGCAGTGGTGGTCTAGTGGTATAGGGCGCCGGATCGCTGATCCAAAGGTTGGGGGTTCGAGTCCCACTCTCCACAAGGTTGTCACTGTCCCCCCCAGTGCGGCTAACTGGGTTATCAAAGGCAGGCCATGTCTCTCACTGTCTATGGTGAGAGGCATGTAAAAGAACCATTGCTGACTTTCGTAAAGAGTAGCTGCAAAGTCGTCAGCGTGTTTCTGTCCCTTGCTAAAAAGGGTTGTGACAGGAAGGGCATCCGACGTAAAAGCCTCTGCCAAATCAAACGTGCGAATCAGATGATTCGCTGTGGCGACTCCCGAGTAAAAGGGAAAAAGCCGAAAGGAAGACAGACAGACAGACAAGGTGTGCTGGTGTTCCCCAATAAGTGTGCAGTGACAACATGATTGGAGGATTTGTGTCTGATGGAGCAGAAATCACCTTTTCCGGTGGCTTGCCAACATTACTGCCAATCAGTTTCCAGTCATTCAGGACTTCCTCGACTCTGGACACAAATCTGAACAAGTAACATGAGATAAAGTATGTTAGAGCAAATAAAACATTGTAAATTAATCTAAAGGCTCATCCCGCTCCTCATACAAGACAGACACAGAGAACCACAGAGCCTCCTATCTGTACTCTGCAGTCATTTCATCTGCATTTGTGCACATTTACTGAATGTATGTAGATACAGTACCATGGTAATAATGGCGGCATTGTAGCATGTAGGTCAACACAGTCATGAAGAAATAATTATATAATTGCCTGCCAATAATAGCCAAACATTTAAAAAATAAAAAAAAAATAAAAAAGAGAGAGGTTCTGCGAGATTGTCAGAAGTTATGCCCATCTACATCGAGTTACTTTGCAGGAGCACAGCGACAAATGTGCTTCAGAACAGCTTGGAGAGTTGGGACTTGTATTGGGGAATGATTTGTTCATGCCCACAAGTTCTCAAAATCCTCTGTCTACTTGTCAAAGTGTATTTACTGCGCTCACGGACCACCACCATCTAGAGAAATCCCACTTTCTTAATCTACTTTTATCCAACTATCTGCTTTTAACCAAGTGTGAGGTCTGTACAGCGAAATCTCAGTTTGAAGTTCCAAGCACAGACGGAACCGAAAATGAGGCCTGTGCACAAAAAAAAAACCAAAGAAGCAAAAGGGCTGAGATTTCTCTGTACAGACAGAGCAATCGAGGTTTAATAAGTCATTATGGGGAATTTTTAAAAGGTTCTTTTCATTCACTCCAGGCACTTTTTTTTTATTATTCTGGTTGCCATCTCTGAACTGCCATCTTCTGCAGAAGGCA
Organism: Plotosus lineatus; assembly: GCA_024760905.1. NCBI lineage: Eukaryota > Metazoa > Chordata > Actinopteri > Siluriformes > Plotosidae > Plotosus > Plotosus lineatus. The sequence continues at coordinate 79,349,608 of CM045729.1, forward strand.
TTTTCTTCCATGTCTGTGAAAGCTCTGGAAGGTTTTGGTTTGTTTCACTTTGTCTGACAAAATAGACTCTTTGGGACTTTGAAATCTCTTTTACAACCAGAATATTTCCTGTACACATTTTCTCTTCAAGAAAGCACCGAATGCTTCCCTGGAAATTGCTAAAAGAGTTGGGCTATCAGGGCCAGCAAAGCCTTCTGTGCTGGCCTAAACATTATCAGAATCATTGACCTATAATTATAACTTTAATTCAAGTATACATTCCTTTAAATTTCATGAATTTATTCCAACAGTCTAATCTCGTCATTTCATAGTGAGTCTCTTGGCTGTACTGCTTCCATTGTGTATGTTAGATTTTTTTTTTTTGTCCAGATTTCAGCTTCTATGTGCTGCTGGGTCAATCTAACCTGCCTCAGGCCTTAAGAATGAGCAGTGATGGCCAATGTCACTTAAACTATCTTTGCAGTGGAGATGTTTCTTCAACCAGTCAGATTTCAGATTCATCTCACATGGCAAGCTAGCAGGCTTACAATAACGTCAGCAATTTTCTGTCCTCTGATTGGTTGTTGATTATAACTAGCTGGATAGTCTTTAGCGACCTGCACACAATACACTAAAGTTAGAAATTTTTACATCTGCAATGGATTAGATAGGAGGAGAAACTGACTTGGTGACAGGCATTTTTAAAAATCCATTTTCAAGGTGGACTTTTCCAGAAAAGTTATATATCATAAGGAGAGATGAGAGAGATAAGGTTTACACTTGTTACATTCGGCTCAGTGCCAGTTTGCCAGTAGCATCCACCAGCAAATGCCGCTGTAAGTGATGTAATGCTCAGTTACTATGAGAAATGCATAAAATGCCTCTTGCTCTCCCTGTCTCTCTCGCCCTTGTCTCTCCAATGCCAGGCCTTGTTATATCGCGTTTTTGTATATTATTGTCGGTTTGTATAATCACAATACGATTGTGGTGGTATTATAAGTCAGTTCAGTCCCAGTGAAGGCCCATGTACACCACAGACTGCTAAAGATTATAGCACACTGATCGCTAACTAATGATCAATTTGCCGGTTAGACATGAAATTATTTTCCCCACACATTGACCAATCAGACTGCATTTGCTCTCATTGCTATGTAATAAAGTACAGTGATCCCTCGCTATTTCGTGCTTCAGTGCATCACAGGTTTTTCAAAAAATCCATCCAAAAATAAAAAAATAAAGGAAAAATAGGGGAAAAAGTTCAGGAAAATGCCACAAAACAAAGCCAATTACGCAAAAAAATAAAACCCAGACAAAAAAAAAAAAAAAACAACTCAACAAAACTTCTTACATTTTTCTGTGAGGTGCCTGTCTGAGTGTGCACGCGCACATCTGTGAATTTATATTTTATTTACATCTTATGCATTATCTCTGAACGTTTAATTGTTATTATAAGCATTTATAGTGTTGAATATGTATTTTATATTATATACACATGTACATGTACGTCAGTCAGGGGTGTCGATCCTACTTCATGGAAAACGGCGGCCACGGTCCCCATTAACCGCAAAAAGTTTGGGATCCCTGTACAGTGGTACCTCACCTTAAGAAATTAATCCATTCCAGAGCTTTTTGCGTAACCTGCATTTTTCGTAAATTGAACCGCATTTTACATGTAAAACGCGTGATTCATTCCAAGGCTCCCAATACTACCCCAAAAGCCTTTAAAAATTATAAAAGCAAACCTTTGAGACTTCCTTCTGCTTCAATATTGCACCGATGGGAGACGGGTTTGGCCATATTCCTTTGTGATATCACTAGAGCCCGTTTCTTCTTCTCATTCGCACCGGAAATCACACTGTGTGTGTATTGACCATGTCTTCTTAGCAGCGTTACAATCTTACAAATGTTTATGGAAGGTTAAAAGCCTGAGTCAAGAAATAAAGCATAAAACAACCGTAACTCTGTCCTTTACACGAAAAGCATCATGGTGGATTCAGCTCTATAATAGGCAATGGGAGGTAAATGCGTCATTCCTCCTAGGCAATGATGTCCAAGATGGCATCCAAGATGGCGTCAGGTCAAGATAGCGTCCCTGTCAAGATGGCGTCAGGTGAACCTGTTCAAGATGGCGCTTGAGTGAAGGCGACATGAACGACAGCTCAGTGGTTAGCCAATGGGAGGCAAGTGGGGTGGGATATTTGAACGTCATTGATGGGAGAGCAGCTTGTGCATTGTTTGAATAGCACGTTTTAATGGTGAGTTTGAATTTTTAAGATGGCGCTTTCGTAACGTGAACTTCTTTTGTATCCCGAGACAAAAATTTTAGGAAAATTCTTTTCGCAACCTGAATTTTTCGTTCAGTGAGACTTTCGTAAGGTGAGGTACCACTGTACACTGTTTCAAATCACCTTCAAGTTTGTGCCCCATCACCTCTGTACTGCCCCAAGTGGATGAACGGCTTCACATCAATGTCAACGCAAATGACGTACATTCGTTGGTGGATGGTGTTAGATGAAACATTTAAAGCAAATGTGTTAATTTTCATGCAGCATAAAATGAAGAAATAAAAACTATGCTTTTTTTTTTTGGTAATTGAGATTTCCTCTCGGCTTTTTCCCTTTATCAGGGGTCGCCACAGCGAATGAATCACACGTTTGATTTGGCATAGGTTCTTATGTCGAATGCCCTTCCTGACACAACCCTTTGGCAAGAGGCAGAAACACGCTGACGGCTTTGTAGCTACTCTTTCTGAAAGTCAGCAATGGTTCTTTTACATGAATCTCTCACCATAGACAGTGAGAGACATGGCCCACCTTTGATAACCCAGTTAGCTGCACTTGGGGGGGGGGGGGGGGGGGCAGTGACAACCTTATGGAGAGTGGGACTCGAACCCCCAACCTTAGGATCAGCGATCCAGTGCCATATACCACCACTGCCCCCTATGCTTTGTTTTGGTAATTAAAGATTCAAAATGCATGCCATCACTTCTCCATCAAAGCAGCACTTTTCACTCAGACCCCTTCACTACTCCCATTTACACCGAGTGTAGTCAGACTAAACTTCATTCTTAAATATTATTCAGATAGGATTAGAGTTCTATTTCCAGCAAGCTCATCCATGACGGATTTCGAAAGACTTTCCGATTTTGAAAGCAGATGAATTTAAAAATCTTTTCTGGCCACTGACGCTCACCATACTTATTTATGCAGGAGAAAATATGTCACTAAATGACAGAATACATGCTAAAAAAAATATAAATTACATGGTTTCTGTGGTTTGCATCACTCCATCGCCGTAATGTCAACACTGTGAGTTAACTTGAAGCAAAAACAAAAATCAAGGCAATCAAAGCAAAGTGTGCAAGTCTGCAGGCCATAACAAAATGACAGCCTCATTTTCTATTTGCAAATACGACATCACAATTGTTGCTTGATGATTCAATAATGTGAACACATCACTGTGCGTAAAGCAAACATCATTTATCACTCAGATATTCAAATGTTTCACTGAACACATCATGCTGAAAAAATCAATCCTGTCCAAACTGGGATTTCGTTTACTCTTAAATCGGATTACGTTCTTTTATACAGCAGCTAACCATGAAATTTCTGCCATGTCCACAGAACAGTTTCAGGTATACATGGTATCACAACATAATAAAAAAAGTTTCATCCATAACATCATTTACAGTCTGAATCATGTCACTGACAAACATTTCCACATGTTAAAAAGTCTACTTCACGGCTCCTGAGTGGCTAATCGACAAGGAACGTGAACCCTGCGAGATCGTAAACAAAATTCAGGTTAATGCCTCAGCCATTTGTCACCAGGAGTTCATGAAAGCTAATTGGCCGAGCTCTCACGGCAGGGAGGTATGGTATACGCTTACTTCTGCGTTACCCACAGCGATCGCCAGCCAATCACAGGCGTCTGTGAGCTCATTCGTACAAGGGGATGGATCGCGCTTTCCCTCTGAGTGTGTTAGACCACGTCCAAATGCACAAGCAATGCAGTTCGAAAAAGAGGCGGGTGGCTTGCATTGCATGTCTCAGAGTGGGCGTGTGCATGCTCCTTGGTTGTTGGAGGTCGAGTGATAGGGAAAGTAATACGTGATGGGTGGGAATTGGATACGACGAAATTAGGGATAAAATGGGGGAGGGGAAAAAGTCTATTTTAGGTGACTTCATGCCTACGAGAGACTCATATTCTTGTTCCTGGCTGACAGGAGCACACCCTGACGTGCTTGGACGTGTTGTGCATTCTGAGATGCCTTTCTGCTCACCATTGTAAAAATCGATGACTTGATCTACTACAGAACTCATCAGTTAACACCAGTTATTCACATTTTCTATGAAAATCGCAGATCCCAACAGTTTCTGAAATACCACCACACACCTGGTTCCTCCAACCATCCCGCAGTTCAAGTCCCACTTTCACCCCAAAATAAAACGTGATGCAAGTTA
>CM045729.1:79359049-79364049 GCA_024760905.1 Plotosus lineatus
AACCGGCCATAACAGGAAAAACAATAACTTTCTGTACCCACATTAGCAGGAAAAGATTCAGGAGAACTATCAAAGTCAATGAAAACAGATGAAATTAGACTGTGATGAATGCTTGTGATCAAGACCTCGATGTGATCACATTTTACACATACTTGTGGAATCATCCAACAGAAAACCAGCATCAATGTATTGTTGCAGCCTTACTGGTTATCCGTGGTGGGAAGGTCCGAACAATGTGTTGAAACATTTAGAGCCGGCACTGCAGGCCTATCCCCGACAATTTTACCAGGCATCATCAGATGTTCAGGTAGTGACTGCCATGGGCTTTTTTTGTGGCCACGGGGACATTTCAGAAGGAGCTCTGAGACCAGGTGGGTACGATATCACAGGTATCTTCTGCTTCCTTCGGCAAGTCCTGGATTTTGGGTCAAACCGCTCCCCCACCCATTAGTCACACCTTAAATGCAAGAGCCCATCTGTGAACTTTTTATCTTGCTGTGTGCACATATACTCCTATATACTATTATGGGGATTTAGGGCAGTCACCTCTGCTAATTAAAAGCAACTAGCACATGCTTTCAATTTATAAAGACAATGGAACTCGGCATTCTAAGAACACAGCTGCAAACAAAAAACTCTAATTTTTCTTATATCTTTTCTTAAAAATAAAAGTATGGATAGATGAATGAGGCCCAATGACTTTATGTAGGCAGATCAAACTGAATTTTCAGATATTTGGAAAGCTGCACTTAAGCAACATAAATGTTTCTCTGAATCCCTCTCTGAACATTAGATCAAGAAGTGTGCATGGCAATTTTCAAAATACAGCATTTTCATTGGGATGATCTATTCATTTTTCATTCTAGTGAAGTCTCCTCTGTGCAGAGTAAATGACATTGTTGAACGCCTGGTTCAATGGTACTCGCAGAAGATCACCGATTTGTATTATAACAAAGATGCTGAAAATAATAGTCTGCCCCCTACTTACGAAAGCCCCTGGGTATGAAAATTCCGGGTTACGAAAAATATCTGCTTAAGTTTTCGTCCCCGGGATACGAAAACAACCTCCTCTTACGAAAAGCACCAAATGCGCCATTCAAAATTCAAACGCGCCAATCAAAATGTCACACGATGCACGAGTTATTCTCTCATTGGCTGTCTCCCAACATCCCGCCCCGCTGGCCTCCCACTGGTCAGGAGGCAGCTGATGTTACCCATACTTCCTGTATCCATACTTCCTGTTTGTCATATGCGTGAAGCAGAGTTGACTGTTGGCTTGTTTTGAGATATTTCATGCAGCGTAATATTTCGTTCTTGCCGAAACCCCTCTACAATCGGGACGATATTGAACCAGCAGGAGACCTTAAAGCAGAAATACAGTGACGGACGCAATTATTTCGGCAAGATATTAAAACAGAGTGCTCCGTGGGAGAACACCTCCAATCTCACAAGGAAGCAATTTAATATTGAACGAGGACCTCTGATCTTTCAAACCGGTACTGTAATTCCGCTTTAAAGAAAACATCCCGTCCATTTAAACATTTAAATAGAATTGCTCCGTCAGCTGTGGGCGGGGCCCGAGTTTTGTGTGTGTGTGTGTGTGTGTGTGTGCGTGCACACGTGCGTGTGTGTGTGTGTGTGTGTGAGAGAGAGAGAGAGAGAAAGATAGAGAGAAACAGAGTCAATAAGAGATGAAAGGAGGCTTAACTCTTTAGTTTTTTAAGTTGTATAATTCAGTAAATGTTGAATAAAATGTGGCGCATGTGAGCAAAACGCGGCTCATCTGGACCTCTGATCCCTCAAGGAATCAAGTTAAAGTTGAGTTTGGACCTCCGATCTGTCAAGCAGGTAATGAATGCGCTTTGAATTCCACATCTTAAAATGCTCGGGTGTCCTGCTTGTGGGCGGAGCCTGCAGCACCACAATAAACATTTAATGTGTACTGTATTGTGTGTGAGAGAGAGAGAGAGAGAGAGAGACAGGTGTGTGTGAATAAAAAAATGTTTAATAATGGTTTAATGTCGGTCTTCCTTTCGGCTTTTTCCCTTTTACTCAGGAGTCGCCACAGCGAATCATCTGATTCACTCGTTTGATTTGGCAGAGGTTTTTATGTCGGATTCCCTTCCTGTCACAACCCTTTTTAGCAAGGGACAGAAACATGCTGACGACTTTGCAGCTACTCTTTACGAAAGTGAGCAATGGTTCTTTTACATGCCTCTCACCATAGACAGTGAGCGACATGGCCCGCCTTTGATAACCCAGTTAGCTGCACTGGGGGATTTAATAATGGTTTCACAAATATGTTAATAAAATGGTTTAATATGTTAATAAAATGTTTAAATGGTTTAATAAATAATTTTCTTTTACTTTTAACAGATATTTCATACAAAAATGGTGTACTTTTACCATTTTTAAAGGGCTTTTCGGGTAGTCTTGGAACGAATCAGGCGTTTAACATGTAAAATGCGCCCCCTACTTACGAAACTCGCACATTATGGAAAAGGCTCTGGAACGGATTAATTTCGGAAGTAGGGGGCCGACGGTACCTTGAAAGTCAGATTTCCCCTTGATATGCATCCATTTTTTTTACCAGCTGCAGTAATGCAGCTGATTTTTTTCCCACTTCGGTCAGTGTGTACTTTCATAATTTTATTTTTTTGTGCCATATGCCCTTCCTGACACAACCTTTTAGCATGGGGTAAAAACACGCTGACGGCTATGCAGCCTGCTCTTTGCGAAAGTCAGCAATGGTTCTTTTACATGTCTCTCACCATGTGGCGACCCCTGAAAAAGGGGAAAAAACAAAAAGGAAAAGAAGAAGATGCCTCTATCTTCACAGCGACTTGGCACATCAGCGTCAATTTTTTTGTTAAGGTAGCAACTTCAGGCCCAAGTTTATGAAGATCATTTTAAGTCAAGTTCATGGTCAACAAAATAATTGTTTATGAAGGTGGAGCAGGAGCGGGTGCAGTTGACCCATTCAGGATGTCTGGTATTAAATGAGGTAACATGATGAATATTTTTCATGCTCTTTCTTAATTTCATTAAACAAATGCAATTTTATTCTACTAGTAACATCGGTGAAAGTTCCAGAATACTGACCGCAAGGTCAGGGGTTCAAGCCCCAAAAGCATCAAGCAAACCCATGGTTGGGCCCTTTCGGAAGGTCCCCAACTGTATGAAATAAAATCCAAATCAGTCTGGATAAAAGCATCTGCCAAATATTTACATGTAACAATGTATTTGGGGGGAATTGTGAAAATGCCTGGAACAAGGCTCACAAGGTAAACAGGATAAGTGACAAAACAACAACTACAGTACTCTACAGTGGTCAAGTGAAAATACCCGGATGTTGTGCACTGCACTGCACTGTTCTGTGTGTGGCGTCATGACGCGCCTCTACTCTGAGTTTTCCATTTGCACATTCGCGAATTCGTCAAGACCTTTTTAACGTTATAAATATTCAAACATCAAATGAAAACCGCACATCGTCGGACAGCTAATCTGATCCAAATCCCAGAAATTTTCAACCCATATTTTAACACTGACCGAATCAGTTATCTAACTGCTGTACAGTCCTGTCTATGGGAAGTCGGTGTTGGAGGTGTTTACCTTTCCCACTCCGAGGCCGTGGTGAAGTCCGTGATCTCAAACACCTCCGACTCGGGCTGCAGAAACAAAGCAAGAAACAACATTAAACGAGCGGAACATCACACAGCTCTGAGGTGGTGCCGTTTCAAGAAATTTCTTCTGACGAACAGGAGAGACTCACATCACTGTCAGCCGCCATGTTTATCTTCTCGGCACTTTTCCCCACGTGCATTATGGGAAATGAAGTCAGAGAAGGAAAGCGCGGGCGCGCGCGAGTGTGTGTGTGTGTGTGTGTGTGTGTGTGTGTGAGACAGAGAGAGAGAGAGAGAGAGAGAGAGTTATAATTCTCGCCAATCATTGCTGAATGTACAAGCAAATTTTTAATTCAAGGGAAATTGAGTATATTTTCGGAGGTAGTAGAGTGAATTTGAGGTAATGTTTTGGTCCTGCTCAAAATTTGGAACGAATTCAGAGTGGCGCTGAAATGACTCCGAACGGCTTATTTTTTTTATTGTAGTATTTTTAAATAAAAATGGGGCAGTGGTGGCCTAGTGGTAAGGCACCAATCCACCAATCCCAAGGTCGGGGGCCCGAGCCCCACCGTTATCGGGTTGTCACTGCTTCCCCCCTAGTGCTGCCAACTGGGTCATCAAAGGCCGGCCATGTCTCTCACTGTCTGTGGCAAGGGGCTTGTAAAAGAAACATGCTGCATAGTCGTCAGCATGTTTCTGCCCTGCGATGACCTTAAATCATTCTATAATCTCGACATGTCATATCTCTGAACACTCCTGAATAAAACGACCCAGAGACAAACCAGGAATGAATGAATGAATTAATGAATTGATATTATTGTGGTAAAGTGGGCCAGTGGTGGTCTAGTGGTATAGGGTGCTGGATCGCTGATCCAAAGGTTGGGGGTTCGAGTCGCACTCTCCACAGGGTTGTCACTGTCCCACCCAGTGCGGCTAACTGGGTTATCAAAGGCGGGCCATGTCTGTCACTGTCTATGGTGAGAGGCATGTTAAAGAACCATTGCTGACTTTCGTAAAGAGTAGCTGCAAAGTCGTCAGCGTGTTTCTGTCCCTTGCTAAAAAGGGTTGTGACAGGAAGGGCATCCGACGTAAAAACCTCTGCCAGAGCAAAAGTGCGAATCAGATGATTCGCTGTGGCGACTCCCGAGTAAAAGGGAAAAAGCCGAAAGACAGACAGACAGTGGTAAAGTGAGCAGGCAGTAGTGACCTGGTGGAAAAGGTGCTGGATCACTTACCCTAAAGTTGGGGGTTTAAGCCCCACCTTCAACGGTTTGTCACTGCTGTCGTCGCCCCCCCACCCCCAGTACAGCTAACTGGGTTCTCAAAGGCCGGCCGTGTCTCTCACTGTCCATGGTGTACTCTGCCCTTGTCAGGAGT
>CM045729.1:79369049-79396549 GCA_024760905.1 Plotosus lineatus
GGCAGTTGGTTCTGATGGCATACCGGTGGAGGTATAGAAGTGTCTAGGAGAGTTAGCAGTATATTTTCTGACAAGAACATTCAACAAAGTATAGAGAGTGAGAGGATGCCGGAGGAATGGAGAAGTGTGCTTGTGCCCATTTTTAAGAACAAGGGAGATGTGCAGAGTTGTGGCAACTACAGAGAGATAAAGTTGTTGAGCCATACGATGAAGCTATGGGAAAAAATAGTGGAAGCTAGACTAAGGGCAGAGGTCAGCATTTGTGAACAACAATTTGGTTTCATGCCAAGAAAGAGCACCACAGTTGCTGTGTTTACCTTGAGGATGTTAGTAGAGAAGTACAGAGAAGGTCAGAAGGAGCTGCATTGTGCCTTTGTGGATTGGAGAATGCATATGAAAGGGTGCCGAGAGAGGAACTATAGTATTGCTTGAGGAAGTCTGGTGTGGCAGAGAAGTATGTTAGAGTGGTGCAGGACATGTATGAGAGATGTAAGACAGTGGTGAGGTGTGCTTTCAGTGTGACAGAAGATTTCAAGGTGGAGGTGGGACTGCATCAAGGATTGGCTCTCAGCCCCTTCTTGTTTGCTAAGGTGTTGGACAGGCTGACAGATGAGGTTAGACAAGAATCTCCATGGACTATGATGTTTGCAGATGGCATTGTGATCTGTAGTGAGAGCAAAGAACAAGTGCAGGAAAATCTAGAGAGGTGGAGGTATGCCCTGGAAAGGAGAGGAATGAAGGTTAGCCTCAGTAAAACAGAATATATGTGTGTGAACGACAAGGACCCAAGAGGAACAGTGAGGTTACAGGGAGCAGAGATAAGGAAGGTGGAAGTCTTTGAGTACTTAGGCTGAACAATCCAGAGCAATGGAGAGTGTGGAAAAGAGGTGAGGGAGCGTGTGCAGGCAGGTTGGAATGGTTGGAGACAAGTGTCTGGTGTGATGTGCGATATGTGATGTGCGATAGGAAGGTATCGGCAAAAATGAAAGGAAAAGTGTACAAGACAGTGATGAGGCCAGCGATGTTGTATGGTTTAGAAACAGTGGCCTTGGGGAAAAGACAGGAGGCTGAGCTGAAGGTAGCAGAGATGAAAATGTTGAGGTTCTCTTTAGGAGTAACGAGGATGGATAGGATCAGGAATGAGCACATCAGAGGGACAGTACATGTTAGAGATTTTTGAGACAAAGTCAGAGAGGCTAGATTGAGATGGTTGAGACATGTACAGAGGAGGGATAGTGAATATATTGGTAGTAGGATGGGATGCTGAGGTTGGAACTACCAGGCAGAAGGTCTTGAGGAAGACCAAAAAGAAGATTTATGGATGTGGTGAAGGAGGACATGGAGGTGGTTGGAGTAAGAGTAGAAGATAATCTTGAGAAGTACAAGATAGGGTGAGATGGAGGTGGATGGTTTGCAGTGGCGACCTCTGAAGGGAAAAGCCAAATATATATACAATATATATATATATATATATATATATATATATATATTACCAACCATCAGGATTGATGAGTCTATCCTCGAAGTGGTAGACGAGTTCACCTATCTTGGCTCCACAATATCCAACCTCTCTCTCGATGCTGATATTGACGAGAGGGTTGGAAAGGCTGCATCAACACTTGCAAGGCTGAGGATAAGAGAATGGTCAAATACGTCTCTGACTGTTAAAACCAAGATGTCTGTCTACCACGCTTGTGTCATCAGCACACAACTGTATGGCAGTGAGTCCTGGACAACATACTCCAGGCAGGAAAAACGTTGAAACACCTTCTACCTTAGAAGCCTCCGACGTGTCCTGGGCATAAAATGTCAGTAAAAGGAGACAAACGATGAAGATCTGTTCCGTGCATGCTTGCTCAGCATGTACACCCTCCTGAGGCAACACAGATTACACTGGCTTGGCCATGTCCACAGCATGGAAGACGGTCACATCCCCAAGCACATCCTGTATGAGGAGCTTTCCTCAGGGCAAAGATCTTTGGCTGTGGTACAAAGATGTCTGCAGGAGACACATGAAAGATGCTGACATCGATACAGGGTCCTGGGAACAAATAGCAGTTTACTACGGACTGTCAAAAGGAGAAGCCGATCTCTTGACAGAGAGGAGAGCCATGAGAAATCAGATTCCCAGTCAGCAGCTGATCTACACAGATGCGGTAAGTGTGGCAGGCTCTGGGCATCTCACACTGGCCTTCTGAGTCATCAACGAAGATGTGTCAGGATGTGATGTTACCAATGGACTGAAACGACGGAAGGGGGCCAAAGAAGAATATATATATAAATACAGTAAAACCTCCGCTGACGAACGCTTAAGCTCACGAACTTTTCGCCTCAAGAACATTAAATTTGCGAGCATATAGTCTCTGCTGACGAACTAGTTTTCGGCGGACGAGCCTAACCACGGGGTCGATCAGCGCCTCGGTGGCGGCCACGAGAAGCTGACGCCTTGCGCTCACGGCGTCACAGTTCGTCACCCGTTTCTTTGAGTGCGGAAGTGGTTTGTGTTTGATAGACATTTTGGACCATATTGAGTGTACTTTTGCTATTATGGGACCGAAAAGACCCCACCACAGGCGGAGATCATTGAAAAACACGAACGAGGTGTGCGTTTGTGTGACTCAGCGTCCCAGTACCAGTACGCCAAGTCTACCATTGCTCCCATCCTTAAGAACAAGGAAGCTATTAAGGGTGCGTGTGTGGCTAAGGGTGTTTCCAAACAGTAGGCGTTTCCAAACACTCCTTCCAAACAGTAAGTCTCTCCCTCCCTCCTCCTCCCACTCCATTCCATCAAGCCATCAACTACCATCACAAAGGTAAATAAAACGACTTTATTATACAGTACAGTTTATTTCTTTAATTACAATACAATAGCACATTTATTATACATAAAATAAGGTATATTTTTGTGTAGTTTTAAGGCTTATTTAGTAGAAAATTATGTTTTATGGGGACCTGGGAACGGATTATTCTCATTTTAATGGTTTCTTATGGGAAATAAATGTTCGGAAGACGAACTTTTCGCCTTACACACACTTTCTGGGAACCAATTATGTTCGTGAGCAGCGGTATCACTGTATATATATATATATATATATATATATATATATATATATATATACATACAGATACAGTCGGGCCTCCAACTTCCGAAATTAATCCGTTCCAGAGCCCCTCTCGTAACGAGGGGATTTCGTAAGTAGGGGCCACACCTTACATGTTAAACGCCTAATTCGTTCCAAGGCTCCAGTCTTTGGACTGGATAAATCCTGTAAACCATTTAAAAATGATAAAAGTACACCAATTTTGTATGAAAGATGTGTTAAAAGTAAAAGAAAATTATTTATTAAACCATTTAAACATTTTATTAACATATTCATTAATTAAACCATTATTAAACTTTTTAATTAACACACACACACAGACACACACCTGTCTTCTCTCTTTCTTTCTCTCTCTCTCTCTCTCTCTCTCTCTTTCTTGCAAGCCTTCAGGCAGTTGATTGACCAATCTGTGTGCTCTGTCCAGACACTGACCAATCAACTGCCTGAAGACTCAGCTGTTGTTTAAATGAGTGAGTCAAGTGTGCTCCTGGTTGGTTGAAACAAAAACCTGCAGCCACAAGGCCCTTTGTGGCATGAGTTTGATACCCCTGAGAGAGAGAGAGAGAGAGAGAGAGAGAGAGATCATCTTCTGACCGACCCATCAAGTGTCACGTGACCGGTGTGTCAAACAATTGTCCTGAGAAAAGCATGTTTACCCATTTCAAATATGCTGCCTTTGAAGTTGCTGATAGGGTCTCGTGATTGTGACGTTACGTCACCTATATAAAAGCATGTCTATACTCTACTATAAACTACTATAGCTTTAATTCAGTCACAGTACGTCGCTCATCGCGGCTCCGTCACAGAAAAGACTACACATCCCATGCCGCTTTGAGTTACGTCACTTCCGTGATGAGACTACAGGTTTCTCGGTTGATCTGACAGCATAGATGTAAACCGAGAATCGTGAGACAGAAAGTGTCCAAAGCGGCTAATACAAGACAAAATGCGTTGGTTTGAGGGCTCGATCTCAGCAGCCATTGCCACCTCCAAGCAGCACAACTCTATTTTTGTCGTCGTCATTGCAGGTAAATTCACCACAAGTCACACGAAACACTCGGCCGCTAATGCTAACAGTGACGGGAAAGGCCTCGGAAAGGTAAATAAAGCTGAGGCAGACGTAGGCGAAGCGTGTAAGAAGAAACAGTAATATTGCGTTTCATCTCGAAAATGTGTAATGAATGTGACTAACACTCGCAATGCGGCTCGTGTTAACGCTTTAAGTTCTCTCGAAAAGCACTCAGGATAAAGATATGATAGGAGCGAGTCATTTTTCACCAACGGCTAATCCGCTGCTGCTCTTTCTCATCCAGCTGTTTCAGGACTTTATTTTCTTACAAACAAATAACATCGGATAGAATATTTTTGTTGTATCACGAAAAATAGCATGTTTCTTCTGGTGCAGTCCAGCAGGGATGCAACAAAGTCTGATCCAACCCCCAGGTCGTGAACATGTCCAGCAGGGAGTCAGTCATTGAACATTCAGGACTAGACTTCAACAAAGATTGGTTCATTCTTCTTGTTCGGAATTATCGTGCATCTTGTCCATGTCTAGCATTCATCCCCAAGAGGAAGCTTGTCCGTCACATCCCAATCATGTCGGCACACATTTGCAGCCTTCATCACTGCAGGGAGAGCAGACATCAATGTTTAACTCGATGCATGTTGGGATTGGATGGAAATCCGTGTCAGATCTGATCCCATCGTGATCATGTTCAAAGTTTCTGTGAAACTCGACACTTTACTGCGACCAACATGTCGACTGACTGTTCACTTTCTGCCTAATACATCCCCCTCCATGGCAGGCACCAATATAATGAGATGGAGTAATCACTCCATCCATATATTTACCTAGAGATACGTCATGGGTGGCACGGTGGTGGAGTACTTAGCACTGCCGTCTCACAGTAGGAAGGTCCTCGGTTCGAGTCTCTGGTCTCGGGCAATACTCCCGTGTGGAGTTTGCATGTTCTCCTTCCCCATGCTTGTGCGGGCTTCATCCGACTACATTGTTTTTCTTCCACTGTCTGAAGATACAGTGGTACCTCACCTTACGATAGTCACAACAAACGAAAAATCCAGTTTACGAAAAACATTTTCCAAATTTTTTTGTCTCTGTATACAAAACAAGTTCTCCTTCTGAAACGCGCCATTCAAACAATGCACGAGCTGCTTTCCCATTGACTGTCTTCCAACATCCTGCCCCGCTGGTCTCCCATTGGCTAGGAGGGATGACGCAGCTCCCTCTCATTGGCTATCTCCCAATATCCTACCCCGCTGGTCTCCCATTGGCTAGGAGGGATGACGCAGCTCCCTCTCATTGGCTATCTCCCAATGTCCTACCCCGCTGACCTCCCATTGGCAAGGAGGGATGACGCAGCTCCCTCCCATTGGCTATTATGGAGCTGCGTCTCCCATAAGGACAGCGTTACTGTTGTTTCATGTTGTTTTTTGACCCAGGCTTTTAACTTTCCATAAACATTTCTAAGATTAAAACTCTGCTCAGAAGACATGGTCAACATACGTGCGCGCGTACACACATACACACGCGTGTGTGATTTCCGGTGCGAGTGAAAAGAGGAAGCGGACTCGTGATATCACAAAGGAATATGGTCAAACCCGTCTTCCATCGGTACGATATTGAAGCAGAAGGAGATGTTAAAAGGTATGCTTTTATAATTTTTAAACGGTTCAGGGGGTAGTATTGGTGGCCTTGGAACGTATCACGCGTTTTACATGTAAAATGTGGTTCAATTTATGAAAAATCCAGGTTAAGAAAAAGGCTCTGGAACGGATTAATTTCGTAAGGTGAAGTACCACTGTATGTACATTGGGCTATTCAGCGGTTCCAAATTGCCCCTCGGTGGGAGTGAAATTGTGAGGTACTGGTGGCCAGGAGGTAAAAGGTGCTGGATCGCTGATCCTGAGGTTGGGTGCTTTGAGTTCCACTCGCCACAAGATTGTCACTGTCCCTCCAGTGCAGCTAACTGGGTTATCAAAGTCCAGCCATGTCCCTCACTGTCTATGGTGAGAGGTTCATGTAAAACAGGGGTGCTCAATCCTGCTCCTGGAGATCTACCTCCCAGAAGACATTCACTCCAACCCTAATCATGCCCACCTAACCATCCAATCATCTCATCAAGACCTGACTGGATCTTACATGTCACATGGGCCACATTAGGGTTGGAGATAAAGTCATCTGGAAGGTAGATCTCCAGGAGCAGGATTGAGCACCCCTGATGTAAAAGAACCAAGACTGACTTTTATAAAGAGTCGCTGCAAAGCTGTCGGTGTGTTTCTGCCTCTTTCTAAAAGCGCTGTCTCAGGAAGGGCAGCTGATTTAAAAACCTGTGCCAAATCAAACATGTGAATCATAGATTCTCTGTGGCGACCCCTGAGAAAAAAGGGGAAAAGCCAAAAGGAAAATTAGTAGTCAGGGAATTGTGAATGGATTTGTGTGGCCCTACAATGGTCTGTTGAGCTGGTCAGGGTGTTCCCAACTTTCTTTTACTTTCAATGTAAATGATGGTGTAGATCGAAAGTTAAACCTGTAATGGAATGAAAATTGATTTTGTTTTGAAAAGTACATACGCTTCTCTCTTTCAACACATATGGTAGCACTGCTTGACTCTATCATCTGTAGCTGTGATAAAATGAGTAATGATGTGCAATCCATCACCCGGTGCGAGGATGGGTTCCCTTTTCAATCTGGAGTCCTTCGTGTCGCTTTCAGGAGTTTTATCTTTGCTGGTATCACCACCGTCTGGCTTGTTTGCGGCTGATTTGTATCTGGATTTCTGTGAAGCTGCACAGTGACCATGTGAGGAGTGCAGTCCAAATTAAATGACTGTTGTCTCTTCACCACTAGGAGATGATGATCAGTCCACACTGATGTTGTCCAGCTGGGCGGATGAGCGAGTAGCTGAGCTTACCAACAACAGCTTCGTCGCTATTAAAGTGGACGCTAAAAGGTGATGGCTTTCGAACAGCCCTTGAGTGCACATTCACTGCTCCAAGGTGTATAAATACAGCAGTGAGATAACCCTGAGATTATTGATAGACGTGTGAATGCCAGACTATTTCCACATGTGTAATGAAATAACATTTCTGTCTTTCACAGTGAGACGTGTGTCCAGTTTTCACAGATCTGTATCCTTTCTCGACCTCCATCTAGTTATTGTTAGTGTTCTGAATGTTCTAGTTTGGGCTAAATTCACTCGAGATTGTTGACGGATTCTGCTGGAGTGAATGAAAGTCGAGACTGTTTATTGTTCCCTTAACGTGACTTCCTGGCAGATCCCGTGGTGTGTATTCCATCCAGCTTCTTCATTGGTGACAATGGCATACCTCTGGAGATCATCGCTGGTGGCATCTCTGCAGAGGAACTGATGAACAGGATCAGAAAGGTTAAGCAGGTACAGAAACACAGATTCACGCGCACCATATACTTTAAATAAAGGTGTATTTCCCTCGAAATTATATAGGCAGAACAGACTCATGTATCCATTGTATTTTTAATTTTTTTAAACACCATTGAGATCCAGACCTTTTTAATATGCTTGGTCAAGGGGGCTTGAAGAGGGCTGATATTTGTTATAACATCACTTTGCTCTGCCGTACAAAATTCTGCTTCAATGATAGGATCAGTGATGTCATCCAGATATGCTGTCATTATACACCCAAGCCAAATAAATGCTCGCATTCATTGTACAGTGGTACCTCGAATTACGAGTGTCCCTTATAACAAATTGTCCATGATATGAGCTTTGATCCCACCAAAAATCTGCCCCATCCAACAAGCAAATTTTCGACTTACGAACTCTGCTGGGAAAATGGCTTTTTCGATTTGCCTTGTATTCGTCCGCGTATATTTTTCCGTGCTCCAAGAACACCTTGCGTAGTGCTTCTTAATTATTTTCTGTGACGTCTCCTACAGGAAGGAAAAAAAATACATTTCACCCCCCAGCACCCTGCATGCAACTATAAATAGTGTTTACAGCACTTCATATTGTTTGCTCGAGACTTTTCCCCTCCACCATAGCGTGACAATGAGAGCGCCACTGCCAACTGCTGTAACATCTCCAGGGTCATACCCGCCCCCCAAGCGTCACACCGCGCCCCCCCACACTGTGTGTGTGTGTGTGTGTGCGCGCGCGCGTCCGCGCCTCTTCTCTACCGTGTGTGTGTGTGTGTGTGTGTGTGTGTGTGTGTGTGTGTGTGTCAGCTTATCAGCGTCAATGATTAAATATGACATTTAACATACAGTTTCTCTTCTTTTCTTGTTTTATTATTTGTTATTAATTATTATTAATGTTAATTTACATGTATTGTTATTCTGAAATATTTATTGTTTTTACATGTGTATCTTTAATTTATTAGGTGCGATATACGTGTTTCATGTCAGGTTATTTGAGTTTGGGAGGGGGTTGGAACGGATTAATTGGTTTTCTATTGTTTCCTGTGGGAATTTTTGTTTCATCTAATGACTGTTTCAGCTTTCGTGCTTGCCCTTGGATTAATTTTGTAAGTGGAGGTATCACTGTCCTAGTCCTTCTCAAAAAATTAGCATATTGTGATTAAGTTCATTATTTTCTGTAATGTACTGATAAAAATTAAACTTTCATATATTTTAGATTCATTGCACACCAACTGAAATATTTCAGGTCTTTTATTGTTTTAATACTTATGATTTTGGCATACAGCTCATGAAAACCCAAAATTCCTACCTCAAAAAATTTAGCATATTTCATCCGACCAATAAAAAAAGTGTTTTTAATACAAAAAGTCAACCTTCAAATAATTATGTTCAGTTCTGCACTCAATACTTGGTCGGGAATCCTTTTGCAGAAATGACTGCTTCAATGCGGCGTGGCATGGAGGCAATCAGCCTGTGGCACTGCTGAGGTGTTATGGAGGCCCAGGATGCTTCGATAGCGGCCTTAAGCTCATCCACAGTGTTGGGTCTGGTGTCTCTCAACTTTCTCTTCACAATATCCCACAGATTCTCTATGGGCTTCAGGTCAGGAGAGTTGGCAGGCCAATTGAGCACAGTAATACCATGGTCAGTAAACCATTTAGCAGTGGTTTTGGCACTGAGCAGGTGCCAGGTCGTGCTCAAAAATGAAATAATCTCCATAAAGCTTTTCAGCAGATGGAAGCATGAAGTGCTCCAAAATCTCCTGATAGCTAGCTGCATTGACCCTGCCCTTGATAAAACACAGTGGACCAACACCAGCAGCTGACATGGCACCCCAGACCATCACTGACTGTGGGTACTTGACACTGGACTTCAGGCATTTTGGCATTTCCTTCTCCCCAGTCTTCCTCCAGACTCTGGCACCTTGATTTCCGAATGACATGCAAAATTTGCTTTAATCCGAAAAAAGTACTTTGGACCACTGAGCAACAGTCCAGTGCTGCTTCTCTGTAGCCCAGGTCAGCCGCTTCTGCCGCTGTTTCTGGTTCAAAAGTGGCTTGACCTGGGGAATGCGGCACCTGTAGCCCAGTCCACTGCTTCCACAGGTCCCCCAAGGTCTGGAATCGGCCCTTCTCCACAATCTTCCTCAGGGTCCGGTCACCTCTGCAGCGTTTTCTGCCTGTGTCTTACCCTCTTGCTTGTAGTAGTAGTACAATGTCTTTGCACATTTCAAGTGCCATTTTATTATTCAAGCTTCTTCATCAAGCCACTATGATGAGCCACTCGGCTCGGGTGTAAAACTCTAACAAACTTTACCTTTTTCTTTAAGGAAAAACAAAACAGGGAAAAAAAAATTGCACTTAGGGGGTGACATTTTACTGCAAAAAATCATAGATAATTCAGGTGGATTCAATGGTCAGCACAGACGTAATTTTGCATATTAATAATGCTGGGTTGTACCATTCAATTCTGTAAATGGGCCGATGTTTGTCTGAAGTATGTCAATTGAAGCTTGTATTATGTCTGGATGCGCCTGGTTTTATTTTATTCAGAATTTTACTGATTTATATTTGAATTGATAGTTTAATATTTGATTAATGTTGTTATTGCCGTTAACCTGCCTTATATTATCTGAGAAATACATGCTCCATTCTTGGGATTTTCTGCACTCATTTACAGCATCTAGCAGATGGTATTATCCAGAGGGATTTACAGGTGTTTTAAAGTCACTATCAGTGACTGTCCTAATGCTGGTTTGCTAGAACGTGCGCGTGCGAGTGTTTTTTTTTATTTATTTTTTTTTATTTTTTTTTTATTTATTTATTTTTTTTTGTAATCAAAAAGTAGATTGTTGAGAAAATCGAATCCTGAACCCTAAATCGTGACCATGCTTTTATTAGGTACACGCTCAGCAGACAGGTACTTCGGCTCAGCCAAACTCGGAGACATTGACCCAGACTGTAAGCCCCTCTACTTCTGAAAGCCATTCTGTCAACTCCAGTATTACAACAGGAAATGTCTCAACTACTGCCACCATGGCTGCATCTAAAGGTGAGACATGGGGAATGACTGCATTTATTCAGCATGTACTACCTGCATTACTCATTTCTTTTATTTAAAATGTTTTGAAAATATCAGGGTAAGGGATTAAGGCACATTGGAGTCATGCAAAGATTCTTCATTTGCATGTCATGGTTCCGGTTGATTCAACGCAGAGCTTCCTGTCAGAAGCATAATTTATGTTGTGAGAGATAATATTCTTGAACCATACTGGTGTCACCGTCTTTACAGAATCTCTGTCTCTGCCCATGGAAGAAGCGGGGGCTGCAGGTGAAGAAAGAAGCCAGTCATCAGATGACTCATCACTGGCGTCTCAGGCAGAGGAGCCGTTGGATACCAAGGTTGAGAGGTAAATGTTTCGTGTTGCAGTGTCCAGTATTAGCAGATCTGATTAATCACAGAACCTATTCAAGCATTTAATTCTGTAAAGTGTTGTAAGATGTCTATTTATGGTGCAGTATAACAAGAAGCATGATCTTATAACAGGATGAAGGACGTTAGGTTCTATAAAAAGCATTATGATTAATAATAATTATAATTATTATAACAACTGAAATGATACTGGAGCCGGTAGCGTAGTGGTTAGGGTGCTACACTCATGATCGGGAGGTTGTGAGTTCGAATCCCACTGAGACCCTCACTGTGCTAAGACCCCTGGGCAAGGTCTCAACCACAAGTGTGCCTCTGTTCACCCAGCAGTATAAATGGGTACCAGTAAAATATATTGGGAAAGTAACCTGCAATGCACTAGCGTCCCATCCAGGGGGAGTTGAACTCGTGGTCGCTTCACGCTACGGAAACCGGGGATAAGTACCGGCCTGATGAGTCACGAGGCTAAGCCACTAGGCTCGGGTGTAAAAACCCAACAGACTTACCTTTTTGAAATGATACTAGCAGCAGGGTTCTTGTACGAAAAGCTGTTGGTGATATCATGTATGTTGCTTTCGATCCTGAGTAACAGGAAGTGAGTTCAATATGTTTTGTAATTTTGGTTTCAGGCTGCTTATTTTTACACTACACAGGTATTTGGTGTCAAATGGTGGTGGCGGTGGTCCTGGGGACATTGTGGGATTTTGTACTCATCCATTTTCAGCAGTCAGAATTACATGAAACTTGGCAGACATGGTTTTGTGGACAGTTCCATGCAGCCTGATTTTGGATTTTCAAAATGGAAACAAAATGACGATATTAATGTTTATATTGTCAGCCAAAGGATTATCATTAGCATTTGTACAGCAGAAATACAAGTTTTTCTCAAAAAAATGACTGAAGTGTCTTTATCCTTTTATCCCATGACTAAATCAGTAAAGAGTCTTTTGTTTCTTGCCCCCCCCCCCACCCCCCACCCGGCTCCCTGGTTTCGGTATACAGTGATCCCTCGCTACTTCGTGCTTCAGTTCTCGTGGCTTCAGTGCATCGCCAGTTTTTCAAAAATATTCATCAAAAAATATGGAAATTTAAGGAAAAATAGGGGGAAAGTTGAGGAAAATGAAAACCCCAGAGAAGCAAAACAAAACCCCCCAACAAAACTTACATTTTTATGTGAGGCATGCATCTGTGTGTGTGTGTGTGTATTTATGCCCCCGCATCTGTATGTTTGTATTTATATTTTATTTACGTCTTGAGCATTATATTTGAATGTTTAATTGTTATTATAATCATTTATAGCATTGAATATGTATTTGTTGATATTATATACACACATACATGCACGTATACGTCAGTCAGGGAGGTCGATCCTACTTCGAGGAAATTCGGCAGTCTTGGTCTTATTTAATATCGGAAAGTGAGGGATCACTGTATATGTATTATGTGATTGTGTTCTTTTGTTGTAATGCGCACAGAAGAGAAAACTAACACCAGATGTATTTTACATAAAAAAACTACATAGCGGCCATATCGCATAGCTTTCACTATTTGTGCATGAATCACTATATGGGATGAATAATACGTATTTTGTTCCTGAGAGATCCTGAGATAGCGAACTAACACACCAGACCGATGTTACTATCCGAATGTCTGGAATGTAACACGATATAATTTTTGGTTGTATTGCCAAGTCAGAACACACTCACTCATCTGTTGAACCACTTAATCGTATTCGGGTTGCATTAATACTGGAGCGTATCTCAGCTGACACTGGGTGAATATGGGGTACACCCTGAACAGATTCCCATCACACATTCACACCCCCGGTCTATTCGGAGCAACGAATTAGACTAGTATGCATATCTTTGAGTGGGGCCAGGGTGCAGTGGTTAGGGTGCTGCGTTCATGATCAGGAGGTTGTGTGTACAAATCCCCTGGGCAAGGTCTTAACCACAAGTGTGCCTCTGTTCACCCAGCAGTAGAAATGGGTACAGTAGGCCATTGAGTATTCGCGGTTTTGCACCCACGGTTTGAGTATTCGTTGACTGCCGAGCAACCGGCACGTGATTCAAATTCAGCCAATGGCTGTCCTCCTTTCTCCTGATTGGCTGAGCTCATGTCCCACCCTTTTTTCCTCATTCGCGCACAAGTTGTCAATGAGCCTCTTTTTTGTGTGTGTGTTTTAATTACCAGTTAAGCTCTATGATACCACGCAAACGCTGTGCGTCTTCTTTGGCTAAGCGATAGAAAACGCTGGATGTCTCTTCTGAAGAAATAACACTTTCTCCTGAGAAACAACGGTTTTCTCTGAACTGTTGTCTTAAAATCTTTTTCAATTGTTATTCCAGTACAGTACCCAAGTTCATGTTTATGCGTGACATGTTATGTTCTGTAGCAGGTTTAACAAACGATATCAAAAGGATAAACTTTATTCCAGTTCCCTTCATGTCCTTTTACATTGAAGTTGGAGTGACGTCTCCAAGATGGTGCTGCCCAGAGGGCGACGTTGCGGAGTTCTCAGAGTCAAATTGTTTCTTTGTTCGTTTTAATTTGTTTTATTTGTTGTTTTGTTTGTTCATGTTTTGCACTATGCTTGTCTACGACCGGTCGACTACCTACTACAGCTATAAGACTGCAGTATCTTTGGGCATGTATAACTAAGCACGCTCAACTGGGCTTGCTAGCCGGGATGTGGCTAGCAGAGCTAATATGCTATGGTAGGTAGCTCAATGTGAGCCGCATCCCAGCTGACAAAAAGCCCAGGCGGGAAGGGGCCGAGCGACGACTCCGGCGCTTGGGATTGCAGGGGATGAATTAATGAGTACGACTGTCTGTAGAATGTGTTTAAGAAGCATATTTTAGTGCATATAATAGATACAGAGTATTTTACTTCCGGCTGCTCATTCGCGCATGTGACGTCATACATGGGGTTTTACTTCTGGGTACAGAACTTGCGGATTATCTCGATTTGGGGGAAGGGATCGGAACCGACCCCCCTCGAATGTCGAGGGCCTACGGTACCAGTAAAAATATACTGGGAATGCAACCTGTGATGGACTCGTGCCTCATGCAGGAGGAGTTGTACTGCTAGTCGCGTCATGCTATGGCAGTGCTTCTCAAATAGTGGGGCGCGCCCCCCCCAGGGATGCTGAGGGGGGCGCGTGTGACCCAGGAGAACATGCTTTTTTTCCGCCGTACTACAAGAAAGTGTAATTGCTCATCCACTCCAGTAGTTGGCAGTGGCGCCCTCATTGCACATTGAGCAGGAGCTGAGAGTTGCAGTGTCATGCTTCAAACCTCGCTTTGAGAAGCTGTGCGCTGCAAAACGTGCTCATTGTAGCCATTAATCTTGGCTTCCTCATTTTGAGAAAAAAAAATCAGCACAAATTGTTCTATTTGTTCTTGTTTTGTAGGTTAAAGTGTTTATATATTGTGCTCCTGAGTTAATGATCTGAAGTCAATTTGAATTAATTATTTATTGGTTTTATTTTCAGCAGCAAATGGTGTGGTAAGTTTGTCAAAAATGTAACAAGGATATTATTATTTTTAAATTTAAGGCAAATTGATGCACTTTCTTTTACAGACTAATAAAAAATGTTAAAAAAGTTATTCTTGTAAGTTGAACTATATCTCTTTTTGTTTTATTTATGTTAACAAGGATACGATATAATGAAGAGATATACCTGTAACTATATTATAGAAAAAAGTTATAATTTATAGTTGCGGCGGAAAGTGGGTGGTGGGGGGGCGCGAATTGTTTTCTTCTTGCTAGGGGGGGCGTAACAGAAAATAATTGAGAAGCACTGTGCTATGGAAATCGGGGATAAGCAGCCTGATGAGCCACTAGGCTCGGGTGTTTAAAAAACAAAAACAAAACATGTCTTTGGACATTGGGAAGAAAGAGGAGTACCCGGTGGAAACCCTTGCATGCATGGGAAGAACATGCAAACTCGGCACAGAAAGCCCAGAACTTGGACCAGGGACCTTCTTGCTTTGAGGTGGATATGCTACAAACTGCGTTAACAGTTACGGCAATTACATGCATTTCTTTTTATTATTATTTTTTTTTAGATTAACAAAGAAACTGGAAGAAAGGCGTGAACAGAAACGGAAGGGAGAAGAAGAGGCAAGTCTTTTGATTTATAACAGTATAATAAAACCCAGTGCAGATGTCTGTGTGCTGTTATGATGATTGTTACACAAGCTCATGCCCGTCTAATTCAGAGTCTCTTCTCACAAACCAGAATGAGATAAAGAAGGAGATAGAGAGGCGGAAGCTGGGCAAAGACATGCTGGACTTCAAGAGGAAACAGGAGGAGGACAAAACAAAGCGCATGCTCGAGGAGAGAAACCGAGAGAAGGCTGAGGAGAGGGCGGCCAGAGAGAGAGTCAGACAGCAGATCGCTCAGGTCTCACACTTTTACATCACTGAGCAATACTGACTAATTTCTGTTAATTACATTAAACACAAAGACAAATAAAGAATTCACACTTAATTAAATTACTTAAAAGATCAATAAATTGTTCACGCAAAGCACCGAAAGGTTTTACATGGCAAGCTGTGTTCAAACCTATTTCAAAAGAGATCCAATGTTTTGGAGACACTTACGATAGTATCATTCACTGTATGGGAAAAGATTTGCAGCTGACTGGCCCCCATAACCCCCTACAGAAATATCTGCTGTCCTTCTCACGTAATAAGTGTCCGAATATCCATCTACCACCTCTTTATTTGCTGTATCGTGTGACCTTGATTGTGAGCCAATTATAGATGACACCCTGGAAAAGTGACTGGCTTATTGTGGGGCTCACAAAGAGAAACTGACCAACCAGAGGATATGGAATTGAATGTGAATTGGAATTACAGGAAGTGGAATTTCAAACTCATTGCAATTCAGAGAAATTCATTCTAACCACATATCAGTGAGAATGTGATACTTAGCATGTATTTTTCTCACAGATTGTAATAATTGTATCTGAAACACAATAAGTAAAATACAGAGACAATACAGAGAAATGTTTCAATTTTAAGGTAATCAAATAACACAAAGATGTGATGAATGCAATTATTATTTTATTTACTTTACGGGGTAACACTGTTGCATTTAATGATCATCAGCTCTTCAAACGTTTTATCATTGACGCGGCATCGCTGTGGTCAGAATATCTTTCCACCAACACTAAATATCCTCTCAACAGGTGCAGAGGAAGCAGGTATAGCCAGATATTTGAATGCAAGTACAGCAAGGTTTGGAAAACGATTTTGGTTTTCTTTCCAGGACAACAAAGGGTTGGTACCCTCTGCCAAACATGGGGCACTCAAGTAAACTGGGAGCTCATGTGAGGATGCATCAATTGGCACAGACGTTGTTTGGGTATCCATGTAGGAAAAGAGTCTGGGGTGTTTGTATGGTTGTATATTAATGGCAGAAGTAGCTTCTGGACGTATAGAATCAACTTTTGCAGTGAGGAGGTTTCTGATTGTGTTCTGTTCTTCACCATTACACCAGTCTAGCTTAGATCTTGGATCAAGAGTTGCAGCCATCTGGAAGCACTCCATATCTTCAAATTTTAGAAGTTGCCTCTCGAGTGCAGTTCGTAAGGTGGACAGAAACTTCTTGTTCCCAATCATTTTGGCATCTTTAATGGCATGTCTCAGTCCTTTCACACAAGGAATGACATGGCTTGATGTTACGGCTTTCTCTGCCTGACAGCGGTCTGTGACCTCCTCAAAGGGTTCTAAAACCTCAAAAAGTTCCAGAATGATTTTGAGTTCGTATGGTGACAGCTGAATCGGGCAGTGGAGCTCAACAAGGACATCATTTGGAACTTTAAGAACTGACCTAAGCATCTTCAATTGGCTATTTCAGCGTGTGACACTGGCAGGTTGAAATTTGTGTAGGGCCTCTGCAGCATGAGTGGATTTGTGACAAAATGCAACGAGCTACTGACCCTTGCCGAGGAGACTTTTAATGGAGGCAGCATCATCCAAAGCGTCACGCAGTACCAGTTGGAGAGTGTGGGTAAAACATGGTAGTCTCTCAGGTGGAAAGTACATCATTTCCTCATCAACATTGACCACCTCTACACTGGCATCATCAGCCTCCTCATCTTCTCCATCACTCTCACGGTCACTCACATGCACTGGTGGAAAAAGAGTGGAGGCCTTTATCATGTTGGAGGCATTGTCCGTTATGATAATAGACACTTTGCTCTGAATGTTGTAACTACACAGTACTTGGTCATAAATCTGGCAAATATCTTCCGCCGTGTGTCTACCTTTAAAACGCCGACAGCTCAGCATCACACTCTGCGGGTTGTAATCATGCATGAAATGGCCAGTCATTCCTAAAAATGACCTCATTGATCTGTTAGACCATAAGTCAATTGTTAGGCAAATATGGCTAGTATTTGTCATGGCATTTGTCAGATGGTCTTTTACAGCTTTTGCACGCTGTGGTATGAGGCTATCACTGAGAGCTTTTTGATTAGGAACTGTAAATGCTGGTTGTGCAAGCTGGAACATGCCAGTGAAGTCCTTATGTTCAACTGTAGAGAGGGGAAGGAGGCCATTGGAAATCAGACCAACAATGCTATCTGTCAGAGCCATTTGATTTGTATTGGTTGAGGACCACTTAGATGTTGACGGTTGGTCTTGGTGTGTTTGACTGCTACTGCTGGATGCAGACCCCATCTCCAAGACGGCAGGGTGTTTCTTCCGTAAGAAGAAAAGCCAATCACTGTTTAAGACTTTTCATTCTTTGGATCTGTATATTATGTACAATTCTGTGTAATCTGCACAATTGTATCTATTTACTGTCTATTGTAATCTGTACACAGATATGGTTGAACTCAAAATTGTTCGCCCCCCCCCTTGTGAAATTAAACATAATTCTTGATTTCTCCATGAAAATGACCTTTGACAACAAATGTTTGTTATTCTAGAAACAGATGCACTATAAAGACATTGTCCAAAAAGTTTTAATTTGGATATTTTATTGTCACACTGAGTTTTAACAAAAATAGCAAAAATGAGATATTAAAAATTATTAGCCCCTGCACAGGTCGCCTGAGGAATTTTGGTCCATTCCTCCTTTGCAAACTGTTCCAACTGGCCCAAATCGCATGTTTTTTGTGCATGAACGTTCTTTTTCAGCACTTGCCACAGGTTTTCTATGGGATTGAGATCTGGGGTCTGTGTAGGCCACTCTATAACATTTGTCTTGGTATCCTTGAGGTATTACTTGACTACTTTAGATCTTTGCTTCAGGTCGTAATCTTGCTGGAAGACCCAATGACGACCTCAGTATAAAGTACGAGCAGACTTCGGCATGTTTTTCTTCAGAATTCCAAAGTAGTCTTCTTTTTTCATGGTGCCATGCACCTAAACTCAGTGTGACAATAAACTAGCCTCATGAAACTTATTGGACAATGTCTTTATAGTGCATTTGTTTCTAGAATAACAAACATTTGTTGTCAATGGTCATTTTCATGGAGAAATCAAGAATTATGTTCAATTTCACAAGGTGGGGCCTAATAATTTTGAGTTCAACTGTAATTCCATATATAGGGCGTGCCATCAAACGTGCGAATCAGATGACGACTCCCGAGTGGCGACTCCCAAGTAAAAAAGGGAAAAAGCCGAAAGGAAGACAGACAGACATGTATAGTGCCATCTGTTGATCATACTAATTTAAACTTCTGTCCCCCATTCTCCTGAGTGCATTCTGCTCACATAACTTATTTGTGTATAGGCTGCACACAATGGTTGCCATAATTATCCATACATACATTAAAAATTACAAATCTGTTACTTTACCTGGAGGTGTCGGTTGAAATTTGAGGTTGCCTTTATGGAACCACAGACCTGAGTCTTTCAGTGATTGCAGAATGCTTTGTGGTTTCCATTTGTTGTGGGACTTGGCTCACCAAAATGAATGAGCACAGATGTCCTTTTAGTTGTGACATCATTTTGCATATTGCTGTAATAAGAAAACTCAAATATACAAACCAGCAACTGTAACAGTCTACCCTAAACAAAATGTCCGAAATGTTTGAAGAGGATAAACTAAAGCATTCTGGGAAATGAAGTCTTGTTTTTTTTCTAATCTTACACAATTTCAATGTTTACCATTTCAAGGATCAGTTTTATGATGCGTGTGTATGTATATATGTGTGTATGTATATATATATATATATATATATATATATATATATATATATATATATATATATATATATATTTTTTTTTTTGTAGTGACAAATGGGCCTATTTTCTGTTAACAAATATAAAAATTGTGCTGTGGACGTAAGGTAAGGCCCGATATTAATACACTGTATAAATTAAATACATTTTGCAATCATATAAGTCTGTA
Organism: Plotosus lineatus; assembly: GCA_024760905.1. Classification (NCBI taxonomy): domain Eukaryota; kingdom Metazoa; phylum Chordata; class Actinopteri; order Siluriformes; family Plotosidae; genus Plotosus; species Plotosus lineatus. The sequence continues at coordinate 79,388,372 of CM045729.1, forward strand.
CAGAATCATTGTTAACTGTACTTTCATTATCATGAATTTCTCTGAATTTCATGGAATTCCAATTCTACTTCCTGCAATTCGAATTTGAATTGCAATTCTATGTCCTGTTTTGAATTTCAATTCAAATTCATATTGAAATTCAAGAATTGAATTGGAATTTGGGGGTCATTCTCGATTCAATTCTGAATTTTGCCCAAGTCTGATGCACACAGATAGGCTCTCATTAAGAATTGACCCCCATAACCTTCACACTGGGAGGTGACGGCGCTAGCGATTGAGTCACTGTAACCAGGATTCGAATAAATTAAGATAATTATCCAATAAAAGTCATACCTCACCTTATGAAATGAGTCCATTCCAGAAGTGGTTTCATAACATGATTTTTTTTGTAAGTTAAGTGCAGTGCAACTAACTGGGTTATCAAAGGCGGGCCATGTCTCTCACTGTCGATGGTTAAAGAAACATTGCTGACTTTCGTAAAGAGTAGCTGCAAAGTCGTCAGCGTGTTTCTGTCCCTTGCTAAAGGGTTGTGTGAGGAAGGGCATCCGACGTAAAAACCTATGCCAAATAAAATGTGCGAATCATTCACTGTGGCGACCCCTGATGAAGGGAAAAGCCGAAAGGAAATCTCTCTCAGTGGCATTTTCCATGTAAAAGGCCTGATTCGTTCAAAGGCCCCAATACTACCTCCTAAACCCTTTAAAAATGATAAAAGTATACCTTTTAAGGCTGCCTCCTGCTTCAATATCGTACTGATAGTAGACAGGTTTCGACCCTATTCCTTTGCAATATCACTCAACCGCATGCCACGGGCCCGCTTCTTTTGACCCGGACCGAGAACCACTTTCACCAGGAATCACACCCGCGTGCGCATGTATGTGCACACGTGTGTTGACCATATCTTCTTAAGAGTTATAATCTTACAAATGTTTATGCAAGGTTAAAAGCCTGAGCCAAAAAATTAAGTTACAATGAGCACGCTCGAAAAACTCATGAAACAACAGTAACTCTGTCCTTTGCACGTGTTAGAATGTCGTGATGAACAATGGGTCAAAGGCACGCAAAAAGCATTATGGATATTCTGGAGATGCAGCTCCATAATAGCCAATGGGAGGGAGCTGCATCTCCGTGACGAACAATGGGTCGAAAGCACACAAAAAGCATCATGGATATTATAGAGATACAGCTCCCTCATAGCCAATGGAAGAGCAACTCGCGCATTGTTTGAATTTTTGAGATGGCGCTTTTCGGAACATGAATTTTTTTTCATATCCAGAGATGGAAAATTTAGGTAAATGCGTTTCGTAACTTTTCATTTGTTGGGTCTTTCGTAAGGTGAGGTCATTTGTAAAGTGTAGGTCTGTCTTGCTGGGAAGAGCAATTATTATTATTTTGCCGGCAACGTTTATTATTTTTTTTATTTGTTTATTGTTACACAGCTCATTTAAATACTAAATCCTGTTTTGTCAGTTACATCATTGATCGGTCTGTTGTGTTTGTGACGTTGCTTGTCATTAGACAACGCCGTGAAATAATTTTAAAATCAATAAAATCGGTCTATAATTTGTAAAACTATTGGTTTCTTTAGTGAGTAGCCATTTAATAAGCAGGATAATGTACATCAAGCTGGTCATCATCATGAAATGAAGTGATCTCCCTATCAGTGTTTCTTTTGAAACCGTGACAGTCTCACTGTATGTACAGTGTCTCTCACTTGTATTTAGCCTTGCAAAGATCCTCATACAGGGTCGTGTTTTTAAAGAAATCATTAAGTATGTTGTCATTTTTACAGGACCGTGCGGAGCGGGCAGCTCGTTACGCTAAAACCCAAGAGGAGGCTGATGCAGCCAGAGCAGCGGCGTTACAAGCCAGACAAGCTGAGCAGGAGATAAAGAAAGAGGCTGCGCAGAGAGAGAGAAGGTCCAGTACAGATAAAAACAAGAGCTTGTTACATTGTTCTGTATTTGAAAATGAAAATATACAAAGAAAGTACATTTACATTAGAAATATTTTCCTTTACTATTTAAATGATGTCTACAGGGATCCCTCACTTTCCACGGTTAATTGGGACGGAGATCCCCCGCAACCACCAACTTCTGTGAAGTGGGACCAACCCCAGACCCCCCCCCCCCCCCCCCCCCGACTGATGTATACATACATGTATATTTGAACAGTAGGCCCTCGATATTCGCGGGGGTTCGGTTCCGGCCCCTCCTGCGAATGAAGATAATCTGTTCCCGGAAGTAAAACCCCATGTATCACGTTACATACGCAAATCAGCAGCCGGAAGTAAAATACTATGTATCTATTACATGCGCAAAAATATGCTTCTTAAACACATTCTATTGAGGTTTTGCATAGTCACATGACCCTGATACCTTCATGCGCCATCTTGGAGGTCAAGCATGATCCAGAACACACACGCACACGATTCACTAAGCATGGCTTCTACAACAACCGATAATGACAGCGAAAGCAAAATATGCAAGTGTCAAAGGCAAAAGCAATGACACTATAATATTGTCAAATGTTGTCAATCATCTGACCGGTGACCAGAGGGTGAGGTATCTGAGTAAAATAAAGCGGCAGAGGATTGCCGATCCATATCTAATGCCGCAGTCAATGTTTAGGAATGTCTTAGAATGCGACCATTCTTCCCTTCCTGCTTTTGCCTACTTGGATCTTTGTACATATCTTGTCCACGGGCCGTCTCCATTTACTGGCAAAGAGTTAAAAGCTTACAAATTAATGGAAGCTTACAAATATTTTGTTGCCGGATTTGTAAGCTGTATGCAACAATGGGAGCCAGGAACCGGGAAGAGAGACGACCACCTCATAACGGCTAAGGTGCGTGTTCTATCCCCAAATAGACCTACACAAATAAGTGCTTATGCAATAATAAATTAAAATTATCAGTGCTTATAATGGTTGTATAAATTCACATGTCACTCATTTATTTATATATAAGTGTATACATGTATTTTTAATTTTTATAGCATCAATTTTATTTTTACCGGATGCTACCTCAATGACAGTAGCCACCCTAGGCCCTATATAATAATGTATATTTACCTGATGCAAAGTGTTCGCTGCATATTCTACTGTATTCTGTAGGATTCCAGTGTTTCCTATTTACCGCTGCGATCCACTTGGCTTTTTTCTCCAGGTTAGATGGAAAACGATAGCATGACGGTGCAGGCTTACTCCTCTGTCTATTTGCGTAGCCAACAGCGCAACACGATATAACCATACTCACTGGTTATTTTGTATCACTCCGGGGAAGTTAGTAACCGTCAAACAACATCCAGTTGGGTAATGTTGAAGCACTATTACTTATTTTAAAATGTTTAGCAATGTTGAATGAGCGAGCACCGTCCGGATCATGCCGTCCAATATGGCGGATAAACGAAAGTCACATGACCCTGTGACGTCACGTGCAAAACCTCAATAGACAGTCTTACTCATAAATTCAGTATTATGTAGGAAAATGTAGTAATGATTAAGAAAAAGTAATTTTTTACTGTTATATTTATTGATTATATAAACATTATAAATCAGACATATGAAAACACCTTTAAATGCATTCTCTTTGAAACGTACAGCACTGTAGTTTTCAAAAATGCCCACTAGAGGAATGTATTGCATTAGGCACGAGATGACTCAATTCAGGTATGAACTGTATTAAGTCTGAGCAGCTTAGCCACGCCCCTCAGCCGGAGCGAATAGAAAACAGAGTTTTAGAGTGAGAGAGTTAGAGAGCATTACAAACCAAAGAAGCGGTGATGTGATGTGAGTTAATCCTCTGGCACAGAGGTGAGCGTGCTTTTGTTTATTGTGAGTAAATGAGAATAGTGAATTCAGGTGTGAGCCACCGAGCAGCTCAGCCGAACCGGAGAGTAAACAGTCAGTTAGAGGCACAGCGCCAAAATCAAAGTACCACAAAACTCGGACCATAACAAAAAGGACATAAAAGAACAAAAAATGTAATAAATTGGATAAACAAAACAAAATGAAAAATATGCAACACCACAGTAAATAAAATCTAACACACAAACATTCTCAACATTACCTTAGGTAATGTACTGGAATAATAATTGAAAAATACTTTAATAGTGGAGTGTTTTACATCAGTTCAGACGATTATTCCTCTTCAGGCACTTCAGAGGAAACTCGTTTCCTCCGGGAAAAAGTCTTCTTTCTTTAGAAGAGACATCCAACGTCATTACCTTTTTCTGCTGCTGAGCAGGTGTTTGAGTGACATCATAGAACTTAACTATGTTACTTAACTGTGTACTTAAAACACTAAAAAAAGGCTCATTGACAAATTATGTGCGAATGATGAAAAAGACGCGTTACATCATCTCAACCAATCAACAGGAAGGAGGACAGCCATTGGCTGAATTTGAATCACATGAGAGATGCTCGGCAGTCCGCGAATAGTCAAACCATGAGTGCAAAACCGTGAATAGTCAAGGGCCTACTGTATATAATATCAATAAATAAATATCCAATGCTATCAATGCTGATAATAACAATTCAACATTGAAAAAATAACATAAGATGCAAGTAAAATATAAATACACACACATACAGACTCGCACACGCACATAGATGCGCAACTCACAAAAATTTAACGAGTTTTGATGGGAGGGTTTGTGCTTGTTTTGGGGTTTTTTTTGTTTGTTTGTTTTTTTTTTTTGCATAATTGACCTTGTTTTTGTGGCATTTTCTTGAACTTTTCCCCCTGTTCTTCCTTAATTTCCGTATTTTTTTAATTCAATGACTATTAAAAAAAAAAAAACGGTGCACTGAAGCCGCATGAATTGAAGTGCGAAGTAGCGAGGGATCCCTGAATAATATTTTTTGAGAGACTTGTGTACATGCATCTTAAAATGACCCGTACTGGCCCTGAATCGTTCTGGTGGTTTACGTCGTGCTAAATTTGGTTGTCCGTACACGTTTACCTCATTTGTGTATATTTTATGATTTCTCAGTCATTTCAGTGCTGATTTATAGAGATGCAGGCGTTTCAGAGCTGTTCGAGCAGCAGCATGTCCTGTCTCATGGGCTTGAACTCTTTCGTTCTTCACAGTGCGATTGCAAGGATACAGTTCCGCCTGCCTGACGGTTCATCCCTGACCAATCAGTTTCCCTCTGAGACAAAGCTGCAGGAGGCCAGGCAGTTTGCAGCTCAGGTCAGTGTGAACGCCATGTGCATTCTGGAGAGTAGTGTATCAGCTTCACATAGATAGAATGAGATTATTGATGGGCACTTGTGGAATGATGTCCCATTTAATGTTCTTGGATATTCCTAGGGTGAGAAACACATACAAAGAAGGTAGGTGGTCAGTTGGCTGTGGTGAACATTTACAGGTGGAGCAGTCGTGGTATTGGTGAACTGTTATGCTGGTTTGCAACATGCCCTCTCCTTCTTTGTCCTTCTATGTTTTTGTGAATTTGCAGCCACTCTTGATGATCAAAACCATCTGTTCTCAAAGGTTGAATGACCCACATATTTTTAAAAAGATAACTAAACATGACCTCTCTGTGAGGGCAAACCACCAAGCCGGGAAATCCCAAAATGAATAATTATAACAAAAACATCTGATGATGCACAAGAATACTTTTAAAATTCCTGAATCCACAATTTAGTCCAATGGGATTTAAACTCTAATGGTGTGGTTCTTGTTTAAACCCCACCTCCAGTTAAACCCCAACCTCTATTCATTAAACTCCACAATAATTTAAAAAAATGGAATAAACATGACTCCTGCTGGAACGCCACACGCTCACATTGTTTGAGAATCTTTAATCATCTTCAGAATACAATCTATTTTTCCTTGTTCAAAGCGCCATCTCTGGGAGATATTTTATGTGCACATAACCTTTAGCACAATTTATGATCGAGAGGTTGTATCTTAACCACAGATTAGATTTTTCCGATAATTGGCAGAATTCCGACATTTTTACGATCATTCTGGCTCTTCTTGAGATCAATGTAAATTCGAGGAGAAAATTTTGGGTTATATGTGTGGTGGTGGTGTCGTCAGATTGCGTATTGTATATTAGAGGTCAAGTATCTAAGTGCACGCGTAATCTGTTCATTCTAAAAGTGGCCAAGATCAGCCGAGGTTGGATGCGACACGGTTTTTGATATGCTCGCTATGATTGGAGGTTTTCATTACTGAGATCCTGCGAGGACCAATTAGTATTCACAATACATCGACAGACGTCATTCGTGACATGCATGTGTTCGAACAAAATGGTGATGCCCATCGATAGTCGAGACACAGCAAGGATTAAAGAAATTGATTTAGACATTTTGGTCGATGTGAAATGATGTTCACATGTACTATAAGATTGATATAAAAGGTTGATGTGAATGGCATATACACTAAGATCTATTGCCTGCACTGCTTCATAAATTATAAGTATATAATTACTTAATAAATATATATTATTAACGTTAAGCCTAATGCATTAAATTGATTAGATCTAATAGTTCAATATAATATTTGTCATGACATTGACCAGATCTAATTCATTTGAATAAATATCTGTATTATATATTATATATATATATATATATATATATATATATATAAGACAGGTCCTTCTCAAAAAATTAGCATATTGTGATAACGTTCATTATTTTCTGTAATGTACTGATAAAAATGAAACTTTCATATATTTTAGATTCATTGCACACCAACTGAAATATTTCAGGTCTTTTATTGTTTTAATTCTGATGATTTTGGCATATAGCTCATGAAAACCCACAATTCCTATCTCAAAAAATTAGCACATCATGTTCAGGTAGTCTAAACGAGCTATTAACCTAATCATCTGAATCAACCAATTAACTCTTAAACACCTGCAAAAGATTCCTGAGGCTTTTAGAAACTCCCAGCCTGGTTCATTACTCAAAACCGCAATCATGGGTAAGACTGCCGACCTGACTGCTGTCCAGAAGGCCATCATTGACACCCTCAAGCAAGAGGGGAAGACACAGAAATAAATTTCTGAGCGAATAGGCTGTTCCCAGAGTGCTGTATCAAGCCACCTCAGTGGGACGTCTGTGGGAAGGAAAAAGTGTGGCAGAAAACGCTGCACAACCAGAAGAGGTGACCGAACCCTGAGGAAGATTGTGGAGAAGGGCCGATTCCAGACCTTGGGGGACCTGTGGAAGCAGTGGACTGGGCTAAAGGTGCTGCATTCCCCAGGTCAAGCCACTTTTGAACCAGAAACAGTGGCAGAAGCGGCTGACCTGGGCTACAGAGAAGCAGCACTGGACTGTTGCTCAGTGGTCCAAAGTACTTTTTTCAGATGAAAGCAAATTTTGCATGTCATTCAGAAATCAAGTTGCCAGAGTCTGGAGGAAGACTGGGGAGAAGGAAATGCCAAAATGCCTGAAGTCCAGTGTCAAGTCCCCACAGTCAGTGATGGTCTGGGGTGCCATGTCAGCTGCTGGTGTTGGTCCACTGTGTTTTATCAAGGGCAGGGTCAATGCAGCGAACTATCAGGAGATTTGAGCACTTCATGCTTCCATCTGCTGAAAAGCTTTATGGAGATGAAGATTTGATTTTTCAGCACGACCTGGCACCTGCTCACAGTGCCAAAACCACTGCTAAATGGTTTACTGACCATGGTATTATTGTGCTCAATTGGCCTGCCAACTCTCCTGACCTGAAGCCCATAGAGAATCTGTGGGATATTGTGAAGAGAAAGTTGAGAGACACCAGACCCAACACTGTGGATGAGCTTAAGGCCGCTATCGAAGCATCCTGGGCCTCCATAACACCTCAGCAGTGCCACAGGCTGATTGCCTCCATGCCACGCCGCATTGAAGCAGTCATTTCTGCAAAAGGATTCCCGACCAAATATTGAGGGAATAACTGAACATAATTATTTGAAGGTTGACTTTTTTGTATTAAAAACACTTTTTTATTGGTCGGATGACATATGCTAATTTTTTGAGAAAGGGGTTTTGGGTTTTTCTTTACTTTTTTGCCAAAATTATCAATATTAAAACAATAAAAGGCTTGAACTACTTCAGTTGTGTGTAATGAATCTCAAATATATGAATGTCTAATGTTTATCAGTACATTACACAAAATAATGAACTTTATCACAATATGCTAATATTTTCAGAAGGACCTGTAGATAGAGTATGTTATT
>CM045729.1:79401549-79439049 GCA_024760905.1 Plotosus lineatus
TGGGTCATCAAAGGCAGGCCATGTCTCTCACTGTCTATGGTGAGAGGTATGTAAAAGAACCATTGCTGACTTTCGTAAAGAGTAGCTGCAAAGTCGTCAGCGTGTTTCTGTCCCCTGCTAAAAAGGGTTGTGACAGGAAGGGCATCCGACGTAAAAACCTCTGCCAAATGACACGTGCGAATCACATGATTCGCTGTGGCGACTCCTGAGTAAAAGGGAAAAAGCCGAAAGGAAAACAACATATATATATATATATATATATATATATATATATATATATATATATATATATATATACAGGCCTCGAATTTTTCAAAAGTTTGCACAACCTATTTTTGTTCACAGGTAAATGGTTCTGGTAACCTATAGTTCGTTCACCTATAATAATTTGTGTAACCCATCGGTTATGCAAAATGGTTGCCTGAAATTTCAAGTTCTAAAAGAATCAAACATTTGGATTTTTCACAGAGAAAGACCACTATTACATGTAACTGGAAATGAGGAACAAAATAGTGTTAAGTTCGCAACTATGAAAAATCTTTAATGAAGTTAAAAATTACAAATTCAATTGTCATACATAAAATAAAACAATTTTACTGAATTTGACTTATTTAAAGAACTTTAAATTTAATAATATTGAAAGCAAAAACGCAAATACAGTAAAACCTCCGCTGACGAACGCTTAAGCTCACGAACTTTTCGCCTCAAGAACATTAAATTCGTGAGCATATAGTCTGTGCTGACGAACTAGTTTTCGGCGGACGAATCAAACCACGCGGTCGAACAGCGCCACGGTGGCGGCCACGAGAAGCTGACGCACGCTCACGGCGTCACAGTTCGTCACCCCCTTTCTTTGAATGCGGAAGTGGTTTGTGTTTGCTAGACATTTTGGACCATATTGAGTGTACTTTTGCTATTATGGGACCGAAAAAGACCCCACCACAGGCGGAGATCATTGAAAAACACGAACGAGGTGTGCGTTTGTGTGACTTAGCGTACTGGTACTGGGACGCTAAGTCTACCATTGCTCCCATCCTTAAGAACAAGGAAGCTATTAAGGGTGCGTGTGTGGCTATGCGTGTTTCCAAACAGTAGGCGTTTCCAAACACTCCTTCCAAACAGTAAGTCCCTCCCTCCCTCCTCCTCCCACTCCATTCCATCAAGCCATCAACTACCATCACAAAGGTAAATAAAACGACTTTATTATACAGTACAGTTTATTTCTTTAATTACAATACAATAGCACATTTATTATACATAAAATAAGGTATATTTTTGTGTAGTTTTAAGGCTTATTTAGTAGAAAATTATGTTTTATGGGGACCTGGGAACGGATTATTCTCATTTTAATGGTTTCTTATGGGAAATAAATGTTCGGAAGATGAACTTTTCGCCTTACACACACTTTCTGGGAACCAATTATGTTCGTGAGCTGAGGTATCACTGTATTAATACAATCCAAGTCAGTCTATTCCTGATAGCATTCTGCATATCGACTACTCACTCGATATAAAATATAATACTGCTAATACAAAATATAATATCGCAATGTCTAATTCAACTTGCTATTGCAAACAATGCAGATCAAATAGATCTGTGAAAAAACTCAAGTACAACAAAAATAGAAATAGCACCTTAATCTAATACAATAAAAACACAAAAACATTTTAACAACTATAGCACCAATCTGTGATGACTGTGTAACCAATTTAAAATTTAGGTATTTTTGGACACTGTCATAATGGATGGAGTATTATAAAAATACTACTATGGAGAGAGATTAAAAGTAACTAAACTATAATGACTATCTGTTCTGCTTGTATAAACATTCAAGAGTCCTCCATGGTGACATCACCATCATCAGTTACTAGGCAAACTTACTAGGTTAGAAGAGTCGGAGACGATTTACGGCAATCCGGTCATTTGCGGCATTACCAGTTTACAACATGCTCGGACTATATGCTTTATATGTGCAAACTATTGAAGTTTTATTATAGTTTTTACCTTTCCTGGAGAAGTCTACAATTTGTGCCAACTACGAACGTCCACACGTTTGTTTTTTTTTTATTTCTGTTTTACGAGAAAATGAGTGTCCCGAGTTGTCGAAGTTTGTTTGTTGTGAACTCTGATACTTATAACTTCCTACGTGACCGTATTGTCGTTCGGGTGTTTTAATAAAGTGCCGACCGAACGATCGGTCGCCTGAATTTTCGAGGTGTGTGTGTGTGTGTGTGTGTGTGTGTGTGTGTGTGTGTGTGTATATATATATACATACACACACACACACACACACACACACACACACACACACATATATATATATATATATATATATATATATATATATATATATATATATATACACACACACACACACAGACACTCCCTGACTTACGTTTTTAATTGGTTCCGGACAGCCGGATGTAAGGTGAAAGTGAACGTAAGTTGTTACAGTGACTTATGACGTGTGACATATGACGCTCATACTGTACTATACATCCATAAATACCATTACCGTATCTCATAAAACACCCCTAAATCAATTATTATAAACATAACATTGTAAAATAATCTCAAATATATCAAATAATATCAACATTAATTTCAAATGAATTATATTCAAGCAAAATAATTTCAAATTGATAAATTTTAATCAAATTCACTCATCAAATATGAAATATAGTATCAAATATAACTTTTAACATTCTCTATGATGCGATTTTTCTGCTTGTAAATGGTTCCAATGTTCGACGGATGGTCACATGACATGAAGCTGAGCCGATTCACTTTACATGAAGCTTAAAACCACCAATCAACGCTTACAATATGTGAGGCACTCAATACCGAAAGTGCACTTGTTGAAAGTAGTTTATTTACTTGAAACAAAGCGCGGGTTATACGGGCTTCCGGTCTTTTAAGTGCGCAAGAGCACCGTTGAACTCGGTTAGCACTCCGCCTGCACTGTTGTGAATCACTGATGTGAATCAGCAGAGCAGAGAGTTCTCTTTCTTGGGTTTTCATTTATTTTACAACTCCGATTGTGCCGATCTGAGCAGATGGTTATACTGTGTGTGTGTGTGTATATGTATGTGTGTGTGTGTGTGTGTGTGTGTGTAAAATATAAATTCACATTTATGTAATATATTTAATCCAGAATATATTTTATTGGTTCTACAGCAGTCAGGAAGGCCTGCTAACACCGTAGTTCAGTCTTCCAGCACTGGTGGCATCTGGGCTTTTCTAGGCACCATCTTCTACCCTCTGCTGGCAGTGTGGAGGTTCCTGAGTGGTTTCATTTTTGGCAGCCCTCCTCCTGGAGCCACAGCTGCTCCCCGGAACCAGCCACAGCGCCCTACAAACTCCTTAAACTCCAACCCTGGAGAACCAAAGAGGTGAGCCTTATTGAACAAAGAAATCTTTCCCACTGTAAGTTCATTTGTGGTCTGTCACCATAAAATTAGTCCAGTTTGTCAAAACAATGAATATTTTCAATCTACAGTTAAAATACTTTTGAAATTGGGTGGAGCCAATGTACTTTGTGAAAATGCATAAGGAATCATCATCAACACAACATGAAGTTTCAGAACAGTCGGCTGGAAACTTTGTGTTCATTTCAACTGTTATACACAATTTATTGGGCCACAACGCAATATTTATAAGTTGTTTTGGTGACAATGTCTATAGATATTATTATAAATAGAAGCAGCCAAAAAGTGCAAACCTCCAGCAAGTCAGAAAACAAAGTACACAGCACAAAAATTTGCCATATCCCATAATTTTAAATAATCATAAAACAATTCTGCTCTTGAAAGTTGATCTAGTTCCTCCATAAGCTAACAGAGTCCTCCTTGAGCCGTACTCTACCCCTCCAAACAAATCGATCAAAATTGATCTCTAACTTTTTGGGTAAAGTTTCTTGCAATCAAACCAACGCTGACAAAACCATAATCTTCCTGGTAGGGAGATAATTAAGAAAATTATTTATTAGATAATTATAGGAGTTGTTTTTTACCAACACTTTTTCAAATCACTGTCTCACATATCTCGGAGGGAACTTGTGCTACACTTGATTTGTGGTGAAATCCTCATGCGTTTTGCCCTTCAGCACCAAAAGAGGAGGAAGTATTTTATGTGGTTGTTTGTTTACCTTATTGTATATTGGTTAAAATTATCTGATTTTAGCATAAAACAAAGAAAAATAAACATTGCACTTCAGTTCTTGTTTTGTTTATAATTGAGTATTATATTTACATCAGAACCCATGTTTACTGAGAAAATATAAAAGTTTCTGAAAAATATCCAAAAATGCAAAAAAGAAAAAACCAAAGGAACCCCCCCTAAATGTCTACACTGAGAATGTGTGTTTCAGGTGAAAAATATTTGAAACTTTGTGTTGTGCTTTAACCCTTTACGCCCGATGGTGACTAATTCGTCACATAAGAAGTAACAGCCTAAACATGTAATGTATATCACTATGGGCATCTGGGGAACAACTGTGACGAATGCGGAGCGTTTCCTGTTGAGGCGGAGAACGGTATTATGTGATCTTTTCCCTCGCTTTTTTCAGTTAGGCTCGAGACATCGTGAATGGGTGACATCCATGACTCATCGTTCAAATTGTCAGTACTAAAAGCACAATGAATCAAACACCAGGTGAGATTCATGCACATAAAAAAATTGTCATTGAAGAATAATGATAGTTTTGTAATTTTATGAGGTAGAAATAGTTTATTGAGTTCATTTTACTAAAAACCCCCCCACATTTTATGAGTGATGTTTTCATGACATCAGGTGTATGAACAAGCTTGGCTGTCAACAGTGATTACTTACAACATAGTTTACAAATAGTCGAATTCCTACAAAAAAGTGTTTTTATACCAAAATGCTTATTATTTTTATGGAAACTCAATATGAGCATCAATTATAAACATTGTTTTCTGTGAGGAATATCTTGATGTTATTTATCGATTCAAAGTGAGTCATCATGAGGCAAAGTCTGACCTAATTTCGTCATTTAGAAAACATAATCGTTGAGTCAATTTGACTGGTGAATGTCTCTCATTATTCAATTTCACCACTGGTATATCAATCACCCCCAGAACGTTTTATGGCAGGAAAAACATCAGTGTCGAAACTGCTGAGCTGGCCACTTGTGACGATAGTGACGAATCTGAGACAGAAATGGATTATTATCTGGCATGTGATTCTTCCGCGAAATCGCGGAATTCCGATTTTTTTTTTCATTGGCCCAGTTAAAAAAAAAAAAAAAAACGAGCCGAATATGTCAAAATAACCCATTCCGCTTTTATTCCGTTCTGAGTTTTGCATAAAATGACCTCTCTTGAGACCTTACTTATGACCTTACTTATGACCTCTCTTGAAACGTTACTGCTGATTGGCTGATGTTGATTGGCTGATGCTGAAACATGTTGAAACATGTATGTAGACATACACACCACTTCCAATCTGTTGAGCTATAGAAAGGATGCCGGTGATCAAGAGAAAAGATTCTGCTTGAATCAAAGAAATAGATAAAGGTGTGAGAAACAAGTTTAGTTGGGAATGGATGGAAAAAGAAACTGTAGCATTCGTAGGTAAAATGAAGGTGAAGAATTTGTTCGTTGACTTCTTCAGCAAAATCGATCGACCTGGGAAGGTGATGTGTATGTGGTGTAACGACACTATCAACTACGGTGGAAGGCTTTTAAGGTGTTTTCGAATATATTTTTCAAATTATTGTGAATGCGTACATGTTTTAGGCATAGGACGTTCACGTGTTTATTCCGTGAACTGAATCAAATGAGCCGACTCTATGGTCACTGAACCATTTTTCTGCTGTTAGAATAAATAAATTATTGCTGCATTAACTCACCAGTTTTTTTGTAATTCACTTGTGATGTGTGATCGGAGGGTATCGGCAAGAATGAAAGGAAAAGTGTACAAGACGGTGTTGAGGCCAACGATGTTGTATGGGTTAGAAACAGTGGCCCTGGGGAAAAGACAGGAGGCAGAGTTGGAGGTAGCAGAGATGAAAATGTTGAGGTTCTCTTTGGGAGTAACGAGGATGGATAGTGTTAGAATTTTTCTCCGTGGAAGTTCCTAGTTAAATCTGCACGACCTGGATTCCTGTATCTCAACGTCTGAGAGCGCTCCGGGAGCAACAGACGAGCAACCACACGAGTGAAATCAGTCTGGTTTATTCATCGGAAGCTCATTGAACACATGCAGTGTCCGCTTATTTATACAGAGGGATATGCGTGCAAAGCAGTAATTGCATGTTCATAAAGCATTAACATATATGTTTGTGCATTGCGGTACGTAACACTTGGGGATAAAGCATTTCCATATACATGTCTGTGCCCTGAGGCGCTTAACACTTGGCTAATTACATTTCAAAGCATTTCCTCATTGTTATACATTGTTACTTTCTGAATCCCACACCCGAACCGAAACACGACACAGGAACAGTTTCATGTGCCTGGCGCACATGTCACGATTACAAGTAAAACAGGAAGCTTTAGATATACAGAAGTTACAATACACACATAGTTGCGTCTCCTTTCCAATACACACATAGTTGGGAAGACAGACATAGTTGCGTCTCATTTATCCTATCAATTTATTCCTTCAATCCCCTCTTTTTATACTATGAAATATGTATAAATTCTGTAGCGGCACGCCGGATCCCTCTCTTTCTTGTGGCATTCCAGAGGTGGTTTTTTCCTCGTGTGGAATGTTGGACACCGTAGGGAAGAAACCAGGCCGTGGTTGCGCCGAGGCTGGTGCTTGAAGGGCAGGCGGGGCCCCATCGCCCTTCGCCCACGTACCTCAGGGCTCCGGTAGCCTTCCCGTCCGGATGTATCCAAGCATTACACACGCACACGACGTATTCTTGGGTCCGTAGTCATCGCCGGATGTATCCACACGACGCACTCCCGGGTCCACAGTCATCGACAGAGGCGGAGGGCAGGCGGTTCGAGGCACATCGGGGTTCGCTGAAGGAACTGGCCAGGACCCAGATTCGAGTCATCAAACACCTAAAAATACAGGGTCCAAACACACAAACCAACAACAAACACATACATACGGGAACAAGCATGGTTAAATACGGGGTAAACATGCCGAAAAGAGAGTGGGGGAATTCCCAGCCATAGTTTGGACTTTCGTCGCGTCGCAGTTGGTCCGCTACGTCACGCATTTTTTGTAAGTGGTGTAATTGTCCCGTGCTGGGGTATATACATAACATGGATTTTAAATGGCCGTTATCCGACCCGTGTGCGAGAGGATGTGGTGGTGATACTTAGGTATGTGGATCAGGTCAAGACAAATAAGTCATTCACCCCAGAAGGGCTGGTATCTCGATACCTGAAAGAGAGGTAAATGAGGACAAAAAATTTCACAAATACAAAGTGCACTTAATACGTCATTGCGGACTTTTCTTCAGTCTGGTAGCATGGATCCACTGTGGAAAGAGGTCAGTTAGTACGGCGGTATGAGTAACAGCGAGTATCTCCATGGGCTCACTGTAAGGAGTGTCTCCCAAAGAGGAATTTAGTTTTGCAAATTTCTTGACCAGCACCTTGTCTCCTACCTTGAAGGCATGAGTGCTTGCATCGGCCGGGACCGAAGTATTCTGATTAGTGCGTTCCCAATAGTCGTTTAGGACCTTAACAAGGCCCACGGCATACTCGCTCATGTGTATATCTAAATCTTCCGTCCCCAAAGCCTGCTTTCCCTTCCTCCAAGGAGCGGGAAAGGGTCTCCCCATTATTACTTCGTAAGGGGATAGATTCCCTAAGGCCACCTGCGAGGTCATTCGCAGATCCGCCAAAACCACGGGTAGTACTGAAACCCAATTTCTTGATCCAGTGATGTGCATTGCCTTCCGTAATTTCCCTTTAATTGTTCTGTTTGTTCGTTCCACTATTCCGGAGAACTGAGGGTGATATTGGACATGGAAACGCCAATTGATCTTTAGTTCTTGGGCCAACAGTTGAGTGACTTTTGAGGTGAATGGTGTGCCTTTGTCCGAATCAATTCCCAACGGGAGGCCATATCTGGGAATAATTTCCTGTGATAACTTTTGAACCACTACTCAGGTGTTTTCGTTCCCACATGGGAAAGCTTCGACCCACCGGGAAAATTTATCCACGATAACCAATAGATATTTAAAGGGGCCCTGCCGGGGCATGTGAGTAAAATTTATCTGCCACTCCTGGAAGGGAGTATCTGGTTTCGGCAGATGCTGATGTGATGCGTGTGGTTTGGACACATTGTTCTGTGCACAAATCAGGCATTTGTCCAGAATGCTGTGTACCGTAGAGGCTAGTTGTCGTACACAAAAATCTTTTTCCATATCTGTCACCACCCCTCTTCGACCGCGATGTGTAGGCCCGTGAAACTCGCGGACGAGGAAAGGAAGACGGTGCGTGGGCAGACATAAGCGACCGGTCGAATCGAGTAGAATACCGTCCCCGAGGGTTGAGAGCCATGCAAAGACCAAAAATCAGTGTCTTCTGTGGACGCCAAGGACTGAAGGGATTTCAGATCCAAGTCAGGGAGGAGGGCGCTAAGCATGTGTGAGGTTGATACTAGCGCGGGCTGCAGGAACGGCGGCATGGAGCCGAGCAAGGCAGCCTGTTTAGCTGCGCGGTCAGCCAAAGAGTTACCTCGTGCGTCATCAGTGTGGTCAGAGGAATGACCGCGGGTCTTTACGATCGCTAAACGGAGCGGGAGATTGCAGGACACAATAAGATCCTGGACTAAAGTGGAATGTGAAATGTGCTTACCGTCAGCAGCAGTGAAACCACGAGATTGTCAGATAGGCCGAAATCGTGCGCCACCCCGAAAGCGTAACGAGAGTCCGTGTATATAGTAACATCCTGGTCGGAAGCGAGAATGCATGCCCGAGTGAGCGCGTATAACTCCGCTGCTTGGGCGGAATTAAAGGGGAGCGAGTACGCTTCCAAAACTTGGTCCGGTAAGGAACATACTGCGTAGCCGCAGAGGAAAACTCTGTCGGAGGGTTTCGAGCATGACCCATCTACAAACAGGGAGAGACCTGTGGAGAGAGGCGTGGATAATAAGTTGGACCTAATACTGGTGTCATGGACAGTGGTGTCCATGCAGTCATGTTCCAACGGTTCGCAGTCATCCTGAGTATTAAGCAGGCGCTGTAGGGCCTGAGCACTATTTTTTCTGCTTCGAGAACTAACACCGCACTGGCAGCGACAGCGCAAAGGCAAGCAGGTAAACCCTGAGCTACAGTATCTAAAGTTTTGGAGAGGAAAGCACAGGGTCTCAGTCCCCCCCCGTGGTTCTGAGCCAAAACCCCAGAAGCCGTGCCGGCCTGGTGCGCGACATAGAGGTGAAAGGGTTTGGTGTAGTCCGGGAGCCCAAGAGCCGGCGCGGAGCATAGGGCCGATTTCAGGGCTTTGAACGCGTCCAGCATGTCCTCAGTCCAGACCAAGGGTTGGTGGAGAGGGTCAGTGTGAGCCACGGCAGAGCGTAAACGTTTGTCATAAAAGGAACAGTCCGGGATCCATTGGCGGCAGTAGTTAATGAGGCCCAGGAAAGCAAGGAGCGCCTGTTTCGTGGCAGGCTTCTGAGTGTCCACTATGATCTTGACGCGATCCTGAGTAAGGCGTTTTGTCCCGTGAGAGAGTTCGTAGCCCAGGTATATGACAGTCAGTAGGCAAAACTGTAGCTTGGGCCTTGAAACCTTGAAACCCTTCTTTTCCAGTAAGAGGAGCAGTTGAACGGTTGCATCCAGACACAGTTCATAAGTTAGGCCGGACACCAGGAGGTCGTCAGTGTAGGAGTGGGCACAGGAACCCACGGGAACGTCGAGAGACCCCAGTGCATCCCTAACCACAGCCGAGAAAACAGCAGGAGAGTCTATGAACCCTTGAGGTAATCTAGTCCACGTGTACTGTCGCTGCTGGTGTGTGAAAGCGAAGAGGGGCTGTGTGTTGGGCTCAACAGAGATACTAAAAAACGCCGAGCACAGGTCAATCACGGAGAAATGGGTATGATCGCAAGGAATAGAAGCCATAATAGAGGGCACGTCTGGGACGACCGGCGAGACTGGGATGATGAGCTCATTAATTTTTCTGAGGTCCTGGATTAGGCGCCAAGAACCGTCCGGCTTGGGAACCGCTTGGGAACCGGGTTCACAGGAGTGTTATAAGGGCTTGTGCACGGCACGATGATACCCTGTTCCAGAAGAGAAGCCAAAATGGTGTCGATACCCAACATTTTTTGAGGCGATAAGGGGTATTGTTGGATGTACACGGGCGAAATGTGCTTCACGGTAGCTTCATACGGGACGCAGTCCACACAACCCACGTCATTCTTATGTTCTGCCCAAAGATTGGTGGGCAACGTGTCGAGTACAGGGGGCGAGGTGGAACTCGCCACGCACGCCGAATTAACGCGTTAAAAGCAAGGGCTGCGCTTGCAATGACAACAGAGAAACAGAGGAGGTGTCGCACGTTTGAATGGTCATGCTCGAGCCCTGGAAAGAGATTTGAAACCCCAGAATGCTCATGAGATTGCGGCCCAGCAAATTAAAAGGGCATTCGGACATATATACAAAGGAGTAGGATATTTGCAATGTATCAAGCGTAGGGTCATCAGGAAAACATAAAAGAAGGGGCGGCGTATATGGGGAGGAGAAGGGAACCCCATCTATACCCACAGAGCTGGTAGACCTGGAGGAGACAGCACCCTGATAGTCCCTGCCTAGGGAGGATAGGGTCGCACCACTATCGATAACAAAAAGATATTCTACCCCTTCTAGAACAACAGGAAGGAGGGGCAGATTCTCATTGCAGGGCGAGTTAAACACTAGGTGCATTAAGCTACAGGTCACGGGGTCCCTACTCTGCGGGCATCCCTATTCGTGCTCCCGCAGGTATGGCCGTGTTGGCGATGCGCCTGCGGAATCTGAGGGGGGGGCGAGACGGGTTGTCTCCCTGGTAGGTCCGAGAGGCAGAATTACATTCATCTCTCTGTTTCTTTCTACACTCTTTTTTTCCAATGCCCTTCCATACCACAATAATGACACTTTCCGGTCTTTCTATACGAATCCCTTCCTCTATTCTTATCACGAGGGCCCTGGAGGGCCATCGCCAGCAGAATCCTATTCTTCACATTCAATAATCCATCTGATTCTAACATACGAAACCTTTCTCCGGCAGTTCTAACGATGAGACGTTGACGATCTGTGAAATGCGGTTTAAGTGCGCTCTGGACCTCTGGGAGACAATTACTTAAAAAACTGGACACGAACATAGAATTTGCCTCTTCGGTACGAAGATCAAATCCTCCTACATGACGCCAAGTTTCAGTAAAGCGATTCCAAAATACCGAAGTTAGTTCGCCCCGCTTCTGCTTACAATTAGTTACGTGTGAAAGATCGCAGGCTCCCTCCCGTCGGGAGACTAGATAAGCCGTAAATTGCGCGCGCAAGGTTTTTAATGCGTCGGGATTATCTCTCCAATAGAGCGAGGAACGATAACGAGTCTGACGACGCCCCTCTTCCTCCCCGTCCTCTTCTATTTTTCGAGCAGGGTTGGGTAGAGGACGGGGACCTCCGCTGGTTTAGGATCAGCGGGGAGCAGCGGGGCCGTGTCCCCCGATCCTACTGGATATGGTGGGGGAGCCGACGGGGGAGTTACGGGGGACACAGTTTGTACACAGCAAGCTGGACTTTTGGTATTTTCCCTTTTCCCTTTTCTTTACTAATTAATATAGGTTTGGGGACACTCTGAGTCACCTTCTTGGGCTCGAAGAGCTTTTTAAGTTTTAACCAATATGAGCGCATCTCATACCATTTTACATAAGCCTCCTTCATGTATTCATAATCCCAGGAGGGGTTGCCCAATCCATCATAAATCATGCGATGCGCAGATGTCAGAAATCCTGCATCAAAGGTCCCATTTCTCGGGAAGTTTGGCACTTGATCTAGTCCCTCCGTCCATCCGGCTAGATTACTAAGCCATGGTTCAGTATAATAAGCAAGACCACATCTATTCATCCATTCCTTGGGGGTTTCCGGGATGAGGCTTTGGGTAGGAATTTCCCATTGTTTACCCTCTAACAACAAAACAACAACAACAAAAAAATACGTTGGCATACAGGAATACAGGGGCACCTTCTTTTTTCTTTCTTTCGTTTTTTGGGGGGGTTTTTTGTATTTGTATAGCGCTCTTCCCAGTTATAGCAACTGAGGATAACCGTTCCAGTTATAGCAACTGAGGATAACCGTCCCTTCTAGAGAAGGGGATAAACCGTCCCTTATAAAAAGGGGATAACAGACGCTCAAATACTGCTAACCAGGTAGTCAAACAAATCTTGTCTTACCTGATCAGGAGTATCACGTCGGGGTCACCAAATTGTTAGAACTTTTCTCCGTGGAAGTTCCTAGTTAAATCTGCACGACCTGGATTCCTGTATCTCAACGTCTGAGAGCGCTCCGGGAGCAACAGACGAGCAACCACACGAGTGAAATCAGTCTGGTTTATTCATCGGAAGCTCATTGAACACATGCAGTGTCCGCTTATTTATACAGAGGGATATGCGTGCAAAGCAGTAATTGCATGTTCATAAAGCATTAACATATATGTTTGTGCATTGCGGTACGTAACACTTGGGGATAAAGCATTTCCATATACATGTCTGTGCCCTGAGGCGCTTAACACTTGGCTAATTACATTTCAAAGCATTTCCTCATTGTTATACATTGTTACTTTCTGAATCCCATACCCGAACCGAAACACCACACCCAACAGTTTCATGTGCCTAGCGCACATGTCACGATTACAAGTAAAACAGGAAGCTTTAGATATACAGAAGTTACAATACACACATAGTTGCGTCTCATTTCCAATACACACATAATTGCGTCTCCTTTACAATGCACACATAGTTGGGAAGACAGACATAGTTGCGTCTCATTTATCCTATCAATTTATTCCTTCAGATAGGATTAGGAATGAGCACACCAGAGGGACAGCACATGTCAGACGTTTTGGAGACAAAGTCAGAGAGGCTAGATTGAGATGGTTTGGACATGTACAGAGGAGGGATAGTGAGTATATTGGTAATAGGATGCTGAGGCTGGAACTACCAGGCAAAAGGCCTAGAGGAAGACCAAAGAGACGATTCATGGATGTGGTGAAGGAGGACATGAAGGTCGTTGGTGTAAGAGAAGAAGATGCAAAGGATAGGGTGAGATGGAGGCAGATGATTCGCTGTGGCGACCCCTGAAGGGAAAAGCCGAAAGGAAAAGAAGACTTGTGTAAATAGACATTGTTATTGTAACAGCAGCGGGAGTGCGTGCTCGTGTAATTAGCTCATTCATATTGGAAATGTAAAACTATGAATCTGAGGCTTGACTGAAACGCCTCAGCATCCAGAAGGACAACAAACTTTCGAAGGCAGCCTCCAGAAGGACAGTTCAGGCTGCACAGAAGGAAGCAAGAAAGTGCCATGCTAAAGCACTAAAGACAAAGAAACATTCATTCAAAAAACTTGTCATATTTAGAATATCATGTGTATAGTTTGTTTCCAGATTGTGTTTAAAGACAATGACTGTTGATAATAATGTTGTGAGGCAGGACATACCTATAAGAGTGACTATTTGATTTGGGAATGTGACACTTTTATTAGTTTTGGAATCCCACAAGATGAACCCACAAGTTGAGGTACAGTATGTATATGTAGATCAGAACTTAAACTTTCTAGAGCTCTTTCAGTGTCGAGAAATAGCCTTTTCCCCCTTCTGATATGCTTAAAACCTAGGAGCTTCGGGGGGCTTCGCCCCCACCTTGTCCCCCCCACCAGGGTTTCATCCTGGACCCAATTGCGCCCACCAGACCCCTGGCTGATTTTCAGATATTTTGGTGATGGTCAAATCACATGCCTGTATGATGAAAAGGTGCTGATCCCAATTTCATCCCTGATGACGTGAATATGGAAAAGGAAATAGATCTAGATGAAGAGATCCTCCAAATGATGTCATTGAGCTCGATGGAGATTCGTCCATTATCATAGATGAACACGCCCTAATGCCAACTGCAGATGATTCTAGTGCAAGCGGAGCAACAAGACGAAATCTCACTTGAAAGTGGTCAGTCCTTCAAAATGAAAATCCTTCAGTTACGATGCCCTTCCTTGGTCCTAATCCACCTTGTTCTACTGAAATTCTCTCTTCAGTCATGGAATATTTTGCTGTGGGACTGTCAGACCATCAAGATTACCCTGATTATCAAAGAATATGAATGTCAAAAGGCAATAACGAAAAAAGGACGAGGTGCAATCGAAGCTGCTAAAATAGAGAATGAGAACTCAGAAGCAGTACGGCACATGTAAAAATGTAAAATGGTTCAACAATAGAGTCGTGAACATGTTATTTACGTTCGCAAAAGACGACCCCCCGTCACTAAAGTACATCGCTTCGATTCCAAAACAAAGAAGATAGTTGAAGTTGATTGTCCTGATATCGTGAAGCAATAAATCAATGGTAGGAGTAGATTGAGCCAATCAACTAATCTCACTTTATAAGAATCCCATCAGATCTAAGAAATATTATGAGATAGTGTTCCTGTCATTGATCTGATGAAGGCTGGTGAAGAAGAGTGAAGACCTGCTTCTGGCACAGAGCAGAGCAAACCTCCTAAATAGAGCTGTCATCGTCCTTCATTTGCCGATCAAAAAAACGGCATTGGGCCTCTTCCACGAATTACAGAAAAAAGGCAAAGATGCAAAAAATGCAACGTGAGCCTGAACAGCAAATCCAACTGCTTTGAAGCTTACCATGAGTAGTTTCAGGATAAAGTAGAGCAGAACCGTGAACACGCTTATTTTCATACCAAAGGATTTTTTGATAAGTTTTTTATTTCAACGAGATCCATTTTATTTTACATAAATAAGTACCATTTGTGCCAGCATTTCGATGCCAGAATATTCTTATAAGGCTCATTTTATACCGTTCCTTTTGGAAAAGAGAATTTTTTTTCAAGGTTTGTGATATATTTTGATACGTTATTGATAATGCAATAAAGGATATGTCATAAATCTTTTACTTTTCACTTTACAAAATTTACACGTTTCTTACGACTGTGAGTTCATCACCAATTATTATTAATATTTATTCAATCTTTCCTACCGGATGTGACTAATTAGTCACGTATTATTATTTTTTTTATAATTAATGCAAAATTCATATTTTCAGTATATATTATCTTTAACCAGGTTTACCTAAGTCCCAAAAAAGCATGTTTTTTTTTTTTTTTTTTTTTTTTTACAGCTAGAAAATAATTCAGGGTGTAAAGGGTGAAATACATGCTGCCAATGAGTTAATTTTAGAAACTTGAAATGTCTTTTTTTATCAATAATAATTTTAATTTGCATAATCCTTCTAGCTCAAGCTTTTATTTAGGGACAGATGAACAACACCCCCCCCCCCCCCCCCAAGTAATAATAAAAAAACGAATAGGAATAATATTCATAGCGTGCAGCTCCAGGGCACTAGATTTTAAGTCGGTAAAATTAAAGAGTCAATGAGTAAGAATATATAAATAATGGTTACGATAATACCATTGCTAATAATAACAATAACAACAACAATAATAATAATGATAATAATAATAGTATGAGTGGCATTCCAGACTTGTGCAAATGTCATCGCATCTGTGCTCAAGAACCCACTCGGGCAACCCAATGTGCATTCCGCCACCGCTCAGTGCTCCTGTATTTCAAAATATATTTTCTTGTTTAGTCAACAATTTAATAAACAACTTCCGCATTGAAGCAGTCATTTCTGCAAAAGGATTCCTGACCAAGTATTGAGTGCATAACTGAACATAATTATTTGAAGGTTGACTTTTTTGTATTAAAAACAATTTTTTATTTTTTTTTTTTCCTCTATTGGTCGGATGAAATATGCTCATTTTTTGAGATAGGAATTTTGGGTTTTCATCAGCTGTATGCCAAAATCATCAGTATTAAAACAATAAAAGACCTGAAACATTTCAGTTGGGGTGCAGTGAATCTAAAATATATGAACGTTTAATTTTTATCAGTACATTAAAGAAAATAATGAACTTTATCACAATATGCTAATTTTTTAAGAAGGACTAGTATATATGTGTGTGTGTGTGTGTGTGTGTATATATCTTCTTCTTTCTTATTTTCCTTTCGGCTTTTCCCTTCAGGGGTCGCCACAGCGAATCATCTGCCTCCATCTCACCCTATCCTTTGCATCTTTTTCTCTTACACTAACGACCTTCATGTCCTCCTTCACCACATCCATGAATCGTCTCTTTGGTCTTCCTCTAGGCCTTTTGCCTGGTAGTTCCAGCCTCAGCATCCTATTACCAATATACTCACTATCCCTCCTCTGTACATGTCCAAACCATCTCAATCTAGCCTCTCTGACTTTGTCTCCAAAATGTGTTACATGTGCTGTACCTCTGATGTGCTCATTCCTAATCCTATCCATCCTCGTTACTCCCAAAGAGAACCTCAACATTTTCATCTCTGCTACCTCCAGCTCTGCCTCCTGTCTTTTCCCTAGGGCCACTGTTTCTAACCCATACAACATCGTTGGCCTCAACACCGTCTTGTACACTTTTCCTTTCATTCTTGCCGATACCCTCCTATTACACATCACACCAGACACTTTTCTCCAACCATTCCAACCTGCCTGCACACGCTTCTTGACCTCTTTTCCACACTCTCCATTGCTCTGGATTGTTGAGCCTAAGTACTTAAAATCCTCCACCTTTCTTATCTCTGCTCCCTGTAACGTCACCTCTTCGTCAACTCTTGGGTCCCAACGTCAACTCTTGGGTCCTTGTCATTCATGCACATGTATTCTGTCTTACTGAGACTAACCTTCATTCCCCTCCTTTTCAGGGCATACCTCCATCTCTCTAGATTTTCCTGCACTTGTTCTCTGCTCTCACTACAGATCACAATGTCATCTGCAAACATCATAGTCCATGGGGAATCTTGTCTAACCTCGTCTGTCAGCCTGTCCATCACCATAGCAAACAAGAAGGGGCTCAGAGCTGACCCTTGATGCAGTCCCACCTCCACCTTGAACTCTTCTGTCACA
Source organism: Plotosus lineatus (assembly GCA_024760905.1). Classification (NCBI taxonomy): domain Eukaryota; kingdom Metazoa; phylum Chordata; class Actinopteri; order Siluriformes; family Plotosidae; genus Plotosus; species Plotosus lineatus. Next base: position 79,418,675 of record CM045729.1, read on the forward strand.
CCGACAGCACACTTCACCACTGTCTTGCATCTCTCATACATGTCCTGCACCACTCTAACATACTTCTCTGCCACTCCAGACTTCCTCATGCAGTACCACAGTTCTTCTCTCGGCACCCTGTCATATGCTTTCTCCAGATCCACAAAGGCACAATGCAGCTCCCTCTGACCTTCTCTGTACTTCTCCATTAACATCCTCAAGGCAAACACTGCATCTGTGGTGCTCTTTCTTTGCATGAAACCAAACTGTTGTTCACAAATGCTGACCTCTGCCCTTAGTCGAGCTTCCACTATTCTTTCCCATAACTTCATCGTATGGCTCATCAACTTTATCCCTCTGTAGTTGCCACAACTCTGCACGTCTCCCTTGTTCTTAAAAATGGGCACCAGCACACTTCTCCTCCATTCCTCTGGCATCCTCTCACTCTCTAAGACCCTGTTAAATGTTCTTGTCAGAAAATCTACTGCTACCTCTTCTAGACACTTCCATACCTCCACCGGTATGTCATCAGGACCAACTGCCTTTCCATTCTTCATCCTCTTCAATGCCCTCCTCACTTCACCCTTACTAATCTTTGCTACTTCCTGGTCCTCAACAGTCAACTCTTCTTCTCTTTTTTCTCTCTCATTTTCCTCATTCATCAGCTCTTCAAAGTACTCTTTCCATCTTCCCAGCACACTTCTGTCATCAGTCAATACATTTCCCTCTCTGTCCTTTATCAATCTAACTTGCTGCACGTCCTTCCCATCTCTATTTCTCTGCTGTGCCAACCTGTATAAATAATTTTCTCCCTCTTTACTTTCCAACTGAGCATACAAGTCATCAAACGCGCTCTGTTTGGCCTTTGACACTGCTACCTTTGCCTTACGCTGTGTCTCCCTGTACTCCTGTTTACTCTCTTCGGTTTTCTCAATGTCCCACTTCTTCTTAGCTAACCTCTTCCTTTGTACAAACTCCTGCACTTCCTCATTCCACCACCAAGTCTCCTTATCTACTTTCTGTTCTGTCTTTGCCTTCTTCACCTTCCTCACCATCAGCATCATCCTGCACACCACCATCCTATGCTGTTTGGCAACACTCTCACCCGCTACTACTTTGCAGTCACTGACTTCCTTTAAATTACATCGCCTGCACAAGATGTAGTCTACCTGTGTGCTCCTACCTCCACTTTTATAAGTCACCCTATGCTCCTCTCTCTTCTGGAAGAAAGTATTCACCACAGCCATTTCCATCCTTTTTGCAAAATCTACCAACATCTGTCCTGCGTTCCTGTCCTGGATACCAAACCTGCCCATCACTTCCTCGTCCCCTCTGTTTCTTGCACAACATGTCCATTGAAGTCTGCCCCAATGACCCCTCTTTCATCGCTGAGGGTATTCTGCATCACTTCATCTAACTCACTCCAGAATCTCTCCTTCTCTTCAAGCCCACATCCTGCCTGTGGGGCATAAGCGCTAACAACATTGAACATCACACCTTCAATTTCTAACTTGAGACTCATCACTCTTATAGATCATACACTTCTAGAACATTTCTGACAAACTCCTCCTTCAAGATTACTCCTACTCCATTTCTCTTCCCATCCACACCATGAAAAAACAGTTTAAACCCTGCTCCTAAGCTTCTAGCCTTGCTACCCTTTCCACCTGGTCTCCTGAACACACAGTATGTCCACCTTCCTACTCTGCATCATGTCAGCCAGCTCTCTACCTTTTCCTGTCATAGTTCCAACATTCAAAGTCCCTACTCTCAGTCCTAGACTCATGCCTTTCCTCTTCTCTCTTTGCCTACGGACACGCCTCCCGCTTCTCCTTCTTCGACGTCTTCGACCAACAGTAGTCCAATTTCCACCAGCACCCAGTTGGTTAACAGCACTGATGGCAGTCGTTGTTAACCCGGTCCTCGACCGATCTGGTATGAATTTTTCTGTTGTGACTCGCATATTTTATTTGGCATTTGTTTTACGCCGGATGCCCTTCCTGACGCAACCCTCTGCATTTATCCGGGCTTGGGACCAGTGTGAGGGAGAGACACTGGCTTGTGCCCCTCCCTCACGGCTGCATTATGTAGGTACGTCTCGACTCAAAATTTGACTTTTTTTTTTTTTAAACATAAAAAACAAGAAATATATATACACACACACACACACACACACAGACGCTCCCCGACTTGCGTTTAAAAAAAAAAAAAAAAAGTCAAATTTTTAGTTGAGACGTACCTACATAGTACCCTGCCGTAATGAAGTAATGATGCTGAATGCATTGTTTTCAAACTACAGACTGCGTGTGTGTGCGTGTGTATATATCTTCTTCTTTCTCTTTCTTCTTTTTTCCCTTTCTCGGGAGTTGCCACAGCGAATCATCTGATTCGCACATTTGCAGCCTACTCATTACGAAAGTCAGCAATGGTTCTTTTACATGCCTCTCACCATAGACAGTGAGAGACATGGCCCGCCTTTGATAACCCAGCTCGCTATATACTGTAGGCCCTTCACTATTCTCGGCTTTGCACTCGTGGTTTGAGTACACGCGGTCTGCCCAGCAACCGACACGTAATTTAAATTCAGCCAATGGCTGTCCTCCTTTCTGCTGATTGGTTGAGCTGATGTCCCGCCCCTTTTTACTCATTCACGCACAAGTTGTCAATGAGCCTCTTGTTTTGTGTGTTTTAATTACCAGTTCAGCTTTATACCACTCAAACGCTGTGCGTCTTCTCTGGATAAGCGATAGAAAACACTGGATGTCTCTTCTGAAGAAATAAGACTTTCTCCTTTCTCTGAACTGTCGTATTAAAATCTTTTTCAATTAGTATTTTAGTACAGTACCTATGTTCATATTTATGCATGAGATTTTATGTTCTGTAGTATGTTTAACAAACGATACCAAAAGGATAAACTTTATTACAGTACTCTTCATGTTCTTTTCCATTGAAGTTGGAGTGAAGTCTCCAAGATAGAAGATTGTTGCTTGCTTAGTTGCCCGAGGCTGAAGCTGCTCATAGATGAGCATAGTGCAAAACATGAACAAACAAATTAAAACGAACAACGAAACAATTTGACTCTGAGAACTCCGCGACGTTGCCCTCTGGGCAGCTCCATCTTGGACACGTCACTCCAAGTTCAGTGTAAAAGGACATGAAGCGTAATAAAGTTTATCCTTTTGGTATAATTTGTTAAACATGCTACAGAACATAAAATCTCATGCACAAACATTCTCAGAATTAACTTGGGTACTGTACTGGAATAATAATTCAAAAATCCTTTAAACGAGTGCATTGTTCAACAGAACAAACAGTATATGCTGTATAATGTTTGTATTTTATCTTCAATAAAAATAAGAGTAAAAATTGAAAAGTTTTTCTTAATCATTACTATATTTTACTACATTAATACTGTATTTGTGAGTAAGACTGTTTATAGAATGTGTTTAAGAAGCATATTTTAGCGCATGTAATAGATACACAGTATTTTACTTCCGGCTGCTCATTCGCGCATGTGACGTGATACATGGGGCTTTACTTCTGTGTACAGAACTCGCAGATTATCTCAATTCGCGGGAGGGCTCGGAACCGAACCCCCGCGAATGTCGAGGGCCTACTGTGTGTGTATATACATACACACACACACACACACACACACACACACACACACATATATATATATATATATATATATATATATATATATATATATATATATATCTGTTATATCTGTTATATCGTGTGTTACCCTTATGTTAAGACGTTGTCTCTGTGATCTTTGTGTTTACACTGTTTTGAGGACGTTTGTAACCCGAAGCAAATCTTGTTGGTCAGAAGTGTAAGCATACTAGCATGGGTGCAAGTCTCATACACAGAGATGAATTAACTATCTGCTTAGATCGGCACAATCTTTATATTTATTATCTTTTCGCAGAATCCTAAGAGTCTATACTTATTTTTATATTAATATTCATTAGGATTTGAACTTGTTCTTTGTATGCATCTCTTGAATAAAGTTTACTTGCTTACTTTCACAAAAGAAAGAACTCTCCGCTTTGCTGGGAGACTGCATCAATGCAGGCTGTGTTCTAAATGAGTTCAACAACACCCTTGTGCACTTGAAAGACCGGAAGTCCGTATAACCTACAGCAAGTACACTACTTTTGCAAGTACACTACTTTCGGTATTGAGCGCTTCACATATTGTAAGCGTTGATTGACTGTTTTAAGTTTTATGTAAAGTAACTCTGTATAAATAAGTGACTTATTTGAAATGAATGTTGATATTATTTGATATATTTGATATTATTTTACAATGTTATGTTTATTATAATTGATTTAGGGGTGTTTTAAGAGATACGGTAATGGTATTTATGGATGTATAGTACAGTATGAGCGTCATACTTCACACGTCACTGTAACAACTTACATTCACTTTCAACTTGTGTTCGGCCGTCTGGAACCAATTAAAAACGTAAGTCGGGGAGTGTGTGTGTATGTATGTATGTATGTGTATATGTATGTATGTATATGTATACTTTTTTTTTGGGTGGGGAGGTAATTTTGAGAGTTGAGTAGTGTCCATAGCTCCAAGATAAAAAAAAAAATTCTCTTTAATCTTTGGGTTTTTGCCCAAATTGTTCAAATCAGCCTGTCCGATGAAAATGCAATGCCGTGGTGCAAGCGGTCCTTTAAGATCATGGTGGCCAGATTTTGGAGACGGCTCTGATAGATGGCACTGAGGGGACAGAAGGAGAAGACAATGATCAACTGAGCTATCTTGACAACCCTCTGCAGGCTTTTCCTCTCAGCCATCATGCAGCTGGAGTACCAGATTGTGCAGCTGTCGGTGAGAATGTTTTGGTACAGTGGTTGAAGTTTGTCAGCACATCCAGTGGGAGGTGTTTCTTTATCGCTTTTTCAGAAAAAGCGGTTGCTTCTGAACTGTTTTTAATCAGGCTGGTGGTGTTCTGGCTTCTCCAGATCAGGCCCTCTGGTATGGGGACCCCGGGTTTTATTCAGTCCTTTGCTGGCCATGAGGCTCTTTCTTTGGTTTTTCTGAAGTCAATAATTATCTCCTTTTTTTATTTTCTCTATTAAGCTTCAGGGCATTTCCATTGCACCATGTATAGAGTGCCAGTTCCCTGTATGTGGATTCATTGTTGTAAGTTTCGAGGTGAACAACTGTTGTGTCATCTGTTAACTTTAAAAAAGTATTAACTGTGGGTGGGGGTGGAGTTGCTAGTGAATAGGGAATAGAGGAGTGGGCTGAGAACACAGCTCCAAGGAACATCAGTGCTGAGGGTCCTCTTGAGGAAGTGTGATGGCTCGGTCTGACCTGCTGCTGTGTGTTTGACAGGAAGTACTATAGCCATAGGCAAAGAGAGGAGTGGATTCTCAGTGTTCACACTTTGTTGACTAGATTGTATGATTTTTGAGTTGGGTGAGAGATGTGTCAAGTGAAGACTGTTGCAATGGTGTCATCAGTGGGTCTGTTTGCCCAGTAGGCAAACTGATATTGGTCATGGGTGGGTGGATGGATGGGGGGCTTTGATGTATGTTAGCACAAGCCTTTCGAAGCATTTCATCATTCCAGGTGTAAGGGCAGTCAGCCTGTAATCATTCAGGCTTGTTATGGATGTGGTCTTGGGTATGGGGTTAATGGTCGTGCCTTTGAGGCAGGTTGGGACTGTAAGTTGTCTCGGTGACAGGTTGAAGATGCGTGTGACTAATGCAGCCACCCGGGCAGCACGCACCTTCAGTACCTGACCTGGGACACTGTCAGGTCCAGCTTCCTTATTAATGTTGATGCTCAGAAGAATTTGCTAGACGTGATACAGCTGAAGAGAGAGTTGATGGTTTGCGCTTTGATGTGGTGGTTTTTCCACCTGATTCTCTGCTGGTAGTGTTTTCGAAGCAAGCAGAGAATGTATTGAGCCTTTCAGGTGGAAAGAAGTCAAGCGAGGCAGGGATTTATCGTGCTTTTGTTGGTAGGACATGATGCTCCTGATGCCTTGACACATATTGCGGGTGTTGTTGTTGGGGTTGTCTTTGATATGCTGCCTGTATCACTGCTCAGTATTTCTGATGTCTCTGTCCAGAGCGGCCTTTGATCTGCTGTCAGCTTCCTTGTTTCCCGATCTGTGAGCAGTATCCTGTGCTTTTTCACCTATGGTTATTAAAACCGTTCTCAAAATAGTCCTGCAGTGCAGATAATAGGATAGTTTCCTTTGTCCGTCGCAGTGAATTGGTGTGGGGCTTGGATCTGCAGATATGGGGCTTAATAGTTGTGGTTAGGAACAGAGACATACAATCCTACTGGCCCAGGTGGGTATTGAACACAGCCCGTAGGATCAGGTATGTTTGTATGTCATAATTTGGGGGAAAACAATCTTAATTCTCCTGCCCTAATAAAATGCTTTCTGATAAAAGATACATGTAGTTTGAAAGCTATTCTTAATGCTTTTATAAGCATGAAACCCCCCTTTTTTGTCGTCGACTTCCATTTTTTTTTTTTTTAAATTTACCCATAATGACTGGCTTGTTTTTTTTTTCTGTTTTCAGGGAAACAATCCGTAAGCGGGTCCTAGAAAAACGACCGGAAGACTTCAAGAAAGATGGTAAAATCTACCGGCTAAGAACCCAGGAGGACAGCGAAGATGACAACAACACATGGAACGGCAACTCAACCCAGCAAATGTAGTGCAATAACACCACTTTCTCGCTCTCTGGTTTCACCCAGTCGTCCCTCGTCTTCTCCCTTATCACTTGGTTTGAATTTGAAGTGTGTCTTCAGCTAGTATCTCTTGGAGTGGCGAATGCTGACAAACAAAGTGCATTTTGGGTTCCATCAGGGTTCACTAAAGGGCACAAAACAGTTTTTCGAGTTGCAAACAGTCATGTTCAGAATTTCTTTGCAAAATAACCTCCTTGAAAATGTTTGAAAAATAGTTCTACGCATCCATAAACGGTCCAAACACAGCTCACTGTAGTTCCATTTGGTACGCCAGGTCGTTGGTGCAATGTTGGGTTTGCGCATTATTGTTATAGGGTTATGCTGATCAATCAGGGTGAGGTGGTTCAATGCATAGTATTTAACAGGTCCAAATAGTGCCAAGAGAGAACACGGTTGCGTGGTCATCACAAGTGCTTTTGCTAGCATTTGCTTCCTGCCGCAAATGTTTGCCAACTGTGTTTTGCAAAACACCTTCACAAATAGTTGATGTCCTGAACACTAAACGTTATGAATGACGGGTGAACCCTACTTCTCACAAATGTTCACTGGAAGAGTTGCGAATCCAAAAATTCACTTTTGTCAGCATTTTTCATTTGGTCAGATACGAGCTTTAACAACGGATTAGAAATGATTTAGGGCTATGATTTTCATTCTGTCCCCGCTTTCCTTATCTATCCTTCCACCTCTCCTGTGCATGAGTAGATAAAAGTCCAGGTAATCACTCATGTAAGCTTCAAAAGACATCCACTGTGTGCAGATTTTTTTTTTTTTTTTTTTTTTTTTTGTCGTTTGCTTTGCAGCAGTGTTCTTAACGTAACACCTTGCGTGCTAATCAAGCTAAATTAAAGGCTTGGAAGCTGAAATCATGCTGCTTTTTTAAATTTAAGCTATAACCTGTATGATTTAAATAAAAAAAAAGTCTCCAGCAAAATTAGGCAATTACTTTTTGGGGCAATAGAGTCTTGGTAACCGGTAGGTTTTATATGGAAGCTTGGACTCCTTGGCAGAAGAATGTTTCTACTAGTTGAACATGGAAGTAACTTTAACACTCATTTAACAGAACAATAAAATTTTTTTGATTAAATCTTTTGATCTGCTTTGTTTTCTTTTCTAAAATAAAAAAATAAAAGAAACTTAAATTGTTTCCAAAACACCCTCTTTCATTTTATTTCACTCATTTTCTCTAACCGCTGAATCCTCATTAGGGTCGCAGGGAGGCTGGCATCCATCCCAGCCGGCTCTGGGTGAGGGCAGAGTACACCCTGGACAGGTCACCAGGCCATCGCAGGGCGGAAACATGCTGACAGTTGTGTAGCGACTCTTGTCATTGAAAGCCAGCAATGGTGCTTTTACATGAGCCTCATGCTGTAGACAGTGAGAGACATGGCCGGCCTGGGTGACCTTCTTTCATTTTACTTCCTTTTCTGCCACTTTTTTGGTTAACAAGAGAAAACACTTTTTTTTCCCTGAATTTTTTTGGTGGACTCACTTATTCTGTACTTCCTTAATGACTCTATAAGGTATTACATGCAAAGGGCCATGAACTCAGCAGTGTTTAAATGCTTTGGGACACTTTCCCCTAGTGATGTTGTACGCTGATGGTTTACTGCTGCCTTTTATTTACCGTAGTTAAATTTGCAGCAATTTTTATCACTGCATTATAACTTTAAGACATTTATGGTGAGGTGTGCTGTCGGTGTGACAGAAGAGTTCAAGGTGGAGGTGGGACTGCATCAAGGGTCAGCTCTGAGACCCTTCTTGTTTGCTATGGTGATGGACAGGCTGACAGACGAGGTGAGACAAGAATCTCCATGGACTATGATGTTTGCAGATGACATTGTGATCTGTAGTGAGAGCAGAGAACAAGTGGAGGAAAATCTAGAGAGGTGGAGGTATGCCCTGGAAAGGAGCGGAATGAAGGTTAGTCTCAGTAAGACAGAATACATGTGTGTGAACGACAAGGACCCAAGAGGAACGGTGAGGTTACAGGGGGCAGAGATAAAGAAGGTGGAGGATTTTAAGTACTTAGGCTCAACAATCCAGAGCAATGGAGAGTGTGGAAAAGAGGTGAAGAAGCTCGTGCAGGCAGGTTGGAATGGATGGAGAAACGTGTCCGGTGTGATGTGTGATAGGAAAGTATCGGCAAGATTGATGGGAAAAGTGTACAAGACGGTGATGAGGCCAGCGATGTATGGTTTAGAGACAGTGGCCCTGGGGAAAAGACAGGAGTCAGAGTTGGAGGTAGCAGAGATGAAAATGTTGAGGTTCTCTTTGGGAGTAACGAGGATGGATAGGATCAGAAATGAGTACATCAGAGGGACAGCACATGTAAGAAGTTTTGGAGACAAAGTCAGAGAGGCTAGATTGAGATGGTTTGGACATGTACAGAGGAGGGATAGTGAGTATATTGGTAGCAGGATGCTGAGGTTGGAACTACCAGGCAAAAGGCCCAGAGGAAGACCAAAGAGAAGATTTATGGATGTGGTGAAGGAGGACATGAAGGTCGTTGGAGTAAGAGTAGAAGATGCAGAGGATAGGGAGAGATGGAGGCAGCTGATTCGCTGTGGCGACCCCTGAAGGGAAAAGCCGAAAGGAAAAGAAGATAGCGTCCTTTTTTGGGACTTATTATTTTTCTGTCTCCTTAAAAACTATTTTAATTGTACAAGAAGTTTAGTTTTAATGTGTTCTACACTTTTTATTTACTTTTTGTTAAATATAAAATTGCTTCGAATGATCAGGCAGGTTGTATTTTTCCCTCTGCTGTACATATTGCTTGGTTGGTGTCCATTGCTTGCACATTGTTTTTCATGATACATTATGGGATACATTGATGCCATATATGGTTCTCAATTTGCATTGACACTACCACAAAATGGCAAACTCAATCTATAGTGCACCATAATATTCATAATTCTGACTTGTAATGCACTACCTGTAGATGGCAATATTTATTTATGTGAAGAACTTTTATCCTGAACTTTTTCACCACATGCATCTGCCTTTATTTGGGCATGTTTACAAGACTGTCTTGCATAGGCACGGAAATGTCTCACAGCTGGAAATACCACAGTCTCGTTTGTGGTTCTGTAAATACAATCAGAATGCAGTCTTGAATTTTTTTTTTTTTACAGTTGTATTAAATGGATAAATATCCCCGAGTTTATTTGCTAGGGTTTAAAATTGCTGTCTCATTCACTTTTTACACTCTTAATCCAAATGAGAATTATAGCTGAGTGTTCTGCAACTCATATCACACACACAATCTATGTCTATAAAAAGTCCATGACCCCATGGCCTGAAAGTTGATTTCGGTAAATGATCTGTGTAATGACATGTCGGTGTGGGTGGCACGACAAAAAGTAGTTAGCAAGGTTGCCTCATAGCAAGAAGGTCCTGGATTGAAGTCCTGGCTTGGGCGTTTCTGTGTGGAGTTAGCATGTTTTCCCCCCCGAGCATCGGTTTCCTCTTCTGCTCCAAAGACATGTACATTGGGCGACTGTTCCTGTGAATGTGAGATTGTGGTTGGTTTGCGAGTTGCTCAAGACGTACCTCGACTTTGCAGAGTCAACTGAGATAGGCTCCAACCTCCCTAAGACCCTAATGTTATTAGGTGGTTTGGCTAATGATATATACAGATATAGCCTATAAATTGTGTCTACTCTCAGGGTCTGACACACATTTATTTTATATTCCTGTAAAAAATAATAAAGCCAAAGTGTTAACTGTAGCAATAAATTATCTTCATAAACCACGTCCTTCAAAACGGAGTCTTTTAAATTGGTCTCAACGGTAAAGCATGGTGGTGGGAGCATCTAAGTGATGTTCACACAGGGAGTGATGAGTGGCATGCGAATGGTGTGCTGAGGGTAGAGAATCGCTCTGCGATTGTTGCCTAGGTAACCCAGTCATGTTTCCTGCTTAAAAACCTTTGAGTGAAACTGAGAAGCAGCAGGCTCTTTTTCTACAGGAGGTCAGTGAGAGCTTTTATTATCATTTTTGTAATACTAAAATTTATTTTAGCTCATGTTATTTATTATTATTTTTGTTTGGTAATATACTTTTATTAAGCAATGATACAGGGGGTGGATGAAATAATGGAAACACCTCACATTTTGGCATCATAATCTTTGAACATAATTTAAACAATCAAAACTTGGCATATTGTATTGAATTGATTCATACAACTTGTGAATTGTTTGCAAAGGAATTTTACGCCGTTCTTCAGTTAGAATCCCCTCCAACTCTTTTAGAGACGATGGCGGACTTGTGCTTGCTTTGCTGAGGACGTTTGTCCCTCTCTTTCAAAGCCACTCATTACTTTTGAGACAGTAGCTCTTGAAACACCGAACATTTGGGCGGTTTTTGTTACACGAGCGCCGACCATACGAGCACCAAGAATTTGACTTCTTTTAAAATCTGAGAGGTCTGCCATTATGGGGTAGGATTGATGTTTTCAATATCTGAAAAAGGGAAAAAAAATTTATTTTACATCAACATATCAAATAACAAAATTATTATACAAAAAAATAATAATAACATATGGCAAGTTTTGATTGTTTAAATTATGTTCAAAGATTGTCTTCCTTTCGGCTTTTTCCCTTTTCCTCGGGAGTCGCCACAGCGAATCATCTGATTCGCACGTTTGATTTGGCAGAGGTTTTTACGTCGGATGCCCTTCCTGTCACAACCCTTTTTAGCAAGGGACAGAAACACGCTGACGACTTTGCAGCTACTCTTTACGAAAGTCAGCAATGGTTCTTTTACATGAACCTCTCACCATAGACAGTGACAGACATGGCCCGCCTTTGATAACCCAGTCAGCTGCACTGGGGGGGACAGTGACAACCTTGTGGCGAGTGGGACTCGAACCCCCAACCTTTGGATCAGCGATCCAGCACCCTATACCACTAGATGATGACAAAATGTTAGGTGTTTCCATTATTTTGTCCACCCCCTGTATGTGCACATAAGGTTCTTGGACAAAAACACAACGGTTGTTTGTACAGTGCTCAGCACCCTCCCCCCAAAACATGAGGGATGCCCCGATGAAAAGAAATAGTAAAGGAAATGAAAGAAACAAAGAAAAGAACAACTATTCTTGCCATTGGATTACCAATCCCAAGGTTGGGGGTTCAAGCCCTGCTCTCAACAGGTTGTCAGTGCCCCCCCCCCCCCAGTGAAGGTAACTGAGTTATAAAAGGCCGGCCATGTCTCTCACTGTCTATGGTGTGAGGTTCATGTAAAAGAATCATTACTGACTTTTGCCAAGAGTCACTGCACAGCCGTCGGCGTGTTTCTGCCCTGCGATGGCCTGGCGAGCTGTCCAAGGTGTACTCTGCCCTTGCCCAGAGATGGCACCAGCCTCCTCGTGACCCTAATTAGCATTAAGCAGTTCATAAAATAAATGAATGAAAGGATAGTTTTCGCCATCACTAAGACTCTACACTACATAGTATAAAACAAACAGAAATACAAATGCAAGAGGACTGCTGCATGGCATCATGTGGGCACAGTCTCATCCCAAATAGATCAAGACTGGACCCAAGACAGTGAAGCATCTTTCTCTCGACCCCCAATCGGAGGGCGACTGCAGTGATAACCGTTGACACTGGGGCTTGAATCCACAACCTTGGGGTTGGTAATCCAGCACCTTTCCACCAGGCCACCACTCCCCACCCATTTTCAGAACTGTTTAATCCTAATACGGTAAGGTACCATGCCACACTATTATTCGTAATTTCATATAATAAATAGCTTGAAAAGCTTCAGTCTGGAATTCCGGTGTGCTGACCTCAGGCTTGGTGAATAAATAGTAAATAGTATACTTACACAAGTCCAGTCAGCATGAATTTCCCATCACCACCTTGGAGAGCCTAGCACACTGTACTATCGGACTACCTCAATTCATAACTTTCAATACTGTTTTAAGTATGTGCTCCAAAAAAAAAAAAGACTGGTACCGTTTAAAATTTCGTACGAGGTTATGTTGCATCTACGGATACTGTTTTCGAGAAAACAAAGTTCTGCAGGAGGCTGATAATGCGACTGTGGTTCTGCTAAATAAATAAACCAGTCTTCCTTTTGTCAATGTCAAGTGGAAGTTGCTGATAGCATCCACTTATAGTTTACCATAAAGGTTTGTTTATGTGTCGGTAATGCTACAAACAAGAATACAGTAAAACCTCCGCTGACGAAAGCTTAAGCTCACGAACTTTTCGCCTCAAGAACATTAAATTTGCGAGCATATAGTCTCTGCTGACGAACTAGTTTTCGGCGGACGAACCAAACCACGCGGTCGAACAGCGCCACGGTGGCGGCCACGAGAAGCTGACGCACGCTCACGGCGTCACAGTTAAATCACCCCTTTCTTTGAGTGCGGACGTGGTTTGTGTTTGATAGACATTTTGGACCATATTGAGTGTACTTTTGCTATTATGGGACGAAAAGACCCACCACAGGCGGAGATCATTGAAAAACACGAGCGAGGTGTGCGTTTGTGTGACTCAGCGTCCCAGTACCAGTGCGCTAAGTCTACCATTGCTCCCATCCTTAAGAACAAGGAAGCTATTAAGGGTGCGTGTGTGGCTAAGGGTGTTTCCAAACAGTAGGCGTTCCAAACTCTCCTTCCAAACAGTAAGTCCCTCCCTCCCTCCTCCTCCCACTCCATTCCATCAAGCCATCAACTACCATCACAAAGGTAAATAAAACGACTTTATTATACAGTACAGTTTATTTCTTTAATTACAATACAATAGCACATTTATTATACATAAAATAAGGTATATTTTTGTGTAGTTTTAAGGCTTATTTAGTAGAAAATTATGTTTTATGGGGACCTGGGAACGGATTATTCTCATTTTAATGGTTTCTTATGTTAAATAAATGTTTGGAAGACGAACTTTTCGCCTTACACACACTTTCTGGGAACCAATTATGTTCGTGAGCAGAGATATCACTGTACTTGACGTATAGCTATTAAATGTTTGCATGATGAAGTCCTGAACCGTCGACTGCTCAGGTTTATAAATGAGAGGAAATGTAAGTTGCGCTGGATGTGGGCACCTAACAAGTGTAATGAATGTAATTATAAATAAATAAAAATACATTTTTTGTTTGGGACGATATGACCTTCACTGCCAGATTGAAGCACCTTGATGAAATATTTGCATTTATTATGATTTGATGTTCCCCAGCTTTCAAATACAAAGCGGCAGGCAATTTACTTCAATTCAGTCCGAAAGTTAATTTCAGCACCAGCACCAGACGACTAAAACTCAAAACGGTACCATGTGTAATGTATAAACTTAATTACCATCTGTCAAGGTAACTCGCCAATCATCTCGCTATTTGTTTTTAGCTTAACCTGTAATCAGAATGATCCACCATTGCCAAACTCTACTGTGTTGTTGTAAATCAAAGAACTCGAAATGCCCCAAGCCAACTGCCTATCACTTTGACCTGTACTTTGGTACTTTTATCATCTTTTGTTGCATCACAGACTGTAATAGCTTACTCTACACTATTCCTGTCACCAGCCTGGCACCTACCAGCACCATATCTGATTATGTGAGGGAGCAGTTACTTTTGATTCATAGACCTAATTTAATTTCTCTGGCCTCTGTTCCACTCTGATTTATAGAATGAATATAACCACAGCTACTTCAACTACAGTGAGCAGCTTGATAATTAGCATCTAATGGGAGGGGGGGGGGCTGGCGTCTATCTCGGCCGACTTTGGACGAGGGCTTGGTACACGCAGCGCATTGCAGGGAAACACATGCAACCATTCACACTCACTCTCTTACACCTAGGGGCAATTTGAAACACCTCCACCACCACTTTTTGTGCAAGGTAAAGACCAACCCTATGATATGCTACTTATGTAGAATGTCCTAGGGTTGGTCTTTACATTGTACAAAAAGTCTTGATGCTTTATTGTCTCTTTCTTTGTGTTTATTGGAAAGATTACAAAAAGTTAGGTGCAGATCCAGTTCAAATTCTCTCATCTCACTCATTTGCCAAACCGCGAACCACCTATAAGGGTCACAGAAAGGCTAGTTTTTTTAATCTCAGCCCACACTGTACAAAGGCGAGGTACACTCTGAGCTGATCACCAAGACTATTGCATGAGATCCATACACACACCCATTCGCACTGACACCTAGGGTCAAGTTGAGACAGCAAAATTGGTCTATTTTTCATGCCTTCAGGATGTGAAAAAAAAAAAAACAGAAAACCCGGTGAAAATTCAAAGACGCAAGCAAACGCCAAACGACACGCAGAAGTGCCCGAGCCAAGGACCTTCTTGCTGTGAGACAGATGTGCGCTAGACCACCGTGCTATGTTGGGATCAAATTCTGTAGCCAGAATTTTTTTAAAGATTTTTTTTTTTTCAAAATAACACTTTGGGATAATATGTTTTGTCATTTTACTTCATGGGGAATTATCATGCTTGGTGGAGGTTTGTGCTCTTCGGGTGTTCTTTTTTTTTGATCACAAAGCTTCATAATTTTGATTCATTATTTTTAAAATATATTTTTCATTGTTATTTGAATCATGTTCTCCTGCTGCAATAAACCTCAATTCCAGGTAAGGGACATTGTATTTGTCATCCTCATCGTCATCATCTTCCTCTGCTTCAGTCGGTCGTGTGGGCAGCAGCCTAAGCAATGATGTCCAGATGTCCCTCTTCCCAGCCATTTCCTCCAGCACTTCCGAGGGGAGACTGAGGTGTTCCCAGACCAGCTGAGAGACTTAATCCCTCCAAGTGTGTTCTAGGTCGACCCTGGCGTCTCTTCTCAGTTGGACATACCCGAAACACTGCACTAGGAAGGTGGTCTGAAGGCATTTTAACCAGATGACCGAGCCACCTCACCTGGCTCCTTTCAATGCAGAGGATCAGCGTCGTTGGTGGGATTGAGGAGTTCCTTGGAGTATTCCTTCCACCCACTGACAACATTCCCACCCAGGTGAGTCGTTGCCCACATGGTCATTGAAGTCTCCAAGGACAAAAAGGGAGTCCCCAGGAGGAGCATTCTCAAACATCCCTCCGCCCAAGATTCCAAATGGGGTGGGTACTCCGTACTGTCATTAGGTGTATAAGCAGAAACAACAGTCAGGACCTGCCCTCCCAAAGGCAACATGTGGGGACCAAGACATGGGTCAACAAGGATGTCCACACTGGCTCGCCGCCTCTCCCCATGAGCAACTCCAGAATGGAATAAGGTACAGCCCCTCTCAAGATGAGTGGTTCCTGAGCATTGAAGTGAGTCCGACTGTATCTGCTCTCACACTTAATAACCAAATTATGGCATCGGAATCTAACGTTGTATTTGAATTTCTGTCTGCTTTCAGTGAATTTTCATCCAAATGAAATCAGAGTGGTTGTTCAAATCACATCGCTTTATAACTTTCTTATCAAAATACATTGTGGCACTAGATTGAAGGTCACTTCCTTGTGAATAATTCCAAAGTGGAGTAAACACTGTAGCGAGTTAATCTGATGTTCATCACAATGTCTTTTACCACTTTGTTGCAGTCATTTGATGGTGGGATAAACTGTATATAAAAAAATAAAATTGATCCTGGATAAAAAAAAAAAAAAAAAAAAAAAAGGCTATTGAATTAACTGCATAACTCCTATTGCACTAAAATATACAAACTGGATTCCAGAAAAATTGGGACACTATAAAATTGTTAATAAAAACTGAATGCAATGATATGGAAGTGCCAAATTTCAATATTTTATTCCAAATATATATATATATATATATATATATATATATATATATATATATATATATATATATATAACTCCAGTGTGACAGAGTAAACAACAGAACCTGAATTATTACCTGAAGTAAAAACTGTTAAGGCACTTCATGATTTCTGTAAACTGACTTAATTTGAGTTATTGCTTCTACTGTATTAATAAACCACATAGCTATTTTACAGTTATTTAAATTTACTTATCATTGCAATATAAATAGTTTGGTTATTGCTCATAAACAATGTCCTTCACTGGAAAAAAGTGCTAAAAGTGCTCACAGTACCCAGACGTACGGTCAGGCATTCTTAAAGCTGATGAGATAATCAGGGTATGCGCCTGCATCACAAAACACCACAAAGATAAATGGAGCTTTCAAATTGTCCACAGCACAGTCATGCAGTCCGGCACGGGGATCTTTAGGGTCCAGGGGGTCTGGCTCCTTCATTCCCCCTCGACTTTTACATGGTAACCCCGTCACAACTCTAGCTCTATAGATATACTTTAAAGCATTCTCATCTGGGTTTGAATATTGGTCATGGCAGGAGTACCAGGCTTCTTTGGCAAAATATGTACCATCCCCATGAACGACAGCTTAAAGGAAAGAGAGAACAACATTCAGTACAATCGACCAAAGACAGCATACTGTAGTGTTTACAATGCAGTGATATACCATTTCTCCCACAGAAGCTCCTGTTAAAGCCGTTCCTGTTGATCTTCTGACAGATGTCTTTGGTAGTCCCATGATAAAGAAACTGCTCATTTTTCTGCTTGGGGTATTTTTTGTCCACTGCCTGCTTCAACACACAGTATCTTTGCCATTGTGGTTGGTTCTGAATTCTGCGAATCTGCAATTAATGCATTTATTTGTAATTAATCATAAATGTGCTAAAATATCACTATATGATGGCAAATCTAACCAAAATAGATGTTCATACCTGGACCACTTGGACAGGAGCAATGTCTTTATGCTGGCTTGAGCGTAAGAAGTGGCGCTCTATTTTTTTGTATTCTTCTGAAATTGGAGACAGCGGAACTATTTCCAAATCACGTCCATCCATTTTGGTCCAGGTTGGTGGGGGCTGGATGATAGCTGGAAAACAGCAAAATCTTACTTAACAAAACTGCCAAAGTGGAAAAGGCATAAAATGGGCCCAGTCACTTACTATCCATTCATTCATCCATTTTCTATAACCGCTTAATCCTAAGGTTGAGGCTGGCACCCATCCCAACAGACTCTGAGAGAGGGCAGGATACACCCTAGACAGCTTGCCGGGCCATCGCAGGGCAGAAAAACACAAACAGCTATGCAGCTACTCTTGTTGAAAGTTAACAAGCTGCCCTCCCAAGCCAGACCGCAGTATCTGCAAAATCATGAAACTGAGAAAATTGAGCCCACTAGGTGGAGCTGATTGCACTTAGTCAGAAAAACATAAAAGGCCAATTTGGCTAAAATTGCAGATACTGCGGTCTGGCTTGGGAGGGCAGAATGGTTCCTTTACAGCCCCTCATCATAAACAGTGAGAGACATGGCCGACCACTGATAACCCATTTCGCTGCACTGGTTTGGGGGGGGGGGGGGGGGGGGGTTTGGTTTGACAACCTGTGGAGAATGGGGGTTGATCCCCCAACCTTAGGATCAATGATCCAGCACCTTTACCACCAGGCCATCACTGCCCCATCATGTACTGGGCATATTAAATAAACATGAAGTACAATGTTGTCTCTTGGAAATAAAACGTAATGTCTTTGTGTTACCAAGCGTGTATGACCCCTGCATCAGACACACTGATATTTGTGCTGTCATTTTTTTAATGGTTTTTCTGCTTTCTAAAACTCTATTTCTGACTTTTCCACTTTCCACAGATCAATATTTTCCTGCCAGATTACTGTATTCAAAATCTTGTTATTGTCATTTTAAACAGACACCGAACCAAATCAAGAGGTATATATTTGATACTAAGCCCATCAGCAGGATGAGTTTCACTGGGAAACGTTTGTATTTAGTAAAAATGAAGTGATAATGGAAAATAAAACGGAATATTCAGTAGTCAGTGGGCACCCTTAATACCTTCACTTACATTGGTACTTGAAAGCTTGTAGAATTTTCTATATTTCTGCATAACTCTGATTTTTATTTTTTACAACAAGTCCTGAAAATCAAGTACCCTCACTAGAGTTGGCTGAGATGGGCGTTAGCCTCCCCGCAAACCCAACTAGGATTAAGCAGTTCAGAAAACAAATGAATGAATGAATCTGAGCATCTTGAAAGTGTCTGTTTCTTTTCCTATGGTAATTACAGACGCTCCCTGACTTACGTTTTTAATTGGTTCCAGACGGCCAAACGTAAGTTGAAAGTGAACGCAAGTTGTTACAGTGACGTGTGACGCTCATACTGTACTATACATCCATAAATACCATTACCGTATCTCATAAAACACCCCTAAATCAATTATTATAAACATAACATTGTAAAATAATATCAAATAATATCAACATTAATTTCAAATAAGTCACTTATTTATACCGAGTCACTTACAATATGTGAGGCGCTCAATACCGGAAGTAGTGTACTTGCAAAAGTAGTGTACTTGTTGTGGGTTATACAGACTTTCGGTCTTTCAAGTGCACAAGGGTACCGTTCAACTAGTTTACAACACAGCCTGCACTGATGTGCATCACGGAGCGGAGAGTTCTCTTTCCTGGATTCAGGTTTTCATTCATTTTACAACTCTCTTTGCTGAACTGAGTATGCATGGTAGATTGTGCCGAGCCGAGCAGATAGTTAATTCATCTCTGTGTATGAGACTTGCACCCATGCTAGTAGGCTTACACTTCGACCAACCATATTTTCTTAGGGTTACAAAAATCCACAAAAACAGTGTAAACACAAAGATCACAGAGACGACGTCTTAACACAAGAGTAACACGCTATACAACTGAGATAAACACACACAGGCCTTCTCAAAAATTTAGCATACGTATTGTGATAAAGTTCATTATTTTCTGTAATGTACTGATAAACATTAGACTTTCATATATTTTAGATTCATTACACACAACTGAAGTAGTTCAAGCCTTTAATTGTTTTAATATTGATAATTTTGGCAAAAAAGTAAAGAAAAACCAACTGCCACACTTTTTCCTTCCCACAGACGTCCCACTGAGGTGCCTTGATGCAGCACTCTGGGAACAGCCTATTCACTCAGAGATTTCTTTCTGTGTCTTACCCTCTTGCTTGAGGGTGTCAATGATGACCTTCTGGACAGCAGTCAGGTCGGCAGTCTTACCCATGATTGCGGTTTTGAGTAATGAACCAGGCTGGGAGTTTTTAAAAGCCTCAGGAATCTTTTGCAGGTGTTTAGAGTTAATTGGTTGATTCAGATGATTAGGTTAATAGCTCGTTTACACTACCTGAACATGATATGCTAATTTTTTGAGATAGGAATTTTGGGTTTTCATGAGCTGTATGCCAAAATCATCAGCATTAAAACAATAAAAGACCTGAAATATTTCAGTTGGTGTGCAATGAATCTAAAATATATGAAAGTTTAATTTTTATCAGTACATTACAGAAAATAATGAACTTTATCACAATATGCTAATTTTTTGAGAAGGACCTGTATAACTGAACTGGGAAGGAGGGGCACTCAGTCTGTCGTTTGTAAACAATGGATGCAGCGTCATTACATCAGCGTTCTACGTAGGTACGTCTAAATTCAAAATTTGACTTGGTTTTTTTTTTTATTTGGAAAAAAACCCGTAAAATCGAAAAAACGTAAAACGGACGAACGTAAGTCGGGGAGCGTCTGTATTCATAATGACAAGCCTCTGGTCATCTGTTACGATCATGGCCATGTTTGCAGTGTCAATATCATGCTATATTTGCTACAAT
>CM045729.1:79444049-79484049 GCA_024760905.1 Plotosus lineatus
AACGGCATCCAATTAAATTCTGCGCCTCCAACGTTGTGATAACAGTTTGGCGAAGGACTACATATGGATTGTATGGTAATGTGTCCACATACTTTTGGCTGTATGGTGTATAGATGTTATCTACCTGAGAGCTGGGTGTCCATTGATGTAATCCCTGCTGAAATGCTTCTAGAATTTCATCTCGGTCAATTACAATATAAATGAGTTTGATGACAGTGGAGGTATGTTGAGACAAATGGTCGTGGAAGCCTTGTAGCATAGCAGTAATGGCATCAGCGCTATTAACACCGCCGCCACCTTTCAGAAAATGAAATGAACTGAGACATGTATCTGTGATTATATAAAACAGTCCCTGAAACAACATGATTTTTTTTTTTAATATAAATGCATACCGGTGCCGACAGCAGGGAAGGAAATGGTGCTGATCTGCTTCTCCTCACATTTCTCCAATACATTCTTTACCCGTTTTCTTGCCTCATCACTAGAGTGGGGTCCAGTCATGTGAATGATAAAATCACATGGCAAATTCCCAGCACTGGTCACTGCAGCTATGTTCCCCTGAAGTGAACCTTAAAAGACATACAGTAAGTCAAAGATTGTTGCTCACGAATAGTGTAATCAATCTGTGAACAGTTAAATTTGTCAAGTCCGTTGGGGTTTTTACACCCGAGCCTAGTGGCTCATCAGGCCGGTGCTTATTCCTGGTTTCTGTAACGTGAAGCAACCAAGAGTTCAACTCTTCCTGGATGGGACACTGGTCACCTTCCCAGTATTTATTTATTTATTTTTTTACAGGTACCCATTTCTACTGCTGGGTGAACAGAGGCACACTTGTGGTTAAGACCTTGCCCAGAGGTTATAGCACCAAGTGTGTTAGTCCGCCCCAAATGCACATGTTACACGACACAGCGTGTGCATGCTTTCGCCCCTCACTGGTTGGTGGTGGTTGTGTAATAGGTAAGGCAATACTTGATGGGCGGGAACTGGATGCAACTAACTTAGGGAGAAAATGGGGAAAAAAATCCAAGAAAAAGGGCATGCATTTGAACAGTGGAAGGAAAACAAGGTGTCTGGAAGAAACCCACGTAAGCACAGGGAGAGCATATAAACCACACAGAAACACCCGAGCTTGTAGTTGGACCTGGACTTAAGCCCAGGATCTTCTTGCTTTGAAGCGGACATGCTAACCAGTCCAGATGCAACTAATGTTTTCGAACTTGAGAAATACTGTTAGTCAGATGCATCCATACCTTCTTACTTTGTAGTAGAGTAATGTTTGAAAAACTAATTTTTCGGGGACGAGTGTGCAGATATTGGTCGCAGACAATGTAAATAGAGAACGAGAACACTGCCATGCAACACATGTTGATTATTTAGTCATTCAGTCATTCATTTTCTGAACTACATAATCCTAATTAGGGTCACGGGGAGGGTGGCAACCATCTCAGCAGACAGGCCATTGCAGACTATTCAGTCATTTCAAGTCAAAGTGATAGGCAGTGCTAAAAGTATTACTGCAATCAGCCAGCAGGAGCGCTAGACTGGTGACGTCTTCACCTTTGCTTCTACATCTTATACAGTTGAAGGTTGTGATTATCGGAAGCTTACCAATTTTTTGACACTGCTGTTGAACAGATGGCCCTGCAGCTTTGAAAATGGCCCCTGAGACTCCTGTACAAAAGATGAGATTTTAAAGCAAATGTAATAAAGAAGAGTAAACAGCCTTATACTACAGTCTTTAAAATATTATACAGATCTTAGCGTGAACTTTTCCTTTAGGTTATATTGTCCAATTTTTTAGCCGACCAAAATTATTATGATATCGCAGTAAACCTGAAAAGGTTCCAGTCCAAAGGTTTCAGTGCTGTTGCACTGATAATGGTACTCGCCAAGACACAAAATAACATTTTCTGAACATCAGGGGAATGTTTGTTGTACTTTGTGGGAACATTCTCATTGAACGTTCTCATAACATTATTGTGTAGAGTTTTCCTGTTGTTAGGGGAACTTTGTAAAATACCATTGCCTGGGATGTTCTGAAAACGTGAGGGGAACATTGTGAAAATTCATTCTAGGAACATTCTGGTAACTTCATGAATATCTTCTGAAAACGTTAGGGGAACATTTTGGAAACCTCATAACATTCTGGAAACGTTATGGAAACTTTGTGGAAACCAACTTACACTGTTGTTAGGAACTATAAATGAAGACAAGTATAATGAAAATTAAATACTTTATAATAAAACACAAGTGCACCATTAAGTCATACTTCATAAGTATACAGTATTTATGTAAAGTAATAACAATCAAGTGAACAAAAAATGATTTAAAGACTGTTTCTATATAATATTATAAATTCAGAATTACCACTTCACCACACCAGACGAAATAGATTTAATATATAAATATCCTGCAATTGTATTTTATTCTAACATAAAAAATACCTGACAGCTGACGCTGAATGCTTCTCGGACATTGTTTGTATAATATGCAAATTAGCAGGTTTTGTTAAACTGAAACCATAGGAGCTACAAATTCAATATTATGCTTGGTCAATATTAGAACCCTTCAAAATAATGCTGATACTTGCAAGACACAAAGCTTAATTCTACTGTAACTTACTTTTCATTCACCGATGGTAAAAATATCCACAAATGTGTGATATATATGATCAAAAAAGTTGTAGCTTTCAAAACACATTTTCCCAGCCACTGCGAATGGAAACTCCAACACCAGGTGGATGCACTGCATGTGCATGCGTATAAACTTGACTTGAGTCAAGATACATTTTAGAACTGAGACAATATTCGGACGTTTTCCTAACGTTATGACGGAAGATTTTCTCCAGGTTAGAACACAACCTATAGTTTAACTTTCGGAAAACATTTTCCTAACGTTATGACGGAAGATTTTCTCCAGGTTAGAACACAACCTATAGTTTAACATTCGGAAAACATTTTCCTAACGTTATGACGGAAGATTTTCTCCAGGTTAGAACACAACCTATAGTTTAACATTCGGAAAACATTTTCCAAATGTTATGACGGAAGATTTTCTCCAGGTTAGAACACAACCTCTCGTTTAACATTTGGAAAAAATTTTCCAAACGTTATGACGGAAGATTTTCTCCAGGTTAGAACACAACCTATAGTTTAACATTCGGAAAACATTTTCCTAACGTTATGACGGAAGATTTTCTCCAGGTTAGAACACAACCTATAGTTTAACATTCGGAAAACATTTTCCTAACGTTATGACGGAAGATTTTCTCCAGGTTAGAACACAACCTATAGTTTAACATTCGGAAAACATTTTCCTACCATTATGACGGAAGATTTTCTCCAGGTTAGAACACAACCTGTAGTTTAACATTCGGAAAACATTTTCCTAACGTTATGATGGAAGATTTTCTCCAGGTTAGAACACAACCTATAGTTTAACATTCGGAAAACATTTTCCTAACGTTATGACGGAAGATTTTCTCCAGGTTAGAACACAACCTATAGTTTAACATTCGGAAAACATTTTCCTAACGTTATGACGGAAGATTTTCTCCAGGTTAGAACACAACCTATAGTTTAACATTCGGAAAACATTTTCCAAATGTTATGACGGAAGATTTTCTCCAGGTTAGAACACAACCTCTCGTTTAACATTTGGAAAAAATTTTCCAAACGTTATGACGGAAGATTTTCTCCAGGTTAGAACACAACCTATAGTTTAACATTCGGAAAACATTTTCCTAACGTTATGACGGAAGATTTTCTCCAGGTTAGAACACAACCTATAGTTTAACATTCGGAAAACATTTTCCTAACGTTATGACGGAAGATTTTCTCCAGGTTAGAACACAACCTATAGTTTAACATTCGGAAAACATTTTCCTACCATTATGATGGAAGATTTTCTCCAGGTTAGAACACAACCTGTAGTTTAACATTCGGAAAACATTTTCCCAACGTTATGACGGAAGATTTTCTCCAGGTTAGAACACAACCTATAGTTTAACATTCGGAAAACATTTTCCTAACGTTATGACGGAAGATTTTCTCCAGGTTAGAACACAACCTATAGTTTAACATTCGGAAAACATTTTCCTACCGTTATGACGGAAGATTTTCTCCAGGTTAGAACACAACCTATAGTTTAACTTTCGGAAAACATTTTCCAAACCTTATGACGGAAGATTTTCTCCAGGTTAGAACACAACCTATAGTTTAACATTCGGAAAACATTTTCCTAACGTTATGACGGAAGATTTTCTCCAGGTTAGAACACAACCTGTAGTTTAACATTCGGAAAACATTTTCCTAACGTTATGACGGAAGATTTTCTCCAGGTTAGAACACAACCTATAGTTTAACATTCTGAGACTGTTGCAAGAACCTGTATTACATAACAAAACTAAAATATAACAACATGGGAATGTTACCGAAACGTTTTTTTGGTACTTGGGTACAACAATACTATGACATAATGAGGCTTTACAGAATTTACTCTGGGATCATTAACATATTGTGATTCTGAACGTTACTCTAATTTAATTCGGAGTGTGTGTCATATATGACCTGAATATAGAATAAAGACTACTGATAAATAACAAGCAAAAGTCATGAAAACACACCTGTGGTCAAGTTCATTTTGTTGTTTGTTGTGTTGACAATACCACGGACAGATTGACTGGTGATGTTCCCCTTCTTTATCTCAATCCACACACCCTCAATTTTAACTATTGGGAGAAAAAAATCCACTGTTAAACATGCAGTATACAACAGAACTCTTAATTCTTAAAAAAATTATTCATTTGATTTTGTAAAATATTTCTCCAGCACTTTGAACGACAGTATTCCATACTTGTATTAGCAGGCATGTTGGTAGGTAAAGTCTAAAAGACACACACACACACACAAAAACAAAATTATTTTCCACATTAAAAAATAATCAAAACTAAAACCATAAGAGAACTACTAGAGAGTGTGAAGCTTATACCTTTTGGTTCCGCTCCGTGAAATATTTGCAGTACTTGTCCAAAATCTTCTGCTCAAATGCCACCACAGTGATCTTCTGGAGTGTGGATGATGTTGACTGAATCATGTATTTTTCCACTCCAGCCAAAATAGCCATGATGGATTCCTTTGCTTCAATACCACCTCTTCCTGCAAAAGCATTTTAATTATTGTTGTACATTTACTATGATATATATATATATATATATATATATATATATATATATATATATATATATATACACACAAAAATAAAAGGACAGGACAAAGACTTTCTATTGAAACTCCATTTATCACTACAGATCTGTTTCGAGGGGTGGTGAAACCATCCTCTCTCTTCAGGTGATTATAGAAGTCTTCTATAATATCTTCTATAATCACCTGAAGAGAGAGGATGGTTTCACCACCCCTCGAAACAGATCTGTAGTGATAAATGGAGTTTCAATAGAAAGTCTTTGTCCTGTCCTTTTATTTTTGTTTATTTGCTCTACCAAAAAGTATTGAGCACTCTCCTACGGAAGGATCTACTCAGAAAATCATATATATATATATATATATATATATATATATATATATATATATATATGCTGCCCAGCCAAAGAAAAAGTCGGATACACCAATGTTTTTTGAGCCGCCTTTAACCTTGATCATAGCTAGTAATTTCATGGGCATCCATTCATTCATTCATTCTCTGAACCACATTAGGCTCACGGGCAAACTGGCACCCATCTCAGCCAACTCTGGACGAGGGCAGAGTACACCCTGGAGGGCTCACCAGGCCATTGCTGGGCGGAGACACGCTGACGGCTATGCAGCTACTGTTGATCAAAGTCAGCAATGGTCCTTTTACGTCTTTCACCATAGACAGTGAGAGACACGATCGGCCTTGGATAACCCGGTGAGCTGCACTGAGGGATTGCATGGGCATTGTTTCAAGAAACATGAAAAACATCACAAAATTTATTTCCATCCAGTGTGGGGTTCATCATCACCAACATCTAGATGATGGGAAATTGAACCACTCTGTAAAGTCTGCTCTCGCACATCACAAACTGCCAGTTCATGTTTGAAAATAATTTCTCATGCTCCTTGAACTACGCTGACCATTTAAGTCGGGGGAGGAAAAAGTTCTCTGATGGGTTGTCCCGGTCATTCGGTGTGTTCAGGTCATCAGCTGACTTCATTTTTTTTTTTTTTTTTTGCACCATATTATATTGCTGTGCCTCCACCTGACCAACTGAAGCAATCAAGGCTAAAGGCAGTCCAAAAAAAAAAAAAAAAAAAAGTAGAGTATGCAATCTTAATGTTTTTTTTTTTTTTTTTTTTGATTAACAGTGCATCTGTTCATTTGAAATGATTGTAGCCTCACCTGTGCCAATTGCAGGGAAGACTACCGTGGCAGCCACAGTGGTTTCACACAGTTTTAGGACTTTCTCCACAGAGATAGTAATATCAGCAGCATTATTGGGCCCAACCATCTGCGCAATGTGCTTACATGAAAGTTTACCTCCGCTTGTCAATACCACTTCATTTTGTTTCCTTTGACCTGTCAATGTTATACATTAGTGCATCAAATACTCTGGAACAGAGCAACAACAGTTTGCTGTGGTAATTCAGCAGGAAATGAAACGTGCATATTTACTGATTGGTTACCATGCTTTTTGCATTCATCCACCACTGATTGTCCAGCTGCCTTCAAAATCGCACCAGAAACACCTAATCAAATTAAAGTGATGCAACAAATTTAAAAGAATTAATATACATGTCATTATTAACACACACTGATTCATTATATAAACCCAGAAGTTTGTAGCACCTACTGGATTGCTAATGTACCAGTACAAGCCATCAGATATAGCACATTCATTCATTCATTTTCTGAACCACCTAATCATAAATAGGGTCGCGGAGAGGCTGGCACCCATCTCAGCCGACTCTGGGCGAGGGCACAATACACCCTAAACAGTTCGCCAGGCCATCGCGCTGATGGCTATGCAGCTACTCTTGACGAAATTCAGCAATGGTTCTTTTACAGCCTCTCACCGTAGACATTAGAGACATGGCCGGCCTGTGATAACCCAGGTAGCTGCACTGGAAAGCAGTGATAACCCTTCGAGAGTGGAGCTTGAACCCCTAACCTTAGGATCAGTGATCCAGCACCTTACCACCAGGCCGCCACTGCCATGTAGCAGAGTCATCTTTATAGGTTCTATGTCGAACCATACACAGAAGGTTAAATCCTTTAGAAAACTATGCAACCAGTAACCATTCAATGAACCTCCGAGAAACCTCATTTAGGAAGTGTGTATTTATATCCACCACATATTTGTCACTGAGGGTGATCATTTTCCCTTTTGAGAAAGTACTCAAAATAAAACAATACCACCAACATCTGTGAGGATAGGGCACGGTCGTACGGAGTCACACACTGGGATTGGCTCAACTGAAGAAGTGGTCGAATACCTTCATGAGTTGAGCCAGTGAAATTCTCTAATAAGAGAAATTTATAGTATATTTGCTTTCTTTGTGTAAAATGATAAACGAGTGCAGAATAGCTCACATTTGCATAAAAACAATGCCGTTTTGGTTGGTTTATAAAAACTCACACAGCAACTTAAGTATGAGGGTTGAATATTTGTTTGTACCACATTATCATTATCAAAAAGGTTGGGGCCCACTGCCTGAAATGACTTTATCACCGCGAACCAGTCAACGCTTGACAATTTTACTGCGGCCCTTGGGGGGGGGGGGGGTATCTTGTTTTTTATTGTAAATATAAGACCCTGCCCTTGCCCAGATTCAGCTGAGATGTGCGCCAGCCTCCCTAATCAGAATTAAGCATTACATTTTTAATCGGGCTCGAACTCTTCTTAAAAAAAACCCCCACAAGTGACGGTGCACCAGCTGGGAGCACGAAGGCTCAGGCTCAGTCTCACTCGAAATCCCTATTATTGTTTAAAACATGTCTGACTCGCCTCTGTTCATGTGCCGTCCCCTTGTAGGTTACATTTTAGCGCTCAAATGACTGACATGTAACCGAGAGAATCCAGTCATTTTCAAAACAAAAGTTTATTTCAAAAATAAAAGATCGTTCAGACTCTGATAATAAATAAAACAGAAATAAATAATTATTTCTTTTGTGGCGCGGTACCAATTGATCCAAGGACCGGTACCGGTCCGCGGCCCGGGGGTTGGAGACCACTGATTTAAGGCTAAAGCTGCAACTTACAATTTGTTGCTTTCAATATTAAAGTCCACAAAACCACCCTCTCAATTTGCAAATTCTACTTGTGAACTTTGCATCGACTCGTCAATAAATCCTCCTCTGTTCACCGATTTATCAAATCAACATGGCTGCGCATGTCCATGAATAGTGTACAGAAGTCCTTCTCTATGTACTGGATTTAGATCAATTCATATATGAACACAGAACTTAGTAAAATCAACAACAATGATCACAATAATTAACTTTTTGAAAGGGTAATTATCAGCATTATGATCATTATAGCAGAATCAATCAGCAGATTTATCACTAATGGTCGCCAGCTATCTTGTTATTAATGATATGTTCTCCTGTTCCTGCAAGCCTGTTGCCAAAGGCCTGCTGGTTTTCATTCATTCATTGATTTTCTGAACCGCTTAATCCTAATTAGGGTCATGGAGAGGCAGGCGCCCATCTCAGCCGACTCTGAGCGAGGGCAGAGTACACCCTGGTAGCTCGCCAGGCCATCGCAGGGCAGAAACACGCTAATGGCTATGCAGCTACTCTTGTTGAAAGTCAGCAATGGTTCTTTTACAGGAACCTCACACCATAGACAGTGAGAGACATGGCCAGCCTTTGATAACCCAGTTGGCTGCACTGAGGACAGCAGGGACAGCCGTTGACAGCAGAGCTTGACTTTACCACCGGACCACCACTACCTCTGCTGTTTTTCCAATACTGAAATTTCAGTCCAAAATATCTTATGAATGTTCAACAGCATAATTTTGGAAAGAGTTGTTGTCACAGTCTAATTAATGCTATGTGCAGCTTTTAGTGTTTACTAATATCTATCACATTCATCTTCTTTATCATCACCATCTTTTCTCCGCTTAATCCGGGGTTGGGTCGTGGGGACAGAAGCCTAATCAAAGAGGCCCAGACGTCCGTCTCCACAGCGACTTCCTCCAGCTCTTCTGGGAGGGAAATCGAGGCGTTCCCAGACCATCCGAGAGAAGTAATCCCATCAGCATGTTCTGGGTCGACCCTGGGGTCTCTTCCCAGTAGGACATGCCCGAAACATCACACCAAGGAGGCATTCGGGGACCAGGGATATCGTATTCTGTCTTTCTATTTTCTTTTTGATCTAGTCTTCATAATTTTACACAGCGAAAGTCTAGTTTTATCCTCGAAGTATGACTTAGGTATCAAGTATGATCAAGTAGATCAGGCAATCTGGAATGTGATTTGAGGATTCTGATTTCTCCTCACACATTGCCCCAAATTTCTCCCAAATGTAATACTGGAACCTACACACAAAAGAAGATTAACTTACCAGTATTCAGGTCCAAGGCTTTGTTGTTGGAATTAACAATGACATCCACTGTCTCTTTGGTGATATCTCCTTTTTTAAGACATACCCTCACTCCATGAACAGTTACTGTATGAAGAAAAAAAAAAAATCATTCATTTGAAAATCCTTCTATGGTTCTGAAAAGTCTGGAGCTTGTCTCCGCCGACTCTGGGCAAAGGTGGGATATAGACTGGAATGCTATTCAGGGTATATCCGTCTTTGCTCAGAGTCGAGTGAGACGCTGCAAAATTTCAGATGAATAACTTTATTTGTTATTATAAAAATAAAGGGTACCTTCTGTGTCTGATACTGGCTTAAGATTTGCAGGTTTTGTTTGGTCTTCAGAGCGGGTGCTTGTTGGAGTGGCAGATGCCTTGACATCAGAAAAACCCTGGTGACAGAAGAAGAGAAATAAGATACTGTAAGTGGGTCTGTTTCACTATTATGTCCCAATAGGCATGCCAAGTACAAAGAAAAACAGTTTGAAACAAAGCATGCATACCTGTTCATCAATGATGTTGTTGAACTCCTCCAGTATCTTTACATCAGAAATCACCACAAAGATGTTCTTGATGTTCTTTGGGGAATTTGGTTGATCACTACTGAACTGCAGTACTGCTTCTCTGATGGCCATGCAACTTTCTTTGATGGAAAACCCAAAACCTTCACAGCCAATTGTAGGCATTGCAATCGAAGTATAGTTTCTAGATTCTGCTTTCTGGAGGCTATTAAAAATGGCTGACCTCAGGTAGTGAAAGCCCAGATTCAACGGCTGACTACTCTGGGTCAACACAGTGTAAATAAGGCTTTTGGCATTAGGAATTCCTGGATCAGTAAGGATGACTTCCCCAGCAAGTACTGTTTGCTTTTCTTTCTGAATTTTTTTGCATACCATTTGAATATCTGAGCCTGCGACCTGAAGAAACTTTTGAGCAATCGGATTCTCAAAAGCTAGCTTGCTACTCATAGGACAAACCAATGCGTTGGCTTCAAAGTGCTGCAGCTCACCCTCTGTAACTGTGAAAGTGATGTCACTGTTTATTTGGTGGCTGTAGCTTTTTAATGGGCCGATCTTATGGGTTGAAATGTAAGCCTTGCAATTATACTCCTTGGCATTGGCCTGAATGTTGGCTTCATGTTTAAGTATGACTTTAGATTCCCCTGCTTTCGAGTAAGTCTGCTTCTCAGTGTAAATGGAGGATATGTGCCTTTTCAGAACACTTATTACATCCTGGATTTTCTCTTTTGATGCTGTAACCTTCAGACACGGAGAATTCATTGTTCGGCATGATTGAATGGTTTTGTCAAGATTTTTGATTTCTGGAATTTCTGACAACTTCATACAGGACTCAACAAACCCGGATTCCTGCAAGGATTTCAGTTGGATATATTCAGTCGCCGGTGTCTTGTTTTCCAAATAATCTTTAATCTTTTTTGAAAGATCTTCTACCACGTCAGCAAATCCACAAACTATAATCTGTGCATCTGAAGCTATGACGTTAACACTCTGGAACTTCTGACTTAGTTCCACTTTTATTTTGTTCAAAAAATTCTCCCAGTTTTCTGTGTAAATAACTGAGTTTACATCGAGAGTAAGTTGGATCACCTCCTCTCGAAGGATACTTTTTACTTTGTCTTTGGCTCGCTGAATGTATTGCTTATCTGCAACAATCCACAGAAGCTCTCCATCATTCATAAATAAAGCTGGTATATGGCATGTTGCAAAATGGCTTTGCTCAAATTTCTTTAGATCTAAAGACTTCAGAAACTGGCCCAAATGGGCCGAGAGGTCCAGTTGCACAAAGCTAATATTGTCCTGTGCTTGTTTGATGACCCTTTCAGCATCACTTACATTGTTCCTTAAACCTTGCAGGAGAATAGTCAGATTGGTTTCATTCTTTGTTAAATGGACATCCTGAAGATTTGAAGTCTGTACACATTCTTCTACCAACTCGAGTTCCTGTTTCGAGTCAAACTGAATTACTCTTTCAACAGTGTTCTTTTCCATCTGTAATTCCACAGTTGCATCCTTGATACGTTTCTGAATCTTGTCTGAGATGGCAGTGACATCTTTGTTTAATCCAACTATTGCAATTTTGGCCTTGGCTTCAATGTAGATGACCTCAACATCAGAACTAACACACTCCAGACACTCCCTCTCTACCCTTTCCCAGATCTCAACCTCAACTGGAAACTCAATGGTGCTGTACCTACTGAGGAAAGCTTCTGCTGCTTTTTGAGCTTTACTCTCCCAAGTTGCTCCTAGTTGAAGTGCAGCTAAAGAGTCTTTGTCGACAGCCATTCCAAGTGCAATTTGTCCAGTGGGTGTGGTCTTGTCAAGAATGAAATGAGTATTAACTACTCTTAGTTGACACTCAAAATCATTCCTGCACTTTTGATTTTTTTCAATGTAATTGTGGAGTGCCTCATCGACAGGAATAGTTATATTAGTTATTATATTGGACCACGTAGGGGTTTCTCCTGTAAAAGCTTTCTGAAGATGTGAGTAAAAGAGTACAGTGCTAAGGTCTGTTCCACAAACATGATGTTTTCGTTCCACCACTTGTTGCGCAACTAGAAGAAAAATGCAGAACAACTTCTGGTCACGACCTTAAATGTTTGTATTACATAAACTTATTTCAAATGTCTTGAACACAATTTATGATACAGAGATATTTTGAAAACCTACCATGACAGTCTTCAAAGGATATGACCACGCTCTTTTTTTTGTTGACCCAGATTAAAGACTTGATATGACCTCCAGCACTTCTTTTGTTGTTGGTGAAGTAGAGGTTAAGCATCTCTTCTGTAAGTTTGCTCATATCTCCCTGTACCAGAATTGAATCTGTATAATCTAAATGAGAGGCTTCGATCTCCATCCCCTGCAGGTTTTTGGATGCACACTTCTCAAGGAAAGATTTTGAATCTGGAGAAACAAAAATGAAAACCGATATGATAAAGCCTTTGCACTGATATCTGGAATCTGGCTCTCAGCACGTCTTGTAACACACAGTACATGTACAATCATGTAATGTTGATATGATACTCCTGTAAAATTTCTGCATTATTTAAGAAAAAAAAAAAAAAAAAAAAAAAAAAAAAAATATATATATATATATTTATATATATATATATATATATATATATATTTTTTTTTTTTTTTTTTTTTTTTTTTTTTTTTGGTGTATCAGTCTGGGACTATACTGACAATGAAAAATATGGAAGAAGATAACTCATGAATGGCGTAGTCTTAGCACTTGTGCCCCACAACAAGAAGATCCTGAGTAGGACCCCCATTCTCCTCACTGTAGAAATTTCTGTGTAGAGTTGCATGTTCTCCCCATGCTGCGTGGGTTTAATCAAGGTATTATGGTTTCCTCCTATCCTAGTTCAAATAGATGCATTTTTGGCGAATGTGGTATTTCAAACATGATGTGTAAATGTGAATGGTTGTATGTGTGTTGGCCCTGCAATGGTTTGTCAAGCTAACAGACTGATAATTGGAACAGTTTTGTGAGGGGGTTGGGGGGATGGGGTTATCAGGAAGATTTATAGCATCCCTTACTTATCAGGATATTTCAGCCAAAAACTTACCCACTTCATACAAGCTTTTAATGTTTACTGATGGCTATCTTATTCGTCATCTTTATCATCACTATCTTCCTCCGCTTAATCCGGGGTCGGGTCGTGGGGGCAGAAGCCTAAGCTAAGAGGTCCAGCTGTCCGTCTCCCCAGCTACTTCCTCCAGCTCTTCTGACCAGTCGAGAGATGTAATCCCTCAAGAGTGTTGTGTTCTGGATCGACCCCGGGGTCTCTTCCCAGTTGGACGTGCCCGAAACACTACACCAGGAAGGCGTTTGGTCTGCTTATCCTTCAGGGTCAGATCGGAAACTGGAACCATTTCCAGCTAATTTGAGGCAAGGGCTAGTGTACACCCTAAACTGGTCACAAGTGGAATGTAGACCTAACACAGACCCAAACAACTTCTCATCAATATAGGTGATTTCAGACAAGCTGAAGCACCCAGAGGAACCTTCTACAATCATGGGAAGAACATGCAAAGCTCACACAGAAAGGCCCTTGGCCAAGCTTCAAACCTGGGACATTCTTGTTCTAAGATGACAGCACTAACCCGTGAGCCAGCATGTCCCATTTAATGGATTATATAATCCCAAATCTGATCCCAAACATACATTTAAATTACACAGGAAATCAAAAAGATATATCTTGATATCCTAAATTTAAACCCATCTATGACTTGTGTTCTGTATTGAAATGTGATGTACTATGTACTAGTACATGGCACTTGAAGAATGCAAGATGTTTGAGGTGTCCTGCATTCAGAAGTTAATCAAAATCTCCTGTAAGTGTCTCCAACCCTCATATAAATGACGAGAGAATGTTATTGATGTGATTGAGAATATTAATGGGCAGCGCTCTGGGGTGGTTGTTAGTATGTCTGCCTGACATCAACAGTTTCTAGAGTTTAAGTCCCGGCCTTTTCTCTGTTCCTAGTGTACCACACCTACACCCAGATTCGGCTGAGAAAGGCTCTAGTCTTCCCATGACACTCGGATTAATGAGTTTGGCAAACACATGAATGAAGGAAATACTTTTTTTTCATTATACTTTTTTCCCCCTCCATTTTCTTCACTAATTTTTATCATATCCAATTCCCACTCTTCAAATGTCACCTTTTCTATCACATGACCACCAACAACCAAGGAGGGGTGTAAGCATGCGCATGCCCACTTCTGTGACATGCGTATTTGGAGCAGGTTGACATACTCGGTGGGAAAGCGATATCCGCCCTCTCATACATATCAGCACATGATTGGCTGGTGATTGCTATGAATGACAGGGAAATGAGCATTTGCCATCCCTCCTGTAAGCACTCGACTCCTATGGACTGCCTGTTACGGATGATATCAACCTTGCGATCTCTGGCTGAAAGTCACGCACCTTGTTTAATGTGCCACTTGGTGGCTGAATGAAAGACAATATTAACTGATAGAGTGATGATGATTTTTAAATCTGTGCTCAGTATAAAAGACTAGTAATAAAAATATTTTGTACATTCATACAGTACTACTGCTCATTAGTTAATTGGCAAAAGCACAGAACGTATATATATATATATATATATATATATATATATATATATAAAATAGTTTACTCTGTCTCATGAACTCACCAATGTCTTCCTTGAAGGTGACCAGAATTCTCTCTTCATCTATGATCTCCCAGTCATGTGCTGCCTTTTGACTGCAGCTTCCAATGAACATTGAAACGTATTTACATTTGCAGTTGTCCTTGAATCCAGATAAGATGAAACGCCGAGGGTCCTTCTGCTCTCCAACACTGACTTCTTTATACAACTTCACTGTTAAATCAAACTCATGTGTCTGCTGGTCCAGAATTTTCAATAAATCTAAAAAAAAACCCCAAAAAACATAAATAATTGTCCAGTTTGTGCTGTACAGTGATCCCTCACTTTTCACAGTTCATGGGGACCGAGGCCCTCCGCGAATGCTGAATTTCTGCGAAGTAGGATCGACCCCCACCAACTGACATATACGTACATGTATATGTGTATATAATATCAATAAATACATATTCAATGCTATAAATACTTATGATAACAATTAAACATTCAAAAATAATGCATAAGATGTAAATAAAATATAAACACACACACATACAGATGAATGCGCACACACACACACACACACACACACACTCAGATGCACACCTCACATATACTAGTAAATGTAAGTAGTTTTGTTGGGGGGTTTTGGGTTTTCTTTTGTTTGTTTGGTTTTTTTTTTTGCATAATTGGCCTTGTTTTGCAGTATTTTTCTTAACTTTTCCCCTATTTTTCCTTATTTTTTTATTTTTCAACAAAAAATTTAAAAAACCCACGATGCACAGAAGCCACAGGAACTGAAGCGTGAAGTAGCGAGGATCACTGTATTGCTACCATTATAATTAATTATTCACTGTATGTGATTTATAATTATTTGTGTCATTTCTTATCAGAACAAGGAAGATCTTAAGAAGCAGATACTTCTGCGTGGCTTTGTTTGAGATAAATAGATCTGATCTACCTGAATGATTTGCCACTTTCAGGATCCACTTATTTTTTCCATGCTTTGTGATTTCAGCATTTTCTGTAAACTGTTCAAAGTACATGGTAAGAATATCTTTATCAACTGACTCCGTCGTACTGATAAGCAGATCCTTGGATTCTGAGTTATCTTCATTTCCTGAGACACAGAAATTATTTATTGATACAATTCGCCATCATTTTTATAACCTCCATGTGCATTTCATTAAACATCATGTGGTATGAATTATACTTTAGTACCTTTGTGTAATTTAGAGTCAGACTTCATATAGTTCATGAAAAATAGAAAAAGATACACAAAACAAACAGATTAGACCTCTTAAGAACACAATAAACCAAGTAAGTGAGTGAATGAGTAAATAAACAAAAAAGATTTCCTCATTCTTTATGTTTACCAGCAGAGACTTCTGCGTACTCTCACACACAGGCCAAACTGGAACAACAAGTTAAAGGAGTTGCTTGCTTGGCAACCCTGATGCAAAATGCCAACTACTGGTTACAACAACAACAGAGCGATAATAATAACAAAAATAAATAAACAGATACAAACAAACAAACAAACAACCTCACCTGCGCATCTGTTCTCGGTTGTGCTAATCTGAGGAGATTAACAATTTCTTTCTTTGGTCTTGGTAAAAGAGCCGGCTTCACCTTTTCTTTCTTTTCATCCAAGAGTTTCACTGTGAGTTTAACGACTCCATGGTTTTTAAAATCAACGTCGTGATGTTCTCGTTTAAGGACGTTGTTTAATTCTGCAATTAAAAAAATATAGAGACAGAAAGAAAGAAGAAAGAACACAGGGGATAATAAATGTGGGAGCCACAATTAAAGACAATTATAGACATGACTATTTTCTAAACCATTCATTACTATATATATATATATATATATATATATATATATATATATATATATATATATATATATATATATATATATATAGGGCATATATATATATATATATATATATATAGGGCAGTGGTGGTCTAGTGATATAGGGCGATGGATCGCTGATCGAAAGGTTGGGGGTTCGAGTCCCACTCTCCACAGGGTTGTCACTGTCCCCCCCAGTGCAGCTAACTGGGTTATCAAAGGCGGGCCATGTCTCTCACTGTCTATGATGAGAGGCATGTAAAAGAACCATTGCTGACCTTCGTAAAAAGTAGGCTGCAAAGTCGTCAGCGTGTTTCTGTCCCTTGCTAAAAACAGGGTTGTGACAGGAAGGGCATCCGACATAAAAAAAAAAAAAAATCTCAAATCAAAAGTGCGAATCAGATGATTCGCTGTGGCGACTCCCAAGTAAAAGGGAAAAAAGCCGAAAGGAAGACAGACATATATATACAGTGATACCTCTGCTCACGAACATAATTGGTTCTCAGAAAGTGTGTGTAAGGCGAAAAGTTCGTCTTCCGAACATTTATTTCCCATAAGAAACCATTAAAATGAGAATAATCCGTTCCCAGGTCCCCATAAAACATAATTTTCTACTAAATAAGCCTTAAAACTACACAAAAATATACCTTATTTTATGTATAATAAATGTGCTATTGTATTGTAATTAAAGAAATAAACTGTACTGTATAATAAAGTCGTTTTATTTACCTTTGTGATGGTAGTTGATGGCTTGATGGAATGGAGTGGGAGGAGGAGGGAGGGAGGGGGGGAGGGAGGGACTTACTGTTTGGAAGGAGTGTTTGGAAACGTCTACTGTTTGGAAACACCCTTAGCCACACACGCACCCTTAATAGCTTCCTTGTTCTTAAGGATGGTAGCAATGGTAGACTTAGCGTACTGGTACTGGGACGCTGAGTCACACAAACGCACACCTCGTTCGTGTTTTTCAATGATCTCCGCCTGTGGTGGGGTCTTTTTCGGTCCCATAATAGCAAAAGTACACTCAATATGGTCCAAAATGTCTATCAAACACAAACCACGTCCGCACTCAAAGAAAGGGGGTGATGAACTGTGACGCCGTGAGCGTGCGTCAGCTTCTCGTGGCCGCCACCGTGGCGCTGTTCGACCGTGTGGTTTGATTCGTCCGCCGAAAACTAGTTCGTCAGCAGAGACTATATGCTCGCATATTTAATGTTCTTGAGGCGAAAGGTTCATGACCTTAAGCGTTCGTCAGCGGAGGTTTTACTGTATATATATATATATATATATACGGTGCTGTGCAAAGGTTTTTGTCCCTGACCAATTTCTGACATTTTTTGGACATTTTTGTCACTGTCAACCATTTCAGATCAAGTAAACCTAAATATTATACAAAGATACAAAATGCAGTTTTCAGTGGCAATTGCATTTATTAAGGGGAAAAACCCATCTGAACCTACAATGGCCATTGTGAATACGTAATTGCCCCCCAAGCCTAATAGCTGGTTGAACCACCTTTTGCAGCGATGACTGCAGTCAAGCGTTTGCGATAAGAGGTGATGAGTCTTTCACATCACTGTGATTGGATTTTGGCCCAGACTTCTCTGCAGAATTGTTTAAGATCAACCAGATTGGGTGGTTTTCGGGCATGAACAGCCTTTTTAAGGTCATGCCACACCGTCTCAATAGGGTTCAGGTCGGGGCTTTGACTAGGCCACTCCAAACCCGACTTTTGTTCTTTTTTTAGCCATTCAGAAGTGGACTTGCTGGTGTGCTTTGGATTTGTCTTGCTGCTGAACCCAGGTGCACTTTAGCTTGAGGTCTCAAACTGATGGACGAACATTCTTCATCAGGATTTCTTGGTAGTGAGCAGAATTCATGGTTACATCAATCATAACAGGTCGCCCAGGTCCTGAAGCAGCAAAACAGGCCCAGATCACCACACTTCCACCACCATGTTCGACTGTTGGCACAATGTTCTTTTTATCAAATGCAGTATTCCTTTGGTGCCAGATGGAACGGGATTCATTTCTCCCAAAAAGTTCAACTTTAGTTTCATCAGTCCAGAGGATATTATCTCAAAAGCTTTGAGGATGGCCAAGATGATTCTTGGCAAAAGTGAGTCGTGCCTTGATATTCTTTCTTGTCAACACTGGCTTTCAACTCAGAACTATTCCATGGATGCCATGTTTGCCTCGTGTCTTTGTGATGGTGGAATCATGAACATTGACATTAACTTAGGCAAGTGAGGCTTGTAGTTGTAGCCAGCATCTCTTTCTTCACCTCTTTTCCACACTCTCCATTGCTCTGGATTGTTGAGCGCAAGCACTTAAAATCCTCCACCTTCTTTATCTCTGCCCCCTGTAACCTCACTTTTCCTCTTGGGTCCTTCTCGTTCACAAACATGTATTCTATCTTACTGAGGCTAACCTTCATTCCTCTCCTATCCAGGGCATACCTCCACCTATCTAGATTTTCCTCCGCTTGTTCTTTGCTCTCACTACAGATCACAATGTCATCTGCAAACATCATAGTCCATGGAGATTCTTGTCGAACCTCGTCTGTCCTCCTAATCCATTTCTCTTCCCATCCACACCATGTTAAAACAGCTTAAACCCTGCTCCTAAGATTCTAGCCTTGCTACCTTTCCACCTGGTCTCCTGAACACACAATATGTCCACCTTCCTCCTCTGTATCATGTCAGCCAGCTCTCTAGCTTTTTCTTTCATAGTTCCAACATTCAAAGTCCCCACTCTCAGTCCTAGACTCACGCCTTTCCTCTTGTCTCTCCGCCTACGGACACGCCTCCCGCCTCTCCTTCTTCGACCAACAGTAGTACAATTTCCACCAGCACCCTGTTGGTTAACAGCACTGATGGCGGTTGTTGTTATCCCGGGCCTCGACCGATCCAGTATGAATTGCGTTTTGATCATTTGCATGAGAATTTTGGCACAAGTTTTACGCTGGATGCCCTTCCTGTTGCAACCCTCTGCATTTATTA
This sequence comes from Plotosus lineatus, assembly GCA_024760905.1. Taxonomy (NCBI): domain Eukaryota; kingdom Metazoa; phylum Chordata; class Actinopteri; order Siluriformes; family Plotosidae; genus Plotosus; species Plotosus lineatus. Next base: position 79,463,610 of record CM045729.1, read on the forward strand.
TGCTTGGGACCGGCGTGAGGGTGAACACTGGCTTGTTCCCCCTCACAGCTGCATTGTGTATGTATATATATATATATATATATATATATATATATACTGTGCTTGCACAGGATTCCTCTGGGGCTCTGGTTATCACTGACAGTTCAAAAACATGAATGTGTATTGTCCCTGCAATGATCTGGTGAGCTTTTTAGGGTGTACTCCATCCTTAGAAATAAATGAATGAATAATGATTTAAAGGGCATTAAAAGGAAATTGATTAAACAATTTGTTTGGTGTGATTGTGTGAGCTATAATGTGTGCAGTTTCATAAGGAAATGAGCTGTAAGTTTTATGGGGGATTCCAGAAATAGATCCAGTTTTCCAGGAGATTTCATTCATTACATCATTTTCTAAACTGAATAATCCCAATTAGGGTCACAAGGAGGCTGGTGCCCATCTCAGCCGACTCTGAGTGAGGGCTGGGTACACTCTGGACAGCTCGCCAGGCCGTCGCACCCAGGCATTCTTTCTGTGAGGAACACTTCCTCTGTTATATTCATTCCTTTATTATTATTATTATTATTATTAGTATTATTATTATTTATTTGTTTGTTTGTTTTGGGCTTTATTCAAAGACATGGCACACCCTAGACAGCGCACCAGAGCATCTCATGACCAACACACAACCATTGATATTTACACTACATGTCCGCATGGCGAGAACATCCCAACTCCACACTGAAAGGCCTTTGACGACGGCCCGGGTCTTGTATCCAGGATGTTCCTGCCGTGAGGTGGACATGCTAAACACTACGCTATCTGCTTATTTTATATACGATGGATTTTTTTTTTGTATGGACTCATAATTTTGAAAATTCAAACAAATTGACTACAAAGTAAGATACAAGTACGTACTATAAATATATACTATATTATTAGTGAGCAAAATTGCTTATTTATCATTATGGGATAGTAAAAGTTTATGGAATGATTGGAAATCCCCATTCAGTATGATAGGCTAAATTGATAAAGAGCATGTTTACTTTATAGTCATGAATGGAATATATATTGATTAATACTGGTTAATTGGTCAAAAAACAAAGAACAACAGCAAGAACAATATAAAAACAAGACTGCACATTAATTACACACAAAAAAAGTGGCACTGTATTTCAGATTTATTGGTGCTAAAGTGCACTATAATATTTTTTTAATTAAAACCCAGTGCAGGAAGTGTGTTATATTGGCAGCAGTTGTTCTGTTGCTGGATATCCACACAGCCAGATTTGACAGTGCATGTGTTTATCCATTCAATCGGTTCAATGTGAGTTATTTTGTCATCACGGTGATGTCATGGTTCTTCGAAAATCTGCCTCACAGCAACTAGGTCCTCGGGCGTTTCTGTGTGGAGTTTTATGTTCATGTTCTGTCTGTGCTTATGTGGGTTTATTCTGGGTACTCCGGTTTCCTCCCCACAGCCAAAGGATATGCACATTAGACTAAATTAGCTGTCCCAGATTGGCCCAGGTATGAGTGTGAATATGAATGTGAATGTTTGTGTGTTTGTTTTTGTTTTTTTTTTTGTTTTTTTTTTATCACCTGGTGAGATATTCAGTGGGGGAACCCTGTCTCACCCCCAGTGCTGGCTGAGATAGGCTTTAACCTAGTACAGTAGTAGCAAACGAGTAATTTGGTACCTGTTTCCTGAAGGTAGATGAGCAGGGCTTTCCGTTTGTCCTCAGGATGGTCTCGGATCTCCTTGACCTCTCCACCAGATTTCCTCTTGTTTTTGAAGTAAAGTTCGAGTTTGGGTCTCACCCGGTCCAGATCGTCCGGTAAACTCTCCAGAAGCACAGTTTTTTCCTCCATTAGAGAGGTAGAAGCGAGCTGGCAGTGATAGACCTGCCACTGCTGTGTGAAGAAAACGAATACACTGGAGACTCAGGGGAAATCCACACCATACCTCAGTTTACTGTTTCACTTTCAGTTCAGGACTGTGTGACTAACTTACTCGAAATACTCCACCCCTTCTTTCTCTCTCTCTCTCTCTCTCTCTCTCTCTCTATCTCGCACTCTCTCTCTCTCTCTCTCCAAACAACACAAACAACACCTTCTTTACGAATATTGTCCTCCTCTGGTCTCTGGGTATGGATTTATTCCCGAATGCCAGCATGTCTGATAAAGCTGATAAAGTGTTGAACGCTGAGGTAAGTTCTTTCTAAATATAAGAAGTAAACAACAACAACAACAACAACCAAGCGACACCAAGTGTTAAAACGTGTCAGTATTTAATTTGTGTTGTCTTTTAATGCTGGTTAACATGACGCACAGTCGATTAAATGTGTGTATTTGTTGTTTTTGGTGGTTTAACAATCTGAAATGTTGTGAAAGTTGTTGTTGTGCTGACTGGAGCACGAGCTGTGTCATGGTGGACATGCTCACTGTGTCTGTGTGAGTTGTTTTTTTCTTTTGTTTTTATTGATTTTATTCGAAATTGGATCCGTATATCTCTTTATAAATATTTGGATACTATTTTAACACTTTTAAAAACATTTTGAGGAGTTAAACACACCTAGTTTATATGGGGTTTTTAAACCGGACTTTTGCTATTGGTACAGCAGCTCGAAAACGAGATTGCGCACATGCGCGATCTGACGTCAGTCACGTGGTCGAAATGGCATCTTCATAGCTTACCATCTCGCTTATTTGTTCTCGGTGGTACTGAAATCCTGTCATCAGAGTGAACAACATGCCAGTGTACGCCATTGGAATACTACTCCTCCTCTCCAGTACCAAATCAGATGCTGATAGTGTAAAGCAGTGTTTTTCAACCACTGCACCAGGGCACACCAGTGTTCCGTGAGGTATACTGTAGTCAGGTGTGCCATGGGAAATTATCCAATTTCACCTGGATTTCCTTTCGGCTTTTTCCCTTTGTCAGGGGTCGTCACAGCGAATGATTCGCACGTTTGATTTGGCATAGACAGAAACACGCTGATGGCTTTGCAGCTACTCTTTACGAAAGTCAGCAATGGTTCTTTTACATGCCTCTCACCATAGACAGTGAGAGACATAGGTGGCCTTTGATAACCCAGTTAGCTGTGCCAGGGGGACAGTGGAAACCTTGTGGAGCGTGGGACTCGAACCCCCAACCTTAGGATCAGCGATTCGGCTCCAATACCACCAGGCCACCACTGCCAAATTATCCAATTTCACTAATTGGTGTAAAGTAATGTAATGAATAGTCTTCACCTGTAGGGGGCAGCAGGTAGTTTGTGGAGCGTGGGACTCGAACCCCCAACCTTAGGATCAGCGATTCGGCTCCGGTACCACCAGGCCACCACTGCCAAATTATCCAATTTCACCTAATTGGTGTCTGTCTGTCTGTCTTCCTTTCGGCTTTTTCCCTTTTACTCGGGAGTCGCCACAGCGAATCATCTGATTCGCATGTTTGATTTGGCAGAGATTTTTACGTCGGATGCCCTTCCTGTCACAACCCTTTTTAGCAAGGGACAGAAACACGCTGACGACTTTGCAGCCTACTCTTTGTGAAAGTCAGCAATGGTTCTTTTACATGCCTCTCACCATAGACAGTGAGAGACATGGCCCGCCTTTGATAACCCAGTTAGCCGCACTGGGGGGGACAGTGACAACCTTGTGAAGAGTGGGACTCGAACCCCCAACCTTTGGATCAGCGATCCATCGCCCTATATCACTAGACCACCACTGCCCGCATACCTAATTGGTGTAAAATAATGTAATGAATAGTCTTCACCTGTAGGGGGCAGCAGGTAGTTTGTGGAGTGTGGGACTCAAATCCCCAACCTTAGGATCAGCGATTCGGCTCCGATACCACCAGGCCACCACTGCCAAATTATCCAATTTCACCTAATTGGTGTAAAATAATGCAATGAATAGTCTTCACCTGTAGGGGGCAGCAGGTAGTTTGTGGAGCGTGGGACTCGAATCCCCAACCTTAGGATCAGCGATTCGGCTCCGGTACCACCAGGCCACCACTGCCAAATTATCCAATTTCATTTAATTGGTGTAAAATAATGTAATGAATAGTCTTCAGCTGTAGGGGGCAGCAGGTAGTGCCTTTTATTTTGAAACGAGAGAATTAGTGATGGGTGGATGATGGCAAGTGGCGGTGATTAGCAAGACACAACAGTGACTATGATGGAAAGCTTTTTGAAAAAGAAAAATACCAACTCCGAACTGGAACCTGGACAAAATTCAGAACCAGATGAAGGACTTAGTATGAGTGGAGGTCTAAAGAAAGCAAAGACGGTGAAGTTGAGCAAAGCCTCTAGCGCAGTGGTTCCCAACCTGGGTTCGATCGAAACCTAGGGGTTCGGTGAGTCGGTTTCAGGGGTTCGGCGGAGCCTCTGCCACGGAGGTCAGGACACACCCGACTAATCATGTCAATTAGTGATGACACGCCCCGCTTGGCCATCACTGGCTGCAGATGATCACATTACATTGCTTGGCCAATCAGTGCCGCGGGGAATTTAGCGCGCTCAGTAGTCAATGTGTTAAGTCGTGAGATTTTTTTCGGAATATTTTAATCCATACTAACTATGTCAAGCAAATAAAGAAAGTGGTTGGACGAATATGTACAACATGGATTCACATGCATCACGGAACGTGATGGGACTCAGCATCCTATCTGAATGATTTGCAATGCCAAGTTGAGCAACTCTAGTCTCACACCAGCAAAACTAAAGGAACACTTCGTGAAACTGCATGGAGATGGGGAATACAAGAACACAACAGTACCTGTGTCTTGAATTTGTAAAAAAATCAGATTTTTATTTTTCACTGATGAAGGGTTCGGTGAATGTGCATATGAAACTGGTGGGGTTCGGTACCGCCAACAAGGTTAAGAACCACTGCTCTAGCGCAAGGCAATACAACGAAAGCTATCCATCATTTGGATTCACATTTACCAGAGATGAAACTCCACCGATACCGGTGTACCTGGTGTGTGGTGAAAGGCTATCCAACAGTGGTATCATGCCAAGTAAGCTTTTTAAGCCTGACTGCCAAAAAAACAAGAAATGGATAGAGACTGAGGAAGATGAGAGCTGTTGAGGAAGAGCTTGGTGTGTGTCTCTCTTCGATTCCTGTCAGGATATCAGCTCTGTTCATCCACACAGGCCCAGGTTTTACACTGACTCAGTAGAAATATAAAAGATATTTCTGTGTGTCTGATTCCTGTTAAAGAAAATTTGACGAAAATGACTTTAAATTGTTTCTATGGTGGGGTGCCTCAAGATTTTTTCAAAGAAAAAAAGTGTGCCTGGGCTCAAGAATGGTTGAAAAACACTGATGTAAAGCACGTAGCCTATGCAGATGACTTGAGTGGTTCTGGCTGCATTGATCACCTCGTACATGGTGGGACAACATAATAGCACAAGGTCCCAAACTCAGATACTATCCAAACACTACAAAGTCATGGCTCATTGTAAAACCAGAAGTAAGAGATCCAGCACAGCAAGTTTTTGCTGACACAGATATCAAAATTACGATGGAAGGAAGAAAATACCTTGGAGGTTTTGTAAGTAGTGAAAGTGGTCAATCCAAACACTTCGAAGGACGTCAATAACTGGTTTGATCAACTGATACTATTGTCTAAAATAGCAAGGTCAGAGCCACAAGCCGCTTATGCAGCATTTACCAGTGGCTTTAGACACAAACTGACTTATTATATCAAAACAATCCCAAACATCAAGCAAAGTCTAGCGAGAGTGGATTAAATCATAGACAAAAATTTTATACCATCAATTACTGAAGGCCATGTTTGTACAACCGATGAGCGTCTGTTGCTGCCCTTATCTGTCAAGAAAGGAGGTCTGGCAATGCCAATCTTCTTGAATATTTCTGACCTTGAGTGTTCAAACTCCCACTTCATAACACAACAACTGGTTAACCACATCAAGAATCAGGACAACTGTGGGACGATCGATAATGAACAGCTGAAGTGTGCAAGAAAGATCATCATCAGTGCCAGAGAGAACTATTATAAGACCATAGCAGAACAAATCTGTAAAAACATGACAAAAGAACAACTCCGAGCTAATGACCTAAGTACAATGAGAGGCGCATCAAGCTGGTTATCTACATTCCCACTGAAGTCAGAACATTTCAACCTGAAAAAAAAAGAGTTTTTTAATGCCCTTCACCTTAGTTACTGATGGTCACCTAAGTATCTACCAACAATGTGTCCATGTGGCAAGAGGTTTGACATAAACCACGCAATGTCTTGTATGAAAGGCAGTTTTATCCACAGATGCCGTGACAATGTTCAAGATCTTTTCGTATATTTACTTAAAGGGGAAATGAAGCACATCACAATGTAACATTGTCTCGCTTCATTTGGTCCTCAATATCACGTTTTTGCAGCTGATCAGTTGAAAATCGCCCTGATAATAATGTAAATCCAATTTGAAATTCGTGGTGAGAGACCATGTAAGCCGCCACTGGTCCCCGGCCGTTTCCTGTGACGTCACTGGGTTGGTGGTCGTGAACATATGCAAATATCACAATAGCTAGCAACGCATCAATACATAATAATAAAAAGCTCTTAAGTACCGGTCATCACTGTATCGCACTGGGCTATAAAAACAGCTATTGTAAACGTAAAGGTGTGCAGTTTCACCGGCTGCCTTTAAGCAACAGTAATGAAAGCCTGGCTCAGTACATTGAAACGTGCCGACCCACCAGTGAATGAAAGCGCATGCATTTGCAGTGCCCATTTCAGGACAGAAGATTATGTACACACTTACAAATCTGACGAAACTGGTCTCATGGTGTGGTGCAAAACCGGATCGTTGAAACCAGGATCAGTTCCGACCGTATTTAACTGTTCTGCATACAATATTACAAGCACTGACAGACCAAGCACACTGCAAAGTAATACAGTATCAACACTTAAGTGAAGGGCCAAGAGATGGTCAAACGTGGCGCCCTGGCAGCAAGGCATTTGTGGTAATGGAGTACAATTGTCACAAGTACACATAAAATTGCCGATCTGGTCATGTTCACCGGCATGTCTGTCAATATCCCTATTATCGCTCTCGGCGTCAGATTCAGCTGGGGTTCTTGGACTAATGTTGGCGATATTCCGTCGGATAGGCTCGAAAGCATATGTAAGGCACTCCACCGGAGCTTTTGAGACAAAACGCATGTTGTCCGGAATTTCAATCTTTCAAGTAAGAAAGTGAATATGAGCAGTGGTGGTCAAGTGGTATAGGGCACTGGATCGCTGATCCAAAGGTTGGGGGTTCGAGTCCCACTCTCCACAAGGTTGTCACTGTCCCCCCAGTGCAGCTAACTGGGTTATCAAAGGTGGGCCATGTCTCTCACTGTCAATGATGAGAGGCATGTAAAATAACCATTGCTGACTTTCGTAAAGAGTAGGCTGCAAAGTCGTCAGCGTGTTTCTGTCCCTTGCTAAAAAGGGTTGTGACAGGAAGGGCATCCGACGTAAAAACCTCTGCCAAATCAAATGTGCGAATCAGACGATTCGCTGTGGCGACTCCCGAATAAAAGGGAAAAAGCCGAAAGGAAGACAGACAGACAAGTAAGAAAGTGAATGTTGAGTACTAAACAAGTATTCAAAGCACACTTACTTACTTGACAGATCGGAAGTCCGGATAAACCGTGTTATGTCTCAAAAGCTCCAGTGTCAGTTGCAACACTACATTCGGTGGAGTGCGTCACATATGCCTGTGGATTAGCAGGCATTTCCTTTACCCCCATATTGCCTTTATCTTCGGAAAAATAATCGTCTCCTGCTGAAAAACTGTTTGTGTTGTTGGCGTGAGATTCCATGTTGTTTATATCATATAATATGCTGTGATATGCATGCACTATATTTCATGTGGTACTTTGTACCAACCCAGTGACGTCACGGTAACTTTGTGTAGGCGAGAACTAAGCAATGGCAGCGTTCGGGTCGATAACTTATATGACAAGCACATACACAAAAAACTCAGCACCAACTTTACCATAAATGAGAACGAGAAGAAGCGTGAATACAATAGTCGTCTTTACACCATACGGAGGTCATGGAAGAGAAGCAGAACGATTCATTTCTGAACTCGCGCCAAACCTTTCAAAGTAATAAATTGACTCCAGTATTATAATGAACTGGATAAGAGTGAAACTCTCTGTAAATCTGATCAGATCCACTGTGCTGTGCTTGAGAGGAACCAGGAGTTAAAACACGGGACATAATGATATTGGTAATGTACAGTGTTCATTTTAGAATTGAGTAATTTTATATTTTTAGTATTTTAATGTTTATTATACCGATTGGGGGCGGCACGGTGGCGTAGTGGTTAGCACATCCGCCTCACAGCAAGAAGGCCTGGGTTCGATTCCCGGCCTGGGCGTTTCTTGTGTGGAGTTTGCATGTTCTCCTCGTACTTGCGTGGGTTTCCTCTGGGTGCTCCGGTTTCCTCCCACAATCCAAGGACATGCAAAGTAGGTTAATTGGCTGTTGTAAATTGCCTGCAAGTTTACATCGTGCAGAAGGCAATGGCAAACCACTGCACTAAAACCTCCATGAAGATGATAACCAGGGCGTTATCCTTCATGGCGGGTCGCCAATGGTCGTCCTACGACGACTCGGACACTAGATAGATAGATAGATACCCATTGGGTGGGTTTAATTTAATTTGAAAGTATTTTGTATATCGTTTTAATTTATGTATACTACATTTTGTAAAAATTGTAAAAAACTTTCCATCTGTAAATGGTGACAGAAGAACACGTGTTCCATGTCGCGGATAAATTTTCATCATTAGAAGAGCTTGAAAAACGCATTCAGTTGTTCCAACAGCATCACTACATTCAATTGGATAAAAAAAGGACATGTACAATCGAAAACGCTATCAAACGATTGGCAAAGCTTTAAATCCCGCTATAAAGTTTGTTGAAGTAAAATTGCACTGCATCTATGGAAGCAAAAAGTTCAAATCCGTATCAAGAGGAGCACACCTGCAGAAAAGTGGCCCTTTCAAAGGCTTCTGTAGCGCTAAGCGTACGGCATATGTTTTGAAGTATAGCTATCCCACTGGTTACACATACATTTTACTCCGTGCTTTATTTTTTCTTGTTTATTTCTTTATCTATTGTTTATCTACCTTTTGCTTTTCCATTCAGCTTGCTGAAGAGTCATCAGTGGACCAGCAGCTGATTGCTGCAAAAGACGAGCAGGAGAACTTGAAAGTATGTTTACATGTTTTCATTTTGATTTTCCACCACGTATTATGCCTGGGGACTCTCATTCTTTATGTTGTATTCACTTACGTTTCTGAAAATTTTGGTAGAATATTTTGTTTGAATGTTTGCCCTATAGGTGGATTCACTATCAGACTATTTACTGTTAATCAAGAAAATAATATGAAACAATGTTATTTAGATATAAACATATCCAAATAGACATAGAAAGGCAATAAACATTAAAAAATATATAGCCCAGACAGAAACCGATTTTTGGTGTTAAAAACATAGAACTGATTTTGGGATAAGCCCTGCGATGGCCTGGCGAGCTGTCCAGAATGCACCCCGTCATCGCCCAGAGTTAGCTGAGATGGGCACCAGTCTCTCCTCGACCCAAATCATGATGAAGCGGTCCAGAAAATGAATGAATGAGGATTTTTGGACAAACAAACAAACTTCTTCTTTTCCTTTTGGCTGTTCCCTTCAGGGGTCGCCACAGCAAATCATCTGCCTACATCTCACCCTGTTCTCTGCATCTTCTTCTCTTATGCCAACGACCTTCATGTCCTCCTTCACCACATCCATAAATCCCTTCTTTGGTCTTCCTCTAGGCCTTTTGCCTGGCAGTTCGAACCTCAGCATCCTACTACCAATATATTCACTATCTCTCCTATGTGCATGTCCAAACCATCTCAATCTCGCCTCTCTGACTTTGTCTCCAATACCTCTAACATGTGATGTCCCTCTGATGTACTCATTCCTGATCCTATCCATCCTCATTACTCCCAAAGAGAACCTCAACATTTTCATCTCTGCTACCTCCAGCTCTGCCTGCTGTCTTTTCCTCAGTGCCACTGTTTCTAAATCATACAACATCGCTGGCCTCATCACCGTCTTGTGCACTTTTCCTTTCATCCTTGCCGATACCTTCCTATCACACATCACACCGGACACTTTTCTCCAACCATTCCAACCTGCCTGCACACACCTCTTCACCTCTTTACCACACTCTCCATTGCTCTGGATTGTTGAGCCAAAGTACTTAAAATCCTCCACCTTCTTTATCTCTGCTCCTTTTAATCTCACTGTTCCTCTTGGGTCCTTCTCATTAACACACATGTATTTTGTCTTACTGAGGCGAACCTTCATTCCTCTCCTTTCCAGGGCATACCTCCACCTATCTAGATTTTCCTCCGCTTGTTCTCTGCTCTCACTACAGATCACAATGTCATCTCCAACCATCATGATCCATGGAGATTCTTGTCTAACCTCGTCTGTCAGCCTGTCCATCACCATAGCAAACAAGAAGGGGCTCAGAGCTGATCCTTGATGCAGTCCCATCTCCACCTTGAATTCTTTGGTCACGCCGACAGCACACCACTTGTCTTACAGCTCTCATACATGTTCTGCACCACTCTAACATACTTCCCTGCCACTCCAGACTTCCTCATGCAATACCACAGTTCTTCTCTTGGTACCCTGTTATATGCTTTCTCCAGATCCACAAAGGCACAGTGCAGCTCCCTCTGACCTTCTCTGTACTTCTCTATTAACATCCTCAGAGCAAACACTGCATCTGTGGTGCTCTTTCTTGGCATGAAACCAAACTGTTGTTCACAAATGCTGACCTCTGCCCTTAGTCTAGCTTCCACTATTCTTTCCCATAACTTCATCGTATGGCTCATCAACTTTATCCCTCTGTAGTTGCCACAACTCTGCACATCTCCCTTGTTCTTAAAAATGGGCACCAGCGCACTTCTCCTCCATTCCTCCGGCATCTGTTCACTCTCTAAGACCTTGTTGAATATTTTTGTCATAAAATCTACTGCTACCTCTCTGAGACACTTCCATACCTCCACAGGTATATCATCAGGACCAACTGCCTTTCCACTCTTCATCCTCTTCAATGCCCCCCTCACTTCACCCTTACTAATCTTTGCTACTTCCTGGTCCTCAACAGTCACCTCTTCTACTCTTTTTTTCTCTCACATTTTCCTCATCCATCAGCTCTTCAAAGTACTCTTTCCATCTTTCCAGCACACTTACACTGTGTCGCCCTGTACTCCTGTTTACTCTCTTCGGTCCTCTCAATGTCCCACTTCTTCTTAGCTAATCTCTTCCTTTGTACACTCTCCTGCACTTCTTCAGTCCACCACCAAGTCTCCTTATCTGCTTTTCTTCCTGATCACATTTGCTGTGGTTGTCCAGTCATCTGGAAGCACTTCCTGACCCCCCAAAGCCTGTTTCAACTCCTTCTTGAAGACAACACAACACTCTTTTTTTTTCAGCTTCCACCACTTTGTCTTCTGCTCAGCCTTTGCACACCACCATCCTATGCTGTTTGGTAACACTCTCACCCACTACTACTTTGCAGTCACTGACTTCCTTCAAATTACATTGCCTACACAAGATGTAGTCTACCTGTGTTCTCCTACCTCCACTTTTATAAGTCACCCTATGCTCCTGTCTCTTCTGGAAGAAAGTATTCACCACAGCCATTTCCATCCTTTTTGCAAAATCTATCAATATCTGTCCTTCTGTGTTCTTGTCCTGGATACCAAACCTGCCCATCACTTCCTCATCCCCTCTGCTCTGAAGTCTGCTCCAAGGACCACTCTTTCACCTCCGGGGGTACTCTGCATCACTTCATCTAACTCACTCCAGAATCTCTCCTTCTCTTCTTGCTCACATCCTGCCTGTGGGGCATAAGCACAAACAACATTGAACATCACACCTTCAATTTCTAACCTGAGACTCATCACTCTGTCTGACACTCTTTTCACTTCCAGAACATTCCTGATCTACCCCTCCTTCAAGATGACTCCTACTCCATTTCTTTTCCCATCCACGCCATGATAAAACAGCTTAAACCTCTCCTAAGCTTCTAACACAGTATGTCCACCTTCCTCCTCTGCATCATGTCAGCCAGCTCTCTCTCGTTTCCTGTCATAGTTCCAACATTCAAAGTCCCTATTCTAGTCCTAGACTCATGCTTTTCCTCTTCTCTCTCCACCTACGGACACGCCTCCCGCCTCTCCTTCTTCAACCAACAGTAGTCCAACAGCAGTCCAATTTCCACCAGCACCCCTTTGGTGACTATCACTGATGACGGTCGTTGTTAACCTGGGCCATATCAAATCTGGCATTGGTTTTATGTCGGATGCCCTTCCTGACGCAACCCTCTGCATTTATCCGGGCTTGGGACCGGCATGATTGAGATCACTAGCTTGTGCCCCCTCACAGCTGCATTGGACAAACAAACAGAAAAAAACAACAAATGTAGAGAATGCGTTAACTTACTTATATCGAAACTATTAGGTGTGGTCCATAAAGTTTTCGAAGATAATTGACATCATGTCATGTAAAATAAATTAAAATTATACAATTAGGAAACAAGTTTACCATCGTTCAATTAGCAACATTAAACATGACATGAATTTTAAGTGCCAAGTGGGCGGGACTAACACAATGGCTGCTGGTGGACAAAAAAAAAAAAAATTAAATGTTCTTGATTCAGTTTAAAAGTTGCTATGTTTATCTATGTAAATCAGTACGCCATTCTTTTTATTCCGTGTTGGTGGATTTCTAATATGTATATCAAAGATAGGAGACAAGAAAAAAAAAAGATTTATAGATCACTGGATTCAAAACTTCCGACAGGCAAGTAGGCAGGTGTATATATTATACGTAGTTGCAATAGCTGCCATGAGAGACAAAAGGACTGGCTTCATGAAAAAAGTTCCGGTTTTAAAATTCATTGTGTACTCGTCAAGTTCAGGCTAGCAGGAATAAAATGAGACTTTTACTTAATTTAATTTACATTTTTTTTTAAATCGCAAATAGTAATATGGTTGGATCCACGAAATGAGGAACAAAAAAGAATGGCTTTATCTAAAAAAGTTACCAGAGTATAACCTGTAGTGTCTTCATGGAAGTTTGCCTGCTGGAACATTTTAATGCTACAACACTGTTGCCTGGTGGGTGGAGAAGTGACTTTGGGATGGTTCTGGGCACCACAGTGTGGCCCCCAATGCTTTGTGTGTGTGTGTGTGTGTGTGTGTGTCTGTGTGTGTGTGTGCACCTCACTTTGAATGGATTAAATTTCCTCTTGTGGAATTAATGTGATAAATATTAAAAAAACACAGCATGTGTTTGTATTTATTCTTATTATTAATTACTATTTTTATTGCTATTATTATTCACTCTCTCATAGAAATTAGTGCAGGCTGCAGACGGAGAAAAATCCAGGCTGTTTCTGGAAAAACTAGATTCAGATAATGCAAAGAAAGAAGCTCAGCAGGAGATCAAACATTTGATGGATGCTGAAGAACAACTTGGAGACACGTTTAAAAAAACAATGCAGGGCATACAGGTATACTGATGCTTTCATACTCACCATCACTCACTGTCCATTCTTCACCCATGGCTTTCTTCTGTGGTTTCTGTTTGTACCTGAGAGTGTTTCAACCCCCTGCAGAACCTTTTAAACATCGAATCATATTCACACCTAGAGGCAGGTTACACTTCCCAGTTACCCTATTGTCCATGTCTTTGGACTACGGGGGGAAACCAGAGCACCCAGATGAAGCTCATGCAGCACAAAGAACATGCAAACCCTACACAGAAATAGTCTCGTCCCAACGACCTTGTTAATTTGAGGGAAGCGCGTGAACCACTATGCCACCGTTCTCCCATGCTGCATTGCTACTCAACGTTTATTTATTTAAGTGATATAATTTCATTGAGCTTCATTTCAGACTTTTTTGGTTCGTGCAGCAACAGTGTTAAAGTTTGTATCCAAAAACAAACAAACAGCATGAAAATATCTGCACTTAAAATTCCAAAAAAGTTTAAGTAATTAGTAATAAAATAAATACAGTCAGCCCTCTACTTACGAAATTAATCCGTTCCAGAGCCTTTTTCATAGCCTGGAGTTTTTGTGAGTAGAGGTGCATTTTACATTAAAATTGCATGATTCGTTCCAAGTCTCCCAAGACTACCCCATAAACCCTTTAAGAATGATAAAAGTACACCAATTTTGCATGAAATATGTATGAAATATGTGTTAAAAGTCAAAGAAAATGATTTATTAAACCATTTCAACATTTTATTAACATATTAAACCATTTTATTAACATATTTATTAACACACATACTCACACACACACACACACACACACACACACACACACACACACACACACACACACTCTCTCTCTCTCTCGCTCTCTCTCTCTCTCACACACACACACACACACACACACACACACACACACAAACAACACACATTTGTGGCATGCTCCATGCGGGCTCTCCCACACGCAGGACGCCAGAGCATTTTAAGACGGGGAATTCAAAGCACATTCCCTGCTTGACAGATCGGACTTTAACTTGTTTCTTTGAGGGATCGGAGGTTCGGATGAGCCGCGTTTTGCTCACATTCGGCAGAGCACGCCACATTCATTAAACATTTACTGAATTAAACAACTTAAAAAACGAAAAATAAGCTGCATCCTTTCATCTCTGACTGACTCTGTTCGCAGTCTCTCTCTATCTCTCTCTGTCTCCCTCTCTCACACACACACACATATACACACACACACACACACACACACACTGTCTCTCTCTATCGCGCACTCTCTCTCTCTCTCTCTCTCTCTCTCTCTCTCTCTCTCTCTCACACACACACACACACACACACACACACAAACACAAAACTCTCTCTGGTGTGTTTTGCCAAATGCAAATGCAGGCCCCACCCACACGCAATGTGCAACCGACGGAGCAATTCTAATTAAATGTTTAAATGGATGGGATGTTTTCTTTAAAGCGGAATTACAGTACCTGTTTAAAAGATCAGAGGTCCTGATTCAATATTAACTTGCTTCCTTGCGAGATCGGAGGTCTTGTCCCACGGAGCACTCTGTTTTCATGCTCCTTCTGCTTCAATATCGTTACGAAATAATCGCCTCCGTCACTGTATTTCCACTTTAAGGTCTCCTTCTGCTTCAATATCATCCCGATTGTAGAGGGGTTTCGGCGATAGCGAAATATAACGTTGCAATGATTAATCTCTAAACAAGCCAAACGTCCTGTTCAACTCTCCTTCACATGTGTGACAAACAGGAAGTATGGGTACAGGAAGTATGCTTACAGGTTAGCTCCCTTCTGGCCAATGGGAGGCCAGCGGGGCAGGGTGTTGGGAGACAGCCAATGAGAGAGCAACATTGTTTGAATTTTGAATGGCGTGTTTGGTGCTTTTCGTAAAAAGAGGTTGTTTTCATAAAAAGAGGATGAAAATTTAGGATGTTTTATTTATGAATGTTATATTTATATTATTTATAAATGTTTTTCGTAACCTGGATTTTTCGTACTCAGAGGTTTTCGTAAGTAGAGGGCCGACTGTAAATAAATGATATATTCATTAATTTGTTTCTTGTTTCACTGCACTGGGATTACAGGCATCTTAAGAAATCATGATGATGATGATGATGGTGATGATGATGGTGATTATTATTGCTAATAATAATAATAATAATAATATATTAATGCTGAATTGCTGAACTGTTTAATGCTGTTAGTGTTGTGGAGTGGCTGTAGCCTAGCTCAGCCAACAGTGGGTGAACACAATGACCCTGAATAGCTCTCCAGACTATTATTATTATTATTATTATTATTATTATTATTTGTTCATTTTCTGTAACCGCTTAATCCTAATTAGGGTCGCGAGGAGGCTGGCACCCATCCCAACCGACTTCGGGCGAGGGCAGAGTACACCCTGGACAGCTCGCCAGGCCATCGCAGGGCAGAAACACGCTGACGGCTTTGCATCTACTCTTGTCGAAAGTCAGCAATGGTTCTTTTACATGAACCTCTCACCATAGACAGTGAGAGACATGGCCGGCCTTTGATAACCCAGTTAGCTGCACTGGAGAATTATTATTATTATTATTATTATTATTATTATCATTATTATTATTATTATTATTAGTGTTATTATTAGTGTTATTCACAAAAATACAGGTATAGTATATAAAAAAGTTAAGAATTCCCATGGGAACCTTGTAAATACTACAATCACAGATCTTTACTGTTTTCTCTCAAATACACATTTAGACTTTTGAATAAAATCTTATTTCATTTCCAGTGATATAAACTCTACAGCTCCGTCAGTACAGCTAACTGGGTTATCAAAGGCCGGCCAGGTCTCTCACTGTCTGTGGTGTGAGGCTGTAAAAGAACCATTGGTGACTTTCAACAAGAGTAGCTGCATAGCTGTCAGCGTGTTTCTGCCCTGCGATGGCCTGGCAAGCTGTTCAGGGTGTACTCTGCCCTCGCCTAGGGTCGGCTGAGATGGATGCCAGCCTCTCTGTGACCCTAATTAGGATTAAGCAGTTGAGAAAATGAATAAATTAACTATTTAATTGTTTCTTTATTTATTTGCACATTTAAAACATTTGTTTCTCTCTTTAGATGGAAGTAAAGGATGCCACAAAAGCTAATGAGGATCTAAAGAAAAAACTACAGCATTTTAAGAATCTTCTGAAATCCAAGGAGGCTGAAATGGACAGTCTGAGGCAGCGATTTAAAGTAAACACTAGTTGTGGATATGAGCTGTGCATCTTAATTGCTGTGATGTGATAAATTCTAAGAGCACAAGAGGGCAGTACTGAGCCTTGCACTGTGAGCGCTGTAATTTTTTAAACAAAAAGTTCCTGCTTCATAGAAGTTTTGAAGAAAACAATACAAACACTTGACATGGAACAATAATTAAAACTTAACACGGTTATGATCAGTTTGAAGTAAAGATGGTGTAAATGTACGTTCTCAGATCAAAGCTCAGATCCCTGAGAAAAAAATGAAATTTACCAGCATCATGCAAAAGCAGGAATGTGAGAGCGATGAGCAGGAGTATGGAGAGGATATCAAGGGAGTGTTCACCATCATCCAGAGACCTTTTTATGTGCTGAAAGGTGGCGAAGCTCTCATCACGTTTGAGGAGGAAAAAGGTAGAGTGCAAATGAGCGGCTTCTTTATAGAACGCTCGAACATGGTAGTTTTTCCAATAGTGTCACACCTCTACCCAGGATTCCATTGTATAGCATGTTGTATGGAAACCATAATGAGCAAAAAATTTCAGAGGAGTCGTGACAGTTCTGGGGAATTCTTGTATCGGGCGAGGCTGTATGTTTCATGTCGGGGAAGTAGAAGGAACCTAGAGCCAGAAAAAGAGACATTTTTTCTACAGCATCTGGCAGACACTCTTACCTAGAGTCATCATCTTCTTTTCCTTTGGCTGTTCCCTTTTTCTCAGGAGTCGCGACAGCGAATCATCGCATGTTTGATTTGGCAGAGGTTTTTTACGTCGGATGCTCTTCCTGACACAACCCTTTAGCAAGAGGCGGAAACACGCTGACGACTATGCAGCTACCCTTGACGAAAGTTAGCAATGGTACTTTTACATGAACCTCTCACAATAGACAGTGAGAGACATGGCCGGCCTTTGATAACCCGGTTAGCTGCACTGGGGGGACAGTGACAACCTTGTGGAGAGTGAGACTTGAACCCCCAACCCTAGGATCTGTGATCCAGCGCCCTATACCACCAGGCCACCACCGGCCGCACACCCTTATCCAGAGTGACTTATAGTTATAACTTTTTTTATGTACAACTTGAGCAATTGAGGGTTAAGGGCCTTGTACAAGGGCCCAACAGTGGTGACAGTGGGGATTGAACCACTGACCTACAGATTAGCACCCTATGATATTAACCCTTTACAGTCATTTCAAAATGTGTTCAGGTCTTTTTATGTCTGATAAGATACATCTTGGTCAGTGGTGGCCTAGTGGTACAGGGCGCTGGGTCGATGATCCTAAGGTTGAGGGTTCAAGTCCCACTCTCCACAAGGTTGTCACTGTCCCCCCAGTGCAGCTAACTGGGTTATCAAAGGCCGGCCATGTCTCTCACTGTCTATTGTGAGAGGTTCATGTAAAAGAACCATTGCTAACTTTCGTCAAGGGTAGCTAAGTACAGGGACTGTGAGGTGGGGCCGGTGGCGTAGTGGTTAGGGTGCTGGGCGCATGATCAGGAGGTTGTGTGTTCAAATCCCAGTTATCCCCCCACTGTGCTAAGACCCCTGGGCAAGGTCTTAACCACAAGTGTGCCTCTGTTGACCGGTACTGTACCAGTAAAATATACTGGGAAGGCAACCTGCAATGGACTAGCGTCCCATCCAGGAGGAGTTGCACTCCTAGTTGCTATGGAAACTGGGAATAAGCACCGGCCTTATGAACCAGTGGGCTCAGGTGTAAAAAGCCCAACGGACTTTACCTTACAGGTATTGTGAGTATGAACCAAGCAGTTCACAATGCTAAAAATTTTTAGGAAAACATATTTATAAAATATTTTACCCCAGTGCGGCCATTGTCTCTCACTGCCTGTGGTGAGAGGTTCATGTAAAAGAACCATTGCTGACTTTCATCTAGAGTAACTATGTAGCCTGTGATGGCCTGGCGAGCTGTACAGGGTGTACTCACCCCTTGTCCAGAGTTGGCTGAGATGGGTGCTAGCCTCCCCGCGACCCTAATTAGGATTAAATGGTTCAGAAAGTTAATGAATGCTTTTAGGGTGTTGATTCTTTTCCTTTCTGCTCAGAGTTCATTAGGGAGCCACAGCGGTAAAATGAAGAGCATGGATGATACTCATGGGTCGTGGTTGGTGTAACACTTCACACTTTTTTTACAAATTAGAACAACATCAGTATGAATCAGAGTAAAGATTATATATACACTGGATGAGACAGCAATATAACATCAGATTGCACTGAAGGACATCGGTACATATCCGAATAAAATCAGATCGGGGTTAGATGGGATATTATCGGGGAAGATCAGAATCGTGGTTGATGTTGTATGAGTGCAGCTTTACCCTGTCTTCTCCAGTTCACTCATAACTCGAGTTCATTTCACATTGTAATATGGCTGCCATCATGAGGAATTATGGGTACTTGGTATTATCACAAAAATATCTCTTGCTAGCATGAGTTGCATTGGATTAAATTTTAATATCTTACACACACACACGCGCACACACACACACACACACATACCTGCCTAAAGCATTTCCTATACAGGGATCCCTCGCTACTTCGTGCTTCAATTCATGCGGCTTCAGTGCATCGTGTTTTTTTTTTTTTAAATATTCATTGAATTAAAAAATAAGGAAATTAAGAAAGAATGAATAAGAGAAAAGTCAAGGAAAATTCCACAAAACAAGGCCAATTATGCAAAAAAAAAAAAACCCTAAACAAACACAAAAACAGCCCGAAACCCCCCAACAAAACTATTTACAATTTTTTGTGAGGTGCGCATCTGAGTGCGCTCGCACTGTGTGTGTATTTATATTTTATTTAGATATTGTGCATTATTTTTGAATGTGCAATTGTTATTATAAGCATTTATAGTGTTAAATATGTATTAATTGATATTATATACAAATATACGTGCACGTCAGTCAGGGTGGTCGATCCTGCTTGGCGGAATTCGGCGGTTGCAGGGGTCCCTCGGTCCCCACCGTGGAAAGTGAGGGATCCCTGTATTTTGTTTTTACAATATTTGCAGTGCATAAACTGATACCTATGTCAGCTTGTATAACCTGACATTTTACTCACCCTGTCTTTAAGTGGCGGATCAGATCCTCAAGCTGCCGAAGTGCACTGTGACCTGTGACAAGACCAGGAGTGAAGTAAAGCCAAGTACCATAACTCTTGAGCCCTCTGCAAAGTTTGAGGTATGGCGAGCTTGTATCCTTTGAATTTTTTTTTTTTTTTTTTTTTTTAGTTCATGTATATATAAATACTCTCTGAAAATGAAACCAGAGCGGCTTCTGTTTCTGGTTTTCTTCTACACAGGTGCATATTATGGTTTCCAAGCGGACCATCGAGTTTTCAAATGCTACTGCGTATCTTTCTGAGGAGCGAATGCGAGACCGTTTGGAGCTGGGCTTCTCAAAACCGAGTCAAGGTGGAGGTGAAGTGGAGAGAACAGAATATGAAGCCAAAATAGGAGCAGGCCGCGTTACCTTCCTCAATACTGGAGGTCTGTATGTGTTGCATCAGCGATAGAGAGCGTGATTCTGCTTTTCAGGGACACACACACACAAGAGAATGTGCTTTCTTTTTAAAATCTCTGAAGGTTTCATCATCTTCTAATGGTCGGAGTAGTCCATG
>CM045729.1:79489049-79641549 GCA_024760905.1 Plotosus lineatus
TCATGTCCTCTTTTTACACGTACTTCATATGCAGCTCAGTCAGTAAGAGACTTCGGCTATCTTCACCAGGCAACCCAAGTCTGGCGAATAGGCTTAAATAGACCTTTCCTGAAATATTTTCAAAAGTGCTATGAAACAGAACATTTGCTTTCGCACAGCTTGAGGGGGCGGTTCCCTGCAGTGGTGGCTGATGGTCTCTCACATGGAAGCACATTTTTGGCCTACATCATAAACTTTGTTATGCATCATGGCATTCATGCGTAAATTCTTATACAGGGATCCCTCACTTTCCGCGGTTAATGGGGACCGAGACACACACCCCCCCCCCCCCCCCCCCCCCGTGACCGACGATTTCCGCAAAGTAAGAGCGACCCCCCCCGACATCTGAGTGTGTGGCGTGCGTCTGTATGTGTGTGTATTTATATTTATTCACATATTATGCTTTATTTTTGAATGTTTAATTGTTATTATAAGCATTTATAGTGTTGAATATGTATTTATTGATATTATATACACATATACATGTACGTATACGTCAGTCGGGGGGGGTCGATCCTACTTTGTGGAAATTGGCGGTTGCAGGGGGTCTCGGTCCCCAATAACTGTGAAAAGTGAGGGATCCCTGTATTTTTGAAAAAAAACGTGATGCACTGAAGCCGCAGAAACTGAATCACGAAGTAGCGCTGGATCACTGTATATACCCTTGTCAAAGTTATCCAGATTCCCGAAAACCTTAAGATTGTTTGAATAAAATCCGAGCAGCACCATTTTCTTTATTCCAGCACTTCCGGCCAGCAAGTTCAGCTTCTCATAGCAAAAGAGTGGAGGAAACTTGCTATTGTTCCCAAGACTTTACTTTATTCTGATAGATGAAACAAATGATTAATGAGCTCTGCGATGGCCGGGTGATCTGTCCAGGATGTACCCTGCCTTCACCCTGAGTTGGCTGAGATGGCTGCCAGCTGCCCTGCAACCCCAATTAGAATTAAGCGGTTCAGAAACTGAACGAATGGATTAATGAGCATTGATCTGCCCTATCGTTTTATTCGGAGTCTCTTGAGCTTCATTTTTTTTATCCGACACACGAACTGCATGAAATCAAACTCCACTGATGGTTTATGATAAGCTTGACACAGCCATAGTTTCATTTAGAAATATATTTTAAAGCTGATCATATCCCCTGGAGGGACATAAACTGGCAGTCTGGAGATATTCATCACCTCTGTGGATTATTATTATTATTATTATTTTTTTTTTTTTTTGAAAAGTCAACAGAAAAATCCCTTTGATTGTAGTTCACATGAAATTGGACTCCTAACTGAGGTAATCCTGAGCTTATAGACGGACATCCTGTTCCAGATGCTTATGGGTCCGCAGAGACATCTCCGTCACTGGGAAGGTGCTCATTATAAATCGTTTCATCGGAGTGTTATTGCATGTGACTGCACCATCCTATCAGAGCCAAGCTGAAGGCTGGAGTGCTCGCTCGCTGATGGTGGAATAACACTGACTTCATCCCATGGGCCAGACAAATGTGGACTTTGCCAAGGAGAACCTTTCAGATATTATCAGGATTAATTCATGAATACATGATGCTTGAGCCAGTGGAGAGCGACTATTCTAGCACGAGCATATACCAACACTTTATATATCATGATGTTATCAAGGCTATACCTGCATGAGTTCTGCGCATTATAATTCCAAGTGTCTACTGGGACCTTCAACCCTAAAAAAAGTCATTCCCTTTCTGAAAAGACTGGATTCAAAGTGTAGTATTACAACAGGAGACCAAATTAAATAAAACTGTGTTGAGGTTCAAATTTTGCAACCTATACAACGCCTCACTTTTACTTGGCATTTGATTTAAAAGAATACTGGCAGATTCCATTGACTATGACATCATAGGGGGGAAAAAAAAGCATCTTCCGCTTGTCTTGCCTGCGTGCTTCGGTTTCCTTCCACAGTCCAAGAACATTCACATTAGGTCAAATCACTACCCAGAATTATCCCAGGTGTGAATGGATGTTTATCCAAGTTTCTCTGCAGAGTCTACGGGTTAAAACATACAGTACAGTCCAGCAGATACCATGATAGTAGCTCAACAGAACCAGTGATACAGAATAAGAATATAAATAAATACAACACACACACACACACACACCTTATGGTGGCACAGTAATTAGCTTGTCCGTTTCACAGCAAGATGGTCCTGGGTTTAATTCCCAGTTCAGGTGCTTCTATGTGGCATTTGCACGTTCTCTCTGTGCTTGCGTGGGTTTCCTCCAGGTTCTCCGGGTTCCTCCCACAGTCCAGAAACATGTCTGTCTTCCTTTTGGCTTTTTCCCTTTTACTCGGGAGTCGCCACAGCGAATCATCTGATTCGCACACGTTTGATTTGGCAGAGGTTTTTACGTCGGATGCCCTTCCTGTCACAACCCTTTTTAGCAAGGGACAGAAACACGCTGACGACTTTGCAGCTACTCTTTACGAAAGTCAGCAATGGTTCTTTTACATGAACCTCTCACCATAGACAGTGAGAGACATGGCCCGCCTTTGATAACCCAGTTAGCTGCACTGGGGGGACAGTGACAACCTTGTGGAGAGTGGGACTCGAACCCCCAACCTTAGGATCAGCGATCCTGCGCCCTATACCACTAGACCAGAAACATGCACAGTCGGTTAATTGGCTGTTCCAAATCAACCCTAGGTGTGAGTATGAGTATGAATGGTTGTGTGAATGTTGGCCCTGCAATGGCCTGGTAAGCTGTCCAGAGTGTACCCTACCCTCACCCAGAGTCATCTGAGATGGGCGCCAGCCTCCACGTCTCCCGAATTAGGATTAAGCGGCTTACAAAATGAATGAATGATGAATATGCACACACACACACACACACACACACACACACACACACACACACACACACACACACACACACACAGAGCGCCTATTATTGCATGTGTTGTCTATGATTGCGTTTCGCCTATTATCCTACATGTGTTGCCAAAACAACTCAAAAGTCAATGATGCCCAACCTTGTTCCTGGAGATCTAACTTGCTGAAGAATTTTGCTGCCAAGCTGAGCTTGAAACCTTAAGGCAATGACTTGTTCCAGCCATATTGGTGTCGACCTGACACATCTAAAGTCTTCATGGAGGTAGAGCTCTAGGAACAGCATTGGGTACCACTGTTCTAAGCCACAAAATCATGGACTCAACAGAACCTCTGAGGGTTTGCTCTTGCATCTGGCACCATGCATTCAGCAGCACACCACTTAATTGTCAATTTCAAAGGTTTGTCCAGAGCATCTCACAAATGGGGAACTGACGTTCTTCATTCTTCAGCCAATTTCCCTGAAACCATTTTTCAACAGCCTTGCAGTATGGCAGGATGCATCATCTTGCTAAAAAGAAGGCTGGGAAACATCTCTGCCATGAAGGTTTCTTCTTGATTTGCAACAGTGTTTAGGTATATAGTGACTTTCAAAGTACGTAACATCATCATCATCATCATCATCATCATCATCATCATCATATTCTTCTGCGTGACCCGGGGTTTCAGAGCAGTGAGGTCCAGATGTCCCTCTCCCCAGCCACTTCCTCCAGCTCTTCCGTGCCAACTCCAAGGCAGTCCCAGACCAGCCAAGAGACATAGTCCTTCTACAATGTTCTGGGTTGAATCTGGGGTCTCTTCATGGTT
Source organism: Plotosus lineatus (assembly GCA_024760905.1). Classification (NCBI taxonomy): domain Eukaryota; kingdom Metazoa; phylum Chordata; class Actinopteri; order Siluriformes; family Plotosidae; genus Plotosus; species Plotosus lineatus. The sequence continues at coordinate 79,492,747 of CM045729.1, forward strand.
GGACATGCCCAAAATACCACACGAGATAAGCGTTCGGAAGGCATTCTAATCAGATGCCCGAGCACCTCGGCTGGTTCCTCTCAATGCGGAGGAGCAGTAGTTCTACTCCGAGCTCCTCCCACATGACTGAGCTTCTCAACCTATATTAAAGGACGTAACAGTCATGATTTCCAGGACCCATGGTTTTCCAGAAGAATATGTCCATTATGTCACTGCTTCCAGTGGCTTGCCTTCTTCTGATTGTCCATCCTGTTGCCACGTCATTCCAAAAATAAAAACAAACATGTGCTAAGAGTCAGGCAGCACGATGGCATAATGGTCAGCGAGTCTCTCTCACAGGAAGAAGATCCTTGGTTTAAATCCTGGCCTTACACATTTCTGTGTGGAGTTTTGCTGTTAACATGTTGCTTGTGTGAGTTTCTTCTGGGTGCTGTACTTTCCTGCCACAGTCCAAAGACACGCATGAAGTTGATTGGCTGTTCCAAATTGCCCTAGGTTTTAATGTGAGTGTTAATGGCATTGTGTGTGTTGCCCAGTGATGGCCTGGCTAGCTGTTCAATGTGTACCCTACTTTCACCCAGTGCTGGCTGAGACGGACACCGGTGTTACCCTAGTAGGATGAGATGATTCGACAAATGAGAGGCGAGATGAGCACCAGTAATCGAGCAATCTGGATTGCTGAAGAAGGTCATGGGACGTTTTTTGCTCTGCGTCAGTATCCATGTAATCGTGTCGTTGCGTGACTGGTTACAAGACCCAAGGCGTGATAATAGGATTACAATCAAAATCTGAAATTAGCTGCAGAAGGTTTTGGGATCTGATAATTATTTTTCCAGTTAATGTTTCTTAGATTTGAAGGCAAGTCTCAGACTTTATCCAGGGAAACACGTATAGGTGGAGAAATCAGAATTTGCTTCCTCTTCCTCGTCTTTTCCTTTCGGCTGTTCCCTTGAGGGGTCGCCACAGCGAATCATCTGCCTCCATCTCACCCGATCCTCTGCATCTTCTTCTCTTACTCCAGCTACCTTCATGTCCTCCTTCACCACGTCCATGCATCTCCTCTTTGGTCGTCCTCTAGGCCTTCTGCCTGGTAGTTCCAACCTCAGCATCCTACTACCAATATACTCACTATCCCGCCTCTGTACATGTCCAAACCATCTCAATCTAGCCTCAAGAGTCATCAGTGGACCAGCAGCTGATTGCTGCAAAAGACGAGCAGGAGAACTTGAAAGTATGTTTACATGTTTGCATGTTTTCATTTTGATTTTCCACCACGTATTATGCTTGGGGACTCACATTCTTTATGTTGTATTCAATTACGTTTCTGTAAATTTTGGTAGAATATTTTGTTTGAATGTTTGCCCTATAGGTGGCTTCACTATCAGACTATTTACTGTTAATCAAGAAAATAATATGAAACAATGTTATTTAGATATAAACATATCCAAATAGACATAGAAAGGCAATAAACATTAAAAAATTATATATAGCCCAGACAGAAACCGATTTTTGGTATTAAAAAAAATAGAAGAACTGATTTTGGGATAAGCCCTGCGATGGCCTGGCGAGCGGTCCAGAATGCACACCGTCATCGCCCAGAGTTAGCCGAGATGGGCACCAGCCTCTCCTCGACCCAAATCATGATTAAGCGGTCCAGAAAACGAATGAATGAGGATTTTTGGACAAACAAACAAACTTCTTCTTCTTTTCCTTTTGGCTGTTCCCTTCAGGAGTCGCCACAGCAAATCATCTGCCTACATCTCACCCTGTTCTCTGCATCTTCTTCTCTTATGCCAACGACCTTCATGTCCTCCTTCACCACATCCATAAATCCCTTCTTTGGTCTTCCTCTAGGCCTTTTGTCTGGCAGTTCGAACCTCAGCATCCTACTACCAATATATTCACTATCTCTCCTATGTACATGTCCAAACCATCTCAATCTAGCCTCTCTGACTTTGTCTCCAAAACCTCTAACATGTGCTGTCCTTCTGACGTGCTCATTCCTGATCCTATCCATCCTCGTTACTCCCAAAGAGAACCTCAACATTTTCATCTCTGCAGAATTTGCTTCCTCTGTGCTGTTTAAAAATATAAAAGAGCCAAAATATGTAAATAAATCTTAAGTGATTGTTGGGATTTTGGTTCTGATTAGGAAGTTTCCATAGTTAGCATATGAGGTATTATACTCATACTGCTTCCTGAGTGAAAACCTGCCACACATGCACACATGCAAAAACGTACTCCCTGAATATCTCCTCAAAGCCATAAAATATGTTTCACATGTTGGTTTTGACACCATGGCTCAGTACAGCTGACGGTAAAACCACGCCATCAGGTTTGTTGATTTGTATGCCTGCAATTTTGTAGCTTTTTTTCTTTACGCCTACAGAGACTCATCTCCCCAGTGACAGCTAGATGAACTTATTGAGACCGAAACCATGCTGAGCAGTAAAATAAACTAGACACTGGGCATTTTCTGAACCCCTGCCTGTCCACAGGGAGAACATACAAACTCCGCACAGAAATGTCCATGGGGCTCAAGCTAAAGATGTTCTTGATGTGAGTTAGGAGCGCCCAGCACTGCATGGCCCCTTAATGTATTAATCTATAGTGAAGTGTATGTGTATGTCATTCCTTTCGAGTCTTTCACCGTTTGCAAGTCTTTCCTCATCTTTTCACGAGACGGGGAAATCCTTGATGCCATGTTATGCATTTCACATATTCAGCATGGATCCATGCTGAAATGGACATTCATCTGGAAAGATAATAACAATGAATGTACAGTAGGCCTCTGATCATTCAGGGTTTTGCGCTCGAGCCCCCCGCATACTCGCGGGTTGCCCACAAACCCGGAAATAACTGGCATGTGATTCAAATTTAGCCAATGGCTGAGAGCGTTTTATTGGTTGAGATGATGTATACACCCCTTTTTTTTCCCTCATTCGCGCACAAGTTGTCAATGTGCATTTTTTTGTGTTTTAAATTACCAGTTAAGTTCTATGATGCCACCCAAACGCCCTGCATCTTCTCAGGCTTCTGCTAAGGAGCCTAAGCATCAGAAAAAAGTAATGACGCTGCATAAAAAAAGTAGAACTGCTTGATATGATACAGGAAGGAAAAAGTTATACTGCTGTAGGGCACCATTATGCAGTGCACTATCAAGACCCTTGGAAGGATTCTTATTCTTTATTTAAAGGATTGAATCATGAAACATTTTATGAGTTTGTTTACCCAGTGAATACGCAGTGAATCAATGTGTATATATATAGCCTCGCTAGGATCATGACGGCTGCTATCTTGACTTGACAGACCTACTTTAGGTCACGTGACAAGCAAACGGGTTTGTGTATTACTACTCTTAGCTCATTAGCTTCCTACGCCAGGTGCTGTGATTAGTTCTCAATGTACGGAAATGGTGGAGTTAGTTGATTCATTGCATCATGAGCTTTTGTAATAAACTATCATAAGACATAAGACATAAGAAAAAAAAAAAAAAAATAAATAAATAAATATATATATATATATATATATATATATATATATATATATATATATATATATATATATATACATGGTTCCCTCGCTACTTCGTGCTTCAATTCATTCGGCTTCAGTGCATCACGTTTTTTTTTTTTTTTTTGAAATGTTCATCGAATTAAAAAATAACGAAATTAAGGAAGAATATGGGAAAAATTAAGTAAAATGCCACAAAAACAAGGCCATTTATGCCAAAAAAACCCCCCTAAACAGACACAATACATAAAATAACCCAAAACCCCCCAACAAAACTTCTTACAGTTTTGTGAGGTGCGCATGTGCGTGTGTGTGCATGCGCTCGCATTACATTTTATTTATATTTTCTGCATTATTTTTGAATGTTTAATTGTTATTATAAGCATTTATAGCATTTAATATATATTTACTGATATTATATACACATATACATGGACAGTACGTATATGTCAGTCGGGGTGGTGTTAGGCGTGGGGGTTTTCATCCTACTTCGCGGAATTTGGTGGTTGCGGGGGTCTCGGTCCCAATTAACCGTAGAAAGTGAGGGATCCCTGTATATATACACACAGTATACTGTTTATATATTTTATTATCAATAAATATTATCACAGCTTAAATTGAAAAAGTTTTTACGAATCATTACTACATGATTACTGCATTATTACTGTATTAATGAGTAAGACTGTCTATAGAATGTGTTTAAGAAGCATATTTTAGTGCATGTAATATCGTACATAGGGTTTTACCTCCGCGTTATTAATTCACGCATGTAATATGTTACATTGAGTTTTACTTCCGGGTAAATAACTTGCGGAATTTCTTGATCCGTGGGAAGGGCCGAAACCAAACTCCAGCAAAAAACGAGGGCGTACTGTATTAAAAATGACAAATTTGAGATGTATTGAGGATACTTATTTCACAGCCTCATCCGAAATCAAGATAGTACTGAACTACTTGTCTGACGCATAGGCTTGTGAATGCAGGCTCTAAGTATACCGTATGTAGTGATGTTCATCAGAGTGTAGAAATAATATGACCATTAGATGGGGTAAGCAGTTTCTGGCTTGAGTTCTGAACTTAGGCCCCATTGATGAAGGCGACACGTTTGCATTTAACTCACAATAAACAGCTAGTCCAGAAGATATGTGAAAATTGGTGCATTGGACAGAGAACAATGGACATGTCACCTAATATTTTGGCACATTCTGATCTATAAGGATTTAGATAAATAGATGATTGATTGTCCACGATTATTCTGCTGTCAGTTCAACAGTAAAAAATAGGTGCATAGGTAGGAGCAACAGGAGACAGGCATATATATTACACACGTAATTATTTTGACATGCAAGCACACATTACTTTGAAAAACATGACGATGGTCCATTGAAATTCATAAGTATTGTACATACAAAGTAGATATATATATACAAAGATAGAAAAAGTGCACTGCATTCACCATAAAATTTACCAAAAACTGGATTAAATTGTTGAATTACTTGCATGTAATCTTACCAGTTTGAATTTTTCCAGTCTGCCTTCTCGCCAAATGATTCAGCCGAGTTTGCAGAGCCAGGGAGAAACCATCTCAAATAGAACTGTTCAAATTTAGGAAGAAAACTCTCCCCACACAATCTACAAGGACTGCTGGTGTTGTTCCCTGTCCTTGAGGTGACTTCCATCATTGATTCTGAACAAGCTCAGAAAGCTTTTCTCAGTGGCCTGGCATGTAGCAATATTACCAGATGATGGTTTCTTTAGGCCACCTCTGTCCTTCAACAAATGAAGAGCATGTGTGGAGTACAGATCCTATACAGTACCTCCTTGTGGTGAGAGGTATATAAAAGAAACATTACTGACTTTTGTCAAGAGTAGCAGCATAGTCGTCAGCGTGTTTCTCCCCTGCGATGGCCTAGTGATCTGTCCAGGGTGTCCTCTGTCCTCGCCCAGAGTCAGCTGAGACGGGCACCAGCCTCCCCGCAACCCTATTTAGGATGACGTGGTTCAGAAAATGAATGAATGAATGTGCTATTGCTGATGGCTTGTACTGGTACATTAGCAATTCAGTAGGTGCTGCGCTTTCTAGTAAACAAATGATTTGACCTGGGTGGTGCTACAAACTTCTGGGTTTATTTAATGAATCACTGTGTGCGAATAATGGCATGTATATTAATTATTTAAATTTGTTGCATCACTTTAATTTGATTAGGTGTTTCTGGTGCGATTTTGAAGGCAGCGGGACAATCTGTCAGGTCAGGTCAGGTATGAGGGCATGCGTTGGGACAGCACTTCGCTGCATCCACCAGCTGCCTCCACTCATCCGGTTGTCTCCTGGAGATCGACCAGGCCTGTGCAGGGCCTATACCCCCTGGCAGGGCAGCCCACAGCTGCGACAACCATGTCGCACGTGGCTGTCCCCGCGATCGGCTCCAGCCACTAGGATCCCGAACACACAGGATCCGGTGTGCTGGGTCCAAAGGCAGGAAACGCGCCAAGTGCCCATAGTAGCGCAACTGACGGTCGCGGATCAAGCAGATTACTTTTACCATCCCCGCATCCTTGAGCACCTTCCGGTTGGTAACAAAGTCCCGCCAGTGGTATCCAAAGATGCAGCGAAGGGAAGTCGTAACGAAGGAGTTCAGTTGTTGTCCAAGCTCAACCATGAGCGTCCATGTCTCGCTCGCGTAGAGCAAGACAAGGAACACAAGGGAGCGAAAGACTCCCGCCGCCATGATCCAGTCCATTGCAGTACTGAAGAGAGTGGGGGCCAGAACACACCCCTGCCTCACTCCAGTCTCGACCGAAAAGAAGTCAGAGGTGGAGCCCCCACACCTCATAGCACTCTCTGTCCCAGAACACAGCGACGATATCAGCCGGACCAGAGCCGACGGGATCCCACGTAGACGAAGTATGCCCCAGAGGGCCTCCCGATCCACCGAGTCGAACGGCTTGCGAAGGTCTATATAGGCGGCAAGGAACCCCCTATCAAACTGTCACAAGCGCTCGGATAGGACGCGGCACGCCAGAATGCGGTCAACGGTAGACCTCTTCGGTGTGAACCCGGACTGTTCAGGGCGTTGGTGCACTAGAAGCTGCTGTTGGATTCTGTCCAGTAGAATCCGTGCGAAGACCTTACCCGGAACTGAGAGGAGAGTAACCCCCCGGTAACTGTTGCATTCTCAGGTATCACCCTTCCCCTTCCAGATCGGGACAACGATGCCCTGTTTCCTGTCAGTTGGGATGACACCAGTGCTCCACACGGAGCACATGAGAACGAACAGCCACCTGAGGATGGCCTCACCTCCTGTCTTAAGCATTTCCACGTGGATACCACAAACTCCTGCAGATTTGCCATCCGCCAAGCGCCACACCGCCCTCCGAGTTTCCTCGAGAGTTGGCGGGTCGCAGCCTGGGGGAGGGTCGGCAGCAAGAGTTTCAGCATCCCCGACGACCAGGCTCCAGCTAGACAATCGGTGGTGGATGAATGCAAAAAGCATGGTAACCAATCAGTAAATATGCACGTTTCATTTCCTGCTGAATTACCACAGCAAACTGTTGTTGCTCTGTTCCAGAGTATTTGATGCACTAATGTATAACATTGACAGGTCAAAGGAAACAAAATGAAGTGGTATTGACAAGCGGAGGTAAACTTTCATGTAAGCACATTGCGCAGATGGTTGGGCCCAATAATGCTGCTGATATTACTATCTCTGTGGAGAAAGTCCTAAAACTGTGTGAAACCACTGTGGCTGCCACGGTAGTCTTCCCTGCAATTGGCACAGGTGAGGCTACAATCATTTCAAATGAACAGATGCACTGTTAATCAAAAAAAACCCCCCAAAAAAACATTAAGATTGACTCTTTTTTTTGGGGGGGGCTGATTTTAGCCTTGATTGTGTCAGTTGGTCAGGTGGAGGCACAGCAATATAATATGGTGCAAAAAAAAAAAAAAATGAAGTCAGCTGATGACCTGAACACTCCGAATGACCGGAACATCCCATCAGAGGACTTTTTCCTCCCCCGACTTAAATGGTCAGCGTGGTTCAAAGAGCATGAGAAATTATTTTCACACATGAACTGGCAGTTTGTGATGTACTAGAACAGACTTCATAGAGTGGTTCAATTTCCAATCATCTAGATGTTGGTGATGATGAAGCCCACACTGGATGGAAATAAACTTTGTGATGTTTTTCAAGTTTGTTGAAACAATGCCCATGCAATCCCTCAGTGCAGCTCACCAGGTTATCCGAGGCCGACCGTGTCTCTCACCGTCTATGGTGTTGTCAAGTACATAGCTTAACAAAGCCATGAAAATGTTTTTATTAATGATTATATATTATTAAATATTATTATTTTCTATTATAAAATAGAACCGGTGCTAGGCTAATAGTAGCTGGCGCTTCCTCCCGCTGCCGGCACTGAATGAAAAGTATGTTATAGTTTTAGTTTTGCTTATTTTTTAATGTAGAAAATAATTTTGTGTGTGTGTGTGTGTGTGTGTGTGTGTGTGTGTGTGTGTCCCCTTTTAGACTCTACCTACTAACATGCCTGCAAATAAAAATACTGTCGTTCAAAGTGCTGGAGAAATATTTTACAATATCAAATACAGTATGCCCTTGACTATTCGCGGATTTGCACCCACGGTTTGAGTATTCGCTGACTGCCAAGCAACCGGCACGTGATTCAAATTCAGCCAATGGCTGCCCTCCTTTCTCCTGATTGGTTGAGCTGATGTCCCACCCCTTTTTCCTCATTCACGCACAAGTTGTCAATGAGCCTATTTTTTGGTGTGTTTTAATTACCAGTTAAGCTCTATACCACTCAAACACTGTGCGTTTTCTTTGGTGAACCCGATAGATGTGGAGGGCCTACTGTAAAAAATCATTTAAAGAATTAAGAGTTCTGTTGTATACTGGATGTTTAACAGTGGATTTTTTTTCTCCCAATAGTTAAAATTGAGGGTGTGTGGGTTGAGATAAAGAGGGAAATTCTGTAAAGCATCATTATGTCATAGTACAGTAGGCCCTCATTATTCACGGGGGTTCGGTTCCGGCCCCTCCCACGAATGAGGAAAATCCGCGAGTTCTGTACCCGGAAGAAAAACCCTATGTATCATATTACATGCGTGAATGATCAACCGGAAGTAAAATCCTATGTATCTATTACATGTATTAAAATATACTTCTTAAACACATTCTATAGACAGTCATACTCTTTAATACAGTATTAATGTCGTAAAATATAGTAATGATTAAGAAAACATTTTATTGATAATAAAATATAAATATTATACAGCATATACATCTATATATATATATATATATACACACACACACTCGTCCTTCTCAAAAAATTTGCATATTGTGATAAAGTTTGTTATTTTCTGTAATGTACTGATAAAAAAATAAATTTTCATATATTTTAGATTCATTGCACACCAACTGAAATATTTCAGGTCTTTTATTGTTTTAATACTGATGATTTTGGCATACAGCTCATGAAAACCCAAAATTCCTATCTCAAAAAATTAGCATATTTCATCCGACCAATAAAAAAGTGCTTTTAATACAAGAAAAATCAGCCTTCAAATAATTATGTTCAGTTATGCACTCAATACTTGGTCGGGAATCCTTTTGCAGAAATGACTGCTTCAATGCGGCGTGGCATGGAGGCAATCAGCCTGTGGCACTGCTGAGGTGTTGTGGAGGTCCAGGATGCTTCGATAGCGGCCTTAAGCTCATCCACAGTGTTGGGTCTGGTGTCTCTCAACTTTCTCTTCACAATATCCCACAGATTCTCTATGGGCTTCAGGTCAGGAGAGTTGGCAGGCCAATTGAGCACAGTAATACCATGGTCAGTAAACCATTTAGCAGTGGTTTTGGCATTGTGAGGAGGTGCCAGGTCGTGCTGAAAAATCAAATCTTCATCTCCATAAAGCTTTTCAGCAGATGGAAGCATGAAGTGCTCCAAAATTTCCTGATAGCTAGCTGCATTGACCCTGCCCTTGATAAAACACAGTGGACCAACACCAGCAGCTGACATGGCATCCCAGACCATCACTGACTGTGGGTACTTGACACTGGACTTCAGGCATTTTGGCATTTCCTTCTCCCCAGTCTTCCTCCAGACTCTGGCACCTTGATTTCCGAATGACATGCAAAATTTGCTTTCATCCGAAAAATGTACTTTGGACCACTGAGCAACAGTCCAGTGCTGCTTCTCTATAGCCCAGGTCAGCCGCTTCTGCTGCTGTTTCTGGTTCAAAAGTGGCTTGACCTGGGGAATGCGCCACCTGTAGCCCAGTCCACTGCTTCCACAGGTCCCCCAAGATCTGGAATCGGCCCTTCTCCACAATCTTCCTTAGGGTCCGCTCACCTCTTCTGGTTGTGCAGCGTTTTCTGCCACACTTTTCCTTCCCACAGACGTCCCACTGAGGTGGCTTGATACAGCACTCTGGGAACAGCCTATTCGCTCAGAGGTTTCTTTCTGTATCTTACCCTCTTGCTTGAGGGTGTCAATGATGGCCTTCTGGACAGCAGTCAAGTCGGCAGTCTTGCCCATGATTGTGGTTTTGAGTAATGAACCAGGCTGGGAGTTTTTAAAAGCCTCAGGAATCTTTTGCAGGTGTTTAGAGTTAATTGGTTGATTCAGATGATTAGGATAATAGATCGTTTACACTACCTGAACATGATATGCTAATTTTTTGAGATAGAAATTTTGGGTTTTCATGAGCTGTATGCCAAAATCATCAGCATTAAAACAATAAAATACCTGAAATATTTCAGTTGGTGTGCAATGAATCTAAAATATATGAAAGTTTAATTTTAATCAGTACATTACAGAAAATAATGAACTTTATCACAATATGCTAATTTTTTTGAGAAGGACTAGTGTATATATATATATATATATATATATATATATATATATATATATATATATACACACACGCACACACACACACACACACACACACACACACACATATATATATATATATATATATATATATATATATATATATATATATATATATATATATATATATATATATATATCTACAGTAGGCCCTTGATTCGTGGTTTTGCATTCACGGCTTTGCATGTGTGCGGATTGCCGAGCAACTGTCCCTTCACACATTAGTTGCATCTGTGCATGTCCGCCTCAAAGCAAGAAGATCCTGGGCTTAAGTCCAGGTCCAGGTACAAGCTCGGGTGTTTCTGTGTGGTTTATATGCTCTCCCTGTGCTTGCGTGGGTTTCTTCCGGACACTTTGTTTTCCTTCCACTGTTCACATGCATGCCCTTTTAAAATTTTTTTCCCCATTTTCTCCCTAATTTAGCTGTATCCAGTTCCCGCCCAGCAAGTATTGCCTTACCTATTACACAACCACTACCAACCAGTGAGAGGCGAAAGCATGCACACTGATCAAATTTGGAAAGAACCCTCTGTGCACACAATCTGCAAGGACTGCTGGTGTTGTTCCCTGTCCTTGAGGTGACTTCCATCATTGATTCTGAACAAGATCAGAAAGCATTTCTCAGTGACCTGGCAAGTATCAATATTATCAGATGATGGTTTCTTTAGGCCACCTCTGTCCTTCAACAAACGAAGAGGATGTGTGGAGTCGAAGTCATGTGCTGTCAGTGCCTTGGATTAAAACCTGCAGGTAACGTGCTTCATCTTTTGCACAATAAAGGCTGTGATGTAATTGATGACTGCCTCCTTGTGGTGAGAGGCATATAAAAGAACCATTCCTGACTTTTTTCAAGAGTAGCCGCATAGACGTCCGTGTGTTTCTGCCCTGTGATGGCCTGGCGAGCTGTCCAGGGTGTACTCTGCCCTCGCCTGGACTCTGCTGGGATGGGTGCCAGCCTCCCCGCGACCCTAATTAGGATTAAGCGGTTACAGAAAATGAACATAAACACACAGCTTAATTGACAGGCAACAAGGCAGCTATTAGAATACAGGTGCACATTAAGCATTGAAATTAAGTGAAAAAAAAAAAAAAAAAAAAAAAAAAAAAAGAAAGATCCTGTCATCCAGCAATACAGCGCTCACACCCTGGTAATATTCAGTTTGAAACATCGACGTGATCAGTTAATGCCTGAAGTCTATTGTATGGCTAACACTATTGGCAAATTTATGTAAATAGCTTGATTAGAAGGGTGTGTCTTACTTAATTTTCAACATTAGAGAAAGAACTGTTGATTCGAAAATCATAAATATGAAAAGCTAAATTATGGTTATGAGATGTTGTTTCATAATGATACACCATAAAAGTAGCATCACATAATTATGCCTTAATAATGGCAGAAGTTAACCAGGCACCAAATCAGTAATCAGCTGCTTTATACATTCATTCTGAACCTCTTCGTCTTAATTAGGGTCACAGGGAGGTTGGTGCTTATCTCAGCCAACTCTCAGCAAGGGTGGGAGACACCCTGTACAGCTTGCTAGGCCATCGTAGTGCAGAAACAAGCTGACAGCAATCCAAGTGTCTACATATTATAATTAATTTAAAATTATATAAACTGTAATTTACTCCTGGATACTTAATGGAAAAACCATTAAAATAGTTTTAATTTCAGACAAAAAAACAAACAAAACAAAAACACTGAGTAGTGGAATATTTGGATGGTCTTTTAGTACAAGTAAGTGAAGCACACTCCATAATTAGAATGAACAGAATTCATTCACTTTAAAAAATGATGCAAATCCCCAGTAAACAGAAAATTAAGATAACTAACACCAATACCGCTAACAAGTCGACTGGCTAACCACAATGATCGCGACTCAAGTTAACGTTGTCCAAACCACCTTCTGTCAATCTCTTCAGTCCAACGATGTCAGTCAAATAAGACATGCTCCCAAATATGCAAAAATATGAGGCCTAATGAGCCCTGGGATAATTCTCAGAGTAAACAGCATAAAATAGATAAGGAGAAAATAAATTAGCCAATGAACTCAAAACAACTTGTGGAAAAACTTTCCTGACCATATTTTGATTCAAAAATGTGTCATTTTGGAATGAAACTAGAAGTCTTTTTGAGCCAGTCCCTAGTGGATCTCAGTGGTATTGCACTCATTGAAGACATGTTTGTTTCATTCTGAACCGCTTAATCCTAATTAGGGTCACGAGGAGGCTGGCTTCCATCTCAGCCGACTCTTGGCGAGGGTGTGATACACCCTCGACAGCTCACCAGGCCATCTCAGGGCTATCTAGACTTGTGGGTAAGCTTAATTTTCCAGCTCAGGCCAGTTGCTGCTTGCTGTGGGAGCAGTTATCACAAGGATCAAATACTCATGACCCAACACCACTACCACTGATAGCACTCATTTAAAGATGGACATGATGTGCAATACTGTTAACACAGAGTGAGGAAAGAAACCTTCCGAGAGGGTTACATAACGTGTAAACTATCTGCTGTCTGTGTTTGACATACTAATGGTTCACCGAAGGAGTGAACATAAAAATAATCCAAAATAGACCAATGTGGAGGTTAAAGTTTATTTTCTTACTGTGACACAACAAGATTCAGTGCTCCTCGGAGGCAAAGCCTTCTCTGCTGGTCTAAACACTCTCAAACCTACACTTCGAATTTCAATTGGAGAATCTCTTACCTGTTGGCTGCACTGCTTCCAGTGTGTATGTGGATGTTCGATTTTTTTTTTATCCAATCAGATTTCAGCTTCTATGTACTGCCATGCCAATCTAACCTGCCCAAGGCCTTCAGAATCAGCAGTGCCGGCCGATTCACTTAAACTATATTAGCAATGGAGCTGCTTCTTTAACCAATCAGATTTCAGATTCGCCTCACAGGGCCACCTAACTGGCCCACAATAACGTTCGCATTTTTCCGTCCCGTGATTGGTTGTTCGGGGCAAAACTTCCTGAATTGTCTGTAGCGATCTACAGACGATGCATTTAAGTTAGAGATTTTTACGCACACAATGGCTGACAGATCAGGAGAAATTAACTTGGTGATGAATATTTTTAAATGTGGACTTTTTCAGAAACGCTAGCATCATATGGAGAGGTTGAGGAAGTGAAGGTAAGGTTTATCGTGTTTTATTTTTGTCTGACTGCCAATTTACCAGAAGCTTCCACCTGTAAATGCTAGTGAAAGTTGTGTAATACTCAGCATTCATTCATTCATTTTCTAAACCACTTAATCGTCAGCGTGTTTCCGCCCTGCGATGGCCTGACAAGCTGTCCAGGGTGTACTCTGCCCTCGCCCTGAGTTGGCTGGGATGGGCACCAGCCTCCCCGCGACCCTAATTAGGATTAAGCGGTTACAGAAAATGAGCTTAATCTTCATTAGGGTCATGGAGAGGCTGGCACTCATCACAACAGACTCCGGGCAAGGGCAGAGTACACCCTGGACAGCTCGCCAGGCCATCACAAGACATTGCAAAGAAACACATTGACGGCTATGCAGCCTACTCTTGATGAAAGTCAGCAATAGTTCTTTTACAGCCTCACACTATAGATAGTGAGAGACATGGCCGGCCTTTGATAACCCAGTTAGCTGCACTGCGGGGACAATGACAACCCTTTGAGAGTGGGGCTTGAACCCCCAACCTTGGGATCAGAGATCCAGTGCAGTGTCTGATTAGCAGCAGAAATGCACGAGATCCTCTCTCTGCAATACAATACCTTGTTTTTGTATATTATTGATGGTGTGTATGATTGCAACATGATAGTTGTGGTATTAAGAGTTAGATTAAGTCCGTTAAGTCAAATTGATGGCCCTTGTTCTCCCAGGGGTTTGAAATGATTTGCTCTCAATTATAGTGTCCCTTATCATCTACTATACTGTACATTTCAAGATGAAGTGTTATTTATTTTCAGATCAATGACTGAGGAGGATTAGGAACAGTTCATTTATGGTGCAGATTTAAGACTTGGGCTGGATTCAACTACATTCAGGTCCAGTTAAAGACTCCCTATTGTGTGCAGATAGCACAGGGTATTTTTGGCAAAAATTACTTTAACTAATTTTTTCCAGAAGAAATTTTAAACCTCTTAAAATGTCTGCACTATGATCCATTTAGAATGGAAAAGAAATACAACTCACTGTGATCTTATTGGGAGTTTCAATTTTTTCCACAGTATTAAAATGTACAGTATATTATTTTCTATTTTATATGTATGGATATACTGGACATAAATAAACATTCATAAATCCCATTTTATTTCAGAGGAGGGTTTATGTTGGAAATCAAACTGGTTACTCACGGAAAAGTAAATAAACAATAATGAAAAAAATAAATACAGCAATGGATTACTGCGCAGCCGACATATATTTCCCACATGTCCCCTGTAATACATCTCAAAGAATCAGAACAGGTCTGAGATGCACGTTAATCTTTCTGTTATGAAACGCAGCTTCAACAGTGAGTACACTGACACCGGAATCACCACTTTATATTTAGAAATAATCTTATATTTTATTATACATGTGTGAGATGGCAGGAGGCGCTGTGTGTAGGAAATACGCAGAGCTCTTTTTTTGAAAACAAAATTATAAATAGAGGCGAACAGGACTCCCGTCAACCACCTATTTATATAAAGGGCATCACTGTGGATCATTTCACGGGTTTTCTTTGGAAATAAAAAAGGGGCGGATTTGTGTGTTCTGTGCAAAAATCAGTCACTTGAGCTGTTCAAAAACAAGTAAAAAAGGATTAGCTGCTTCTGAAGCTCATTGCTTCTATTCAAGCTTCTCTGAAACTCAGCAAATCTTGATCAGGTCCAAAACCTTTCCCCAAGACTGCGAGGACAGTCCACTTACCTCAAATTCAACCAACGACCATATATACGACAGAAAATATATTCGATTACCCTTGAACTAAAATTCGCTTGTACAGTTACCCTTGATTGTTTACATGCGAGCTAAAGTTTACACAACCAGCTCACCCTTATTCTATGATTGTTGAAATTGTATCCACTGCATAGCGTAGGTCAGTGTTTTCAAACCTTTTTGGGCCAAGGCACACCTTTTACATTCGAAAAATCACGAGGCACACCACGAAACAAAAATGATACTGCCCTCTAGCAGAACAGCACTGTTACTACACGCTAAGTGAAATTGGTTAATCTTCCGCGGCACACATCATGATTTCTCACGGCACACTAATGTGCCGCGGAACAGGTTGGGAAACACTGGCGTAGGTGATTCTATGTTTTCACAGGCTGTCCATTGACGCCGCATTTGCCGCTGTTGCATCCACTGCAGGCACTTCTTGTTACGCTCTCACAGTACTATTTCTTCATGGATTTCATTTATATTTATGTTGAATGGTGGCAGCAGTGGCCTGGTGGTAAGGGCTGGATTGCCAATCCTAAGCTTGGTGGTTCAAGCCCCACTCTCAATGGGTTGTCACTACTGTCCCCCTCCAGTGCAGCTAACTGAGTTACCAATGGCCAGCCATGTCTCTCACTGTCTATAGTGTGAGGCTGTATAAGAACCATTACTAACTTTCACAAGCATAGGCTGCATAGCCATCAGTGTGTTTCTGCCCTGCGATGGCCTGGTGAGCTGGCCATTGTGTACTCTGCTCTTGTGCAGAGTCGGCTGAAATGGGCACCTACGACCCTAATTAGGATTATGCAGTTCAGAAAAAGAATGCCGATCAAACCTGAACCATCTTAACCTATTTTTCGAGGTCATGGAGGTCAGTTCATTAGCAATCTCTGTTAACCCTAGCAGGTTCAGTTTTGGTCAGATCACTTTCTAATTCATACCTGTGGGATTTGATGTGAAGGTTCTCAAGATTATTGAAACTGAGTCACCTTGACCTAATTTCAAGGCCACTGGAGTCACGGAAAAATCCACGTTGTCAAGTAAAAGGTCAGATATGTAAAACTCATTTCATCACTGTGACCTCATTTTCAAGGTCACAGAGCTCAAAGTAAGTGAAAGTTTACATCCAGAATATCGAAATCTTAATTGAGTTGTTTTTATTTCATATCAGGCATGACCTGACATCACGTCCTATCAGCTTATCCAAACTTTGTCACCTTGATACTTAACAGAGGCCAACATATCAAAAATGCCTGTACGAAGTTTACTGTTGATCACGTAGGGATACATTTAGTGTTCTGTGACAACAACTTATTGACGAGTAAAAGAAGGATGGAGCAGGAGATCGACGCAGCTGAGGCGTTGAGGGGTTCTGGTTTGTTGGCCATCGGATCTCGTCTCTGCTTTAAGCGGATGACGTTGTCCTTTTGGCTTCATCAAACCGGGATCTCCAGCTCTCAGTGGAGTGATTCGCAGTCAAGTCCAAAGCGGCCAGGATGAAAATCAGCACCTCCAAGTCCAATGTCATGGTTCTCAGTCGGACAAGGGTGGAATGCACCCTCCGGGTCAGGAATGAGGTCTTGCCCCAAGTGGAGGAGTTCAAGTATCTTAGGGTCTTGTTGAGGAGTGAGGGAAGGATGGAGTTGGAGATTGATAGACGGATCGCTGCAGCCTCTGCTGTAAAGTGGAGCCTGTAACGGTCCGTCGTGGTGAAGAGGGAGCTGAGCCGCAAGACAAAGCTCTCAATTTACCAATCGATCTACGTTCCAACGTACATTCCTACATTGGGCAGTGGTGGTCTAGTGGTATAGGGCGCTGGATCGCTGATCCAAAGGTTGGGGGTTCGAGTCCCACTCTCCACAAGGTTGTCACTGTCCCCCCCCAGTGCGGCTAACTGGGTTATCAAAGGCGGGCCATGTCTGTCACTGTCTATGGTGTGAGGCATGTAAAAGAACCATTGCTGACTTTCATAAAGAGTAGCTGCAAAGTCGTCAGCGTGTTTCTATCCCTTGCTAAAGGGTTGTGGCAGGAAGGGCATCCGACATAAAAACCTCTGCCAAATCAAACGTGCGAATTAAGATGATTCGCTTTGGCGACTCCCGAGTAAAAAGGGAAAAAGCCGAAAGGAAGACAGACAGACTACGTTCCAACCCTCACCTATGATCACGAGCTTTGGGTAGTGACCGAAAGAACAAGATCATAGGTACAAGTGGCTGAAATGAGCTTCCTTCGCCAGGTGGCGGGGCTCTCCTTAGAGATAAGGTGAGACGCTCTACCATCTGGGTGGAGCTCGGAGAAGAACTGCTGCTCGTCCACATTGAGAAGGGCCAGTTGAGATGGCTCAGGCATCTTGTTATTATGTCTCCTGAACGCCTCCCCGGTGTAGTGTTTCGGGTATGTCCAACCGGGAAGAGACCCAGGGGTCAACCCAGAACATGCTGGAGGGATTATGTCTCTCAGCTTGTCTGGGAAGCCCTCGGTGTCCCCCGGAAGAGCTGGAGGAAGTGACTGGGGAGAGGGACATCTGGTCCTCATTGTTAGGCTGCAGCCACTGCTACCTGACCCTGGATTAAGCGGATGAAGATGGGATGAGATGAGATATATTTTTGTAAATCACAATGACATAAAGATGAATAAAGGAGTTTACACCTCATATCGTATTCATCATCCATTCGTTTTCTAAGCTGCTTAATTCTAATTCGGGAAGGAGGCTGGTGCTTGTCCATCTGACTCTGGGTGAAGGCAGGGCACACTCTGAACAGCTAGCCAGGCCATTGCAGGATCAATACACATAAAACCTTTTACACTCACTCATTCATCCTCGTTAGGATTTGGAACAGTCATTCAGCTTACTGCGCATGGTTTTGGACTGTGGGAAGAAACGCCACACGGAAACTCCTCAGCTGGGAATTCAACCCAGACCTTCTTGCTTGGAGGCAGATGTGCTAACCGCTACATCACCGTGCGAACGACTCATATCTTATCAAAGATCAAATTCTGATTTCTGTTGTGCAGGATGCACAATTCAATAAATAATTTGTTTACATGTTTGGTTTTTTTGTGACTGCATCATTTTGCCCATTGAATTTGAGATGTTTTCGGAGATGCAGCATGACAATACAATTGATGGATCTGTAGTAACAGCTGTAAATGATGCAATCAAATTATATTGGACCGGCATCTCATAAAGATGTTTGGGGGCAGTGGTGGCCTGTTGGTAAAGGGCGCTGGATCGCTGATCCATGATCCTAAGTTTGAGGGTTTGAGTCCCACTCTCCACAAGGTTGTCACTGCCCCCCCCCAGTGTAGCTCACTGGGTTATCAAAGGCCGGCCGTGTCTCTCACTGTCTATGGTGAGAGGTTCATGTAAAAGAGCCATTGCTGACTTTTGTAAAGAGTAGCTGCATAGGTGTCTGCGTGTTTCTGTCCCTTGCTAAAAAGGATTGTGCCAGGACGGGCATCCGATGTAAAACCTACGCTAAATCAAACATGCGAATTATTCGCTGTGGCGACCCCTGAAAAGGGGGAAAAGCCGAAAGGAATAGCAGTAGATCTCATAAAGATGTTTATGAGATGGTGGTGAATTCATGTGATGAAGAACTGAATGGTATAAATAAGTCTTAACCAAAAATAATATAAAATTGTGACTGGTGGTGAGTGTGTGCACTGCCATCATTCACCACATATGAGCCATGATACACAATACTCTGATATGCAAAATAAAGTAACCTGATTCGTTTCTCTCTCTCTCTCTCTCTCTCTCTCTCTCTTTGTCTCTCTCTCTCTCCCCCTCCCTCTCCCTCTCTCCCTCTCCCTCTCCCTCTCTCTCTCTCTGTCTCTCTCTCTCTCACACACACACACACACACACACACACACACATACACACACATTGGCTTTTCTTGTGTAAGTGTACGTAGGAGGCGGATTTCTTTAACCAGAGACCAAACTCAACCAAACTCCTCTCAAATGAAATGTCTTGGATAACCTATAAAAGCAATAGAAGTGCAGTAAACAATATCACGCAGTTCCTATTGTGGTGATGACCACTGATACGTTTATGTTTGATTAATTCTTTCACCCTTCGTAAATCTGCTTCTAACAGCACCAATCTACAGGCTTGCAATATTGATCCAAAGCTTCCAGCTGGCTTTCTGTGTGACTTCAGTTACAGTGTGAAAAGACGCCTCTTCACAGCTCCACTCACTCCGAGCCCTGTCAGAACTTTCAGTAACATTTCCTGAAAGCTAGCTTATGATTGTGTACGAGTAAAGCCTCTCGTAAAAAATCCTGAGCTTCAGAGCCAACGTTTTTAATAATAATGTTTATTTGCATTAAAAGAATACAGTATTAATGTGGACTGACTAAAAACACAATGCAACCATTTCACTAAAATGTGACGTTCAGCTCAGCTTGCTCGACATCATCCAGGAATTTTACCTCCCTGTGGCCACACTTTTATTGAATCTTTAAATACAACATGCATTCACATGACTGTTTAGACATTTCAGAATAGGGTTATTTTTGAAACAAATGTTTATTTTAGTTCACGGTGTGTATTATTATTATTATTATTATTATTATTATTATTCACATTCTCTGGTTTCTTGCATGAGATCCCTGGATGGTTGCCTGGATACAAGAATTAGCATCCCTTCTGCTGAAATTATCTCCAGGCCATTTCAGTAGAACTTAAGCATTACTAGTTGGCTTGCACTTTGCTCAAGGTTTATTTATTTATTTATTTATTTATTTATTTTGAGCTTTGTGGAACATTATTGACATCCTTCACTCTATCAATCACTAAACAGAGTGTTGAAATCCTCACCTGTGCAAGAGCTTAGATCATGTGTTAATTTGCATGTGGGCGGGCCTTCTGACAGATTTGACTTTTAATTATGACATGATAGTTTAAGCAGTGTCTTATTTCCTTTCACCGGGAAGTCTGCGGGAGAAGTCATTAATGCAGTGCGCAGTCTGACTCCGAACCTTGTGTGTAAATGCTAATTTTTTTGGATGGGTAATAATTTATCAGTTCAGTCACATGAAATCCCAACCTGTTATCTATTTCCTGTCATTATTACATAGTTTAAAATTTCATTTATTTTTATTTTGTTGCTCCTAGGAACAGTCAGAGCCAATGTTCTAGTTTGTTCGTTGCAACTTTTCAGGCTGTGCACTGCACATAATAAAGCATCAGGGTGACATTTATCTACTCTGTCATGTAGAGGCCGCCTAATTGTCACTTTTTATTTAGAATTTAATGAGTCACTTGTGTAAAGGTGACAGAACGAATTAACAATCTGAGAAGCTTTGTGTCTTTGTTCTCATAGTTACTTGGCACATCTATCATAACAGCAGGGGACTGAGTGAGCCATGTCAACACAAATGGCTTTTTAAAACATGCTGCAGCAAATCTGAAAAGCACTTTCTTTTAACCAAAGAAATATTTCATATAATGGGAAAACACTTCTCTTAATGCTTTATCCAGAATTATATATCTTTGTACCTTATATAATCGCAGATTATAGGCCTGGTGGTAAAGGTGCTGGATCACTGATCCTAAGGTTTGGGATTCGAGTCCCACACTCAACGGGTTGTCACTGTCCCCCCAGTGCAGCTAACCGGGTTATCAAAGGCCAGCCATGTCTCTCACTGTCTATTGCAGTGGTCCCCAAACCACGGCCCACGGGCCGGATACGGCCCACGGGCCGGATGCGGCCCACCTCCACATTTGGCCCGGCCCCCTGAACAATACCAGAGACGCATTATGATTACTTTTTTTTCAGTCTGGCCACGCGATCAATCTGCCCCTATCTGAACCCCCCCCCCCCCACCACCACCACCACAGAAACAAAAAAATCCTAGACTCTCCCCTGTCAAATAGAACGGAATAATGGTGAAAAGGTTATGGAAGAGAAAAATTGATTCAGAATGCGGGGTATTTAACCTGCAGTGGACAAACAGTTATTTTTTTTGTTCAATGCAAGGAAAAGGTTGTTTGTATCATCTGTCAAGACACAGTGGTGGTATTCAAAGAATGCAATCTGCGCCGACACTCCGAATCCCGTCACAGAGACGAGTATGATCGCTTGCAAGGCCAAATGCAAGTAGACAAACCCTTAAAGTTAAAAAGTGGACTGTTAACTCAAGAGAATACATTTGTACTCCAGGCCCAGCTGAACCAGTTCGGGCAGCTTTCGGGTTGCTCAACTGATAGCAAGTAGTGTTTTTTTTTTTTTTTTTTTAAATTTCCTGACTTTTTTCTGTGAAGATCCTCAAAAGTGTTACTAATATTTGGTTAAGTGTGGCTTACTGGAAAACAATAAATGTTTATGTTTATCTTTAGGCAGCCCTACCATTGTCACACCTTTTCTGTTACAAACTGACCTCAGCCCCCATCAGAAAAGGGAAAAGTTATGTGGCCCTCGCAGGAAAATGTTTGGGGACCCCTGCTCTATGGAGTGAGGTTCATGTAAAAGAACCATTGCTGACTTTCGACAAGAGTAGCTGCATAGCCCTCAACGTGTTTCGGCCCTGTGATAGGCAGGCAAGCTGCCCAAGGTGTATTCTGCCCTTGCCCGGAGTCGGCTGAGATGGGTGCCAGCCTCCCCGTGATCCTAATTAGGATTAACAGTTCAGAAAATGAATGAATGCGGCGCATTACACAACTTTCACTAGTATTTACAGGTGGAAGCTTTAGGTAAATTGGCGGTCAGCCAAAAATAAACAAGGGTAAACCTTCCCTCTCCAGCCTCCCCGCAACCCTAATTAGAATTAAGTGGTCACAGAATATGAATCAATATATCTTGTTTCATATAGTTTATCTTAATGCAAACAAAACAGTCCCTGAAAAAAACACTTGTTTAATTAAACAACATTCTAATTATAATGTATGAAATATTTGCATTTCAAATTGAGCAGTGCAGTGGCGTCGCAATTAGCACATCCATGTAAGAGTATGATTAATAGTGTTATACACCCTAATATGGTAGTATATTCTGATACTCTTCACCAAAATATATATAGAATACAGTCGGCCCTCTATTTACGAAATTAATCCGTTCCAGAGCCTTTTTCATAGCCTGGAGTTTTCATAAGTCGAGGTGCTTTTTACATGTAAAACGCCTGATTCGTTCCAAGGCTCCCAAGACTACCCCATAAACTCGTTAAAATGATAAAAGTACACTAATTTTGTATGAAATATGTGTTAAAAGTAAAAGAAAATTATTTATTAAACCATTTAAACATTTTATTAATATATTAAACTATTTTATTAACATTTATTAATTAAACCATTATTAAACATTTTTCATTAACGCACATACACACACACAACACTGTCTCTCTCTATCGCTCTCTATCTCTCTGTCTCTGTCTCTCGCTCTCTCTCTCGCTCTCACACACACACACACACACACACACACACACACACACACACACACACACACACACACACACACACACACAAACAACACACATTTGTGGTGCACTCCGCCGAATGTGGGGTCCACCCACACGCAGGATGCCGGAGCATTTTAAGACGGGGAATTCAAAGCGCACTCCCTGCTTGACAAATCGGAGGTCAAGACTCAACTTTAACTTGTTTCCTTGAGGGATCGGAGGTCTGGATCAGCTGCGTTTTTCTCACATTCTGCGGATTATTATTATTAAACATTTATTGAACTAAACAACTTAAAAAACGAAAAATAAGCTGCAATGACAGACAGTTAAAAGCAACACCTCCTTTCATCTCTGACTGACTCTGTATGGAGTCTCTTTCTATCTCTCTATCTCTCTCTCTCACAAACACACACACACACACGCACACACACACACACACACACACACACACATACACGCTGCACACGCCAAGACACACACACACACACACACACGCACTGTCTCTTTCTCTCTCTCTCTCTCTCTCTCTCTCTCTCTCACACACACACACACACACACACACACTCTCTCTCTCTCTCTCTCTCTCTCTCTCTCTCTCTCACACACACACACACACACACACACACACACACACACACACACACACACACACACACACACAAACAAAAACTCTCTCTGGTGCGTTTTGCCGAATGCGGGCTCTGCCCACACGCAACGCGCAGCCAACGGACCAATTCTATTTAAATGTTTAAATGGACGGGATGTTGTATTTAAAGCGGAATTACAGTACCTGTTTGAAAGATCAGATGTCCTGATTCAATATTAAATTGCTTCCTTGTGAGATCGGCAGTCTTGTCCCACAGAGCACTCTGTTTTCATGCTCCTTCTGCTTCAATATCGTGCCGAAATAATCGCCTTCGTCACTGTGTTTCCGCTTTAAGGTCTCCTTCTGCTTCAATATTGTCCCGATCGTAGAGGGTTTTCGGCGATAACGAAATATAATGCTGCATGATCAATCTCAAAACAAGCCAATAGTCCTGTTCAACTGTCCAGGAGTGTGACAAACAGGAAGTATAGGTACAGGAAGTATGGGTACAGGTCATCTCCCTCCCAACCAATGGGAGGACAGCAGGGTGGGATGTTGGGAGACAGCCAATGAGAGAGCAACTCGGCACTGTTTGAATTTTGAATGGCGCGTCTGAATTTTTGAATGGCACCTTTGGTGCTTTTCGTAAAAAGAGGTTGTTTTCGTAATAAGAAGATGAAAATTTAGGAAAATGTTTTTCGTAACCTGGATTTTTCATACTCAGAGTTTTTCGTAAGTAGAGGGCCGACTGGATATTAACAGGGTTATAAAGCATTTAAAGTATCATCATTAATCATGAATCAAATTACTCGTCCAGTGAAATAAATAGTCAGATTTTATACCTTTACTCTACTTGAGACGTTTCTAAGTGTAGTTTCGAAGGTGTTTCCACTTGGTTAGAAGGGATTTTATGTAATTTAGCAGGTTTATGTAGCAAAGACCACAAAATTGAAGC
The DNA here is from genome assembly GCA_024760905.1 of Plotosus lineatus. Taxonomy (NCBI): domain Eukaryota; kingdom Metazoa; phylum Chordata; class Actinopteri; order Siluriformes; family Plotosidae; genus Plotosus; species Plotosus lineatus. The sequence continues at coordinate 79,517,009 of CM045729.1, forward strand.
TGATCAGCAGACCACAAAGCTCTACAGAGGGTGGTCAGATCAGTACAGCGCATCATCAAGGCTGAACTTACAGCCATCCAGGTCCTCAGCACACAGTGCTGTAGGACGAAGGCTCAGCGGATCCTTTCTGGTCCAGTCACCCCAGTTATACACTCTTAACTCTCCTGCAATTGGGCAGAGGGTCAAAGGAGCATCTGGACCCATAACAGCATATTGGGGGACAGTTTCTATCCACAAGCCACTGGGGTACCAAAATTGCACTCAATATGTTAACCTCATTTTGCACAGTGCACTTATCACTACCTCTGCACTACAGACACTTAAATAGTTCCTTTTTATATTTCTTTTTTGGGCAGTGGTGGCCTGGTGGTAAGGTACTGGCTCACTGACCCTAAGGTTGGGGCTCTTCCATGGAGATAGGCTGAGAAGTTCGCAGTAGAACCGCTGCTCCTCCACATTAAGAGGAGAAAGGCGAGGTAGCTCAGGGCATCTGGTTAGAATGCCTCCTGAACGCCTCCCTGGTGTGGTGTTTCGGGCATGTCCAACCGGGAAGAGACCTCGGGGGTCGACCTAGAACATGCTGGAGGGATTATGTCTCTCAGCTGGTCTGGGAACGCCTTGGTGTCCCCATGAAAGAGCTGAATGAAATGGCTAGGGAGAGGGACATCTGGACCGCAATGCTTTGGCTGCTGCCCCGTGACCCGACCCTGGATTAAGTGGAAGATGATGATGATGATGATGATGATGAGATGATCATACGTAGTTTTTATTTTTTTACTTTATACTTCAGCTTAATGTTTCTTTATGTGCAATATTGTAGGGTCTCTGAGTCCAAGAATTTGATTGAGGGTAGTGATGTTCTGCTATTTTGTATACAGTATATGAATAAGACAAATGAACTTGAAAATTAAAATTTATAAAAAAAAAATAGAGGAACTCAAATTCCAATTCCTGATATATTATTAAAGATTCTAGAGCACAACAAGTTATACTGTATTCAGCATTTTGACTCTGTCTGTGCGTCCTCGGCTGTCATACATTACCCACAATCCACCGCATGACTTAAATCCAATATAGTGGCTATGCTGTTCCCTTAATTTTAATTCCAGAGGAAACTCACACAAGCATGAGAAGAATATGCAAACTCCACACAGAAATTCAATCACCGAGCCTGAAACTTGAACCCAGGACATTTTTCCTTTGAGGCAGATTTCCGGCCACTATATGTTTTGAGCAATGGCTTGTTTAAAAAATGTTCACGTATGTTCAGGCGCTTTTTTATTTTTTTGCAACAGTGGAATCTCTGATACAAATTCCATTTAATGATACAAAATCTGCTTGACTGGAATAATTTCAGAAGGTTGATGTTACCGAAGCGTGTTTTCTTATTTATTTACTTAGATGCTTCAATAATTCATAATAATCCAAACACACACCTGCTCCATCCGAGATTAGAGCTGAGGTCTATAGATCAGGCGTCATGTGCATAAAGAATACATAACATGTCATTAAGAATGAACAGATCGTTTGGTAATCTCTCTTTTTTTTTTTCTAACTTGTAAAACTTGATTGATATTCAAAGGGAGAAAGGACCCTTTAGTGACTGGAATTTTGTATAATACAAAGGACGGAACCAATCAGTCATGTGTATTCAAGGGAGGCAAATGAGGCAGAGCCTCACCTGTCAATCATGAAAAGAAAAAGAATATCATAAAATATGATAAATGTTAATATTTGTCAGCTTGTATGTATTACAAACCCGTTTACATGAACTTCTCACCACAGACAGGGAGAGACATGGCCGGCCTTTGATAACCCAGTTAACGGCACTGGGAGGACAGCAGTGACAACTGTTGACAGAGGCGCTTGAGCCTCAAACCAGGGGATCAGTGATCCAGCACCTTACCACCAAGCCACCACTGGCCCAACTTCTCTCTCTCTCTCTCTCTCTCTCTCTCTCACTCTCTCTGTCTGTCTGTCTGTCTGTCTCTCTCTCACTCTCCCCCCCCCCCTCCCTCCAACCAGGATTAAGATTAGGGTTTCGGGTTCGAACATTAAGACCGCCCTCTGTGTTCACTGAGCTGTACATCAGCAAATAACCACTAGATGTCAGAAGTGCATAATGAAGCATCTGCAGGCATGGAGTCAAAAGAAAAAGTTTTGTGTAAGAAAACCCTGGAGAGCTCACCAGGCCATTGCAGGGCAGAAACACACTGACGGCTATGCAGCTACTCTTGATGAAAGTCAGCAATGGTTTTTTACAGCCTCACACCAATAGACAGTGGGGGACATGGCCATGGCCTTTAACTCAGTAAGCTGCACTGGGGGACAGCAGGGGTAGTTGATAATGTTGTGTGAACCACCAACCTTGGGATCAGTCATCCAGTACCTTACCACCGGTCCACGACTGCCTGCACAAAGTATATGTAATGTGGATTTTATTTTTTTCTAGTTTAAAGTTGGCCCTTTAAAATAGCATTAAAACTAAAAAGCTATTTCATGTTATTTATATAATAAAACAAAACAAAATAACTTTAGATGTAGCAATGGAGTAGGACAGTGGTGGCCTGGTGGTAAAGGTGTTGGATTACCGATCCTAAGGTTGGGGGTTCAAGCCCCACTCTCACCAGGTCGTCACTGCTGTCCCCCCAGTGCAGCTAACTGGGTTATCAAAGGCCGGCCATGTCTCACACTGTCTATGGTGTGAGGTTCATGTAAAAGAACCATTGCTGACTTTTGTCAGTGTGTTTCTGCCTTGCGATGGCCTGGCGAGCTGTCCAGGGTGTACTCTGCCCTCACTCAGAATCAGCTGAGACAGATGCTAGGCTTCCCGTGACCATAACTAGGATTAAACAATTCAGAAAATGAATGAATTAATGTAAAAGTGGACACATCCACCTCACAACAAGAAAGTCTTGGGTTCGATTTCCAGCCAAAGGCGATTCTCCACATACTTGCGTGCGTTTCCTTTGGTTGCTCAGGTTTCCTTCCACAGTTCAAAGGCATGCACATGAAGCTAACTGGCTGTTTCAAAATTGCCCCGGGATGTGAGCATGAATGGTTTTGTAACCTGACCTTCTCGGCTGAGATGGGTGCCAGTCCTCCCGTGAACCTAGTAGGATTACACGGTTCAGCAATCTATTGAGTGAGTGAATTTTTAAAAATGAACAAATAGAAAGACATTATTATTATTATTATTATTATTAATGAAAAAATGAATTACAGTACTTAAATAATCAATTATTATTATTATTATTATTATTTTTGGAAAAGTAGTTTTTTTTCCAGTGAAATGCTTCTTTGAGTTTTAGGTACAGGTAATAGCACTGGAAAAGATGTGATTTGTACATCATGAACTTGGATGAATTCTGACACCGCACCAAGTGTTACACAAACCTGAGCAGTGTGATGAATGAGACTGTGAACTGAGGCCAGTTTCTCAAAACATCTGAAGTTTTACGATTATGGCTTAATCACTGATGAGTAAATGGATTGTGGTACATTGCACAGAATTTCTGAAAAAGTTTCCATGGTTAAAGTAAAAGGATTTTCCTGCACTGAAAGACACTTTTCAACAAACAGATTCTACAGATTCTAGCCCCACCAAACAGTTTGCTTGCATTCCTGGCTGATATATATATATATATATATATATATATATATATATATATATATATATATATATATATATATATATATATATATATATATATAAATAAAATGCAGCCATGAGGCACGCGGGGGGGGGGGCACTAACCAGTGTCTCTCCCCCTTCTGCCGGTCCCAAGCCCGGAGAAATGCAGAGGGCTGCGACAGGAAGGGCATCCGGCGTAAAACTTTTGCCAATTTACAAAGTGCAAACCATAAACACAAATCTCATACCGGATCGGTCGAGGCCCGGGTTAACAACGACTGCCATCAGTGCTGTTAGCCAACAGGGTGCTGGTGGAAATTGGACTACTGTTGGTCAAAGACGTCGAAGGAGAGGCGGGAGGCTTGTCCGTAGGCAGAGAAAAAAGAGGAAAAGCACGAGTCTAGGACTGAGAGTAGGGACTTTGAATGTTGGAACTATGCAAGGAAAAGATAGAGAGCTGGCTGACATGATGCAGAGGAGGAAGGTGGACATACTGTATGTTCAGGAGACCAGATGGAAAGGTAGCAAAGCTAAAAGCTTAGGAGCAGGGATTAAGCTGTTTTATAATGGTGTGGATGGGAAGAGAAATAGAGTAGGAGTCATCTTGAAGAAGGTTGGTCAGGAATGTTCTAGAAGTGAAAAGAGTGTCAGACAGAGTGATGAGTCTCAAGTTGGAAACTGATGGTGTGATGTTCAATGTTGTTAGTGCTTATGCCCCACAGACAGGATGTGAGCTAAAAGAGAAGGAGAGATTCTGGAGTGAGTTAGATGAAGTGATGCAGAGTACCCCCAGAGGTGAAAGAGCGGTCACTGGAGCAGACTTCAATGGACATGTTGGTGCAGGAAACAGAGGGGACGAGGAAGTGATGGGCAGGTTTGGTATCCAGGACAGGAACACAGAAGGACAGATGTTGATCGATTTTGCAAAAAGGATGGACATGGCTGTTGTAAATACTTTCTTCAAGAAGAAACAGGAGCATAGGGTGACCAATAGAAGCGGAGGTAGGAGCACACAGGTAGACTACATCTTGTGTAGGCGATGTAATTTGAAGGAAGTCAGTGACTGCAAAGTAGTAGTGGGTGAGAGTGTTGCCAAACAGCATAGGATGGTGGTATGCAGGATGACGCTGATGGTGCGGAAGGTGAAGAAGGCAAAGGCAGAGCAGTAAACAAAGTGGTGGAAGTTGAAAAAGGAAGAGGGTCATGTTGTCTTCAAGGAGAAGTTGAAACAGGCTTTGGGTGGTCAGGAAGTGCTTCCAGATGACTGGAAAACCACAGCAAATGTGATCAGGGACACAGGTAGGAGAGTACTTGGTGTGGCCTCTGGAAGGAAAGTAGATAAGGAGACTTGGTGGTGGAATGAGGAAGTTCAGGAGTGTGTACAAAGGAAGAGGTTAGCTAAGAAGAAGTGGGACATAGAGAGGACCGAAGAGAGTAAACAGGAGTACAGGGAGACACAGTGTAAGGCAAAAGTAGCAGTGGCGAAGGCCAAACAGAGGGTGTATGATGACTTGTATGATAGGTTGGACAGTAAAGAGGGAGAAAATGATTTATACAGGTTGGCACAGCAGAGAAATAGAGATGGGAAGGACGTGCAGCAAGTTAGATTGATAAAAGACTGAGAGGGAAATGTATTGACTGATGACAGAAGTGTGCTGGGAAGATGGAAAGAGTACTTTGAAGAGCTGATGAATGAGGAAAATGAGAGAGAAAAAAGAGTAGAAGAGGTTACCATTGAGGAGCAAGAAGTAGCAAAGATTAGTAAGGGTGAGGTGAGGAGGGCACTGAAGAGGATGAAGAATGGAAAGGCAGTTTGTCCTGATGATATACCTGTGGAGGTATGGAAGTGTCTAGGAGAGGTAGCAGTAGATTTTCTAACAATAACAGTCAACAAGGTCTTAGAGAGTGAGCAGATGCCGGAGGAATGGAGGAGAAGTGTGCTGGTGCCGATTTTTAAGAACAAGGGAGACTTGCAGAGTTGTGGCAACTACAGAGGGATAAAGTTGATGAGCCATACAATGAAGTTATGGGAAAGAATAGTGGAAGCTAGATTAAGGGCAGAGGTCAGCATTTGTGAGCAACAGTTTGGTTTCATGCCAAGAAAGAGCACCACAGATGCAATGTTTGCTTTGAGAATGTTAAGAGAGAAGTACAGAGAAGGTCAGAGGGAACTGCATTGTGCTTTTGTGGTTCTGGAAAAAACATATGACAGGGTGCCAGGAGAAGAACTGTGGTATTGCATGAGGAAGTCTGGAGTGGCAGAGAAGTATGTTAGAGTGGTGCAGGACATGTATGAGAGATGTAAGACAGTGGTGAGGTGTGCTGTCGGCGTGACCGACGAATTCAAGGTGGAGGTGGGACTGCATCAAGGATCAGCTCTGAGCCCCTTCTTGTTTGCGATGGTGATGGACAGGCTGACAGACGAGGTTAGGCAAGAATCTCCATGGACTATGATGTTTGCAGATGACATTGTCATTTGTAGTGAGAGCAGAGAACAAGTGGAGGAAAATCTAGAGAGGTGGAGGTATGCCCTGGAAAGGAGAGGAATGAAGGTTAGCCTCAGAAAATCAGAATACATGTGTGTGAATGAGAAGGACCCAGGAGGAACGGTGATGTTACAGGGAGCAGAGATAACGAAGGTGGAGGATTTTAAGTACTTAGGCTCAACAGTCCAGAGCAATGGAGAGTGTGGAAAAGAGGTGAAGAAGCATGTGCAGGCAGGCTGGAATGGTTGGAGAAAAGTGTCTGGTGTGATGTGCGATAGGAGAGTGTCAGCAAGAATGAAAGGAAAAGTGTACAAGACGGTGGTGAGGCCAGCGATGTTGCATGGCTTAGAAACAGTGGCGCTGAGGAAAAGGCAGGAGGCAGAGCTGGAGGTAGCAGAGATGAAAATGTTGAGGTTCTCTCTGGGAGTAACGAGGATGGATAGGATTAGAAATGAGCACCTCAGAGGGACAGCCCATGTAAGATGTTTTGGAGACAAAGTCAGAGAGGCTAGATTGAGATGGTTTGGACATGTACAGAGGAGCGATAATGAGTTTATTGGCAGTAGGATGCTGAGGTTGGAACTACCAGGCAGAAGGCCTCGAGGAAGACCAAAGAAGAGATTTATGGATGTGGTGAAGGAGGACATGAGGGTCATTGGAGTAAGAGAAGAAGATGCAGAGGACAGGGTGAGATGGAGGTGGATGGTTTGCTGTGGCGACCCCAGAAGGGAACAGCCAAAAGGAAAAGAAGAAGTTGCAGCAAACCTCCCTGAGATAACTTGTTTTTATCTATTAATTCTGGTTAGTTCTTCATCCTGTAGCAGTAAGCAGTTTCTATCTCGGCCAAATCTTGACATTCGAAAATAGTGAAGAGTTATTTCTCCTCACCATAAACAGTAAGAGACATGGCCTGCCTTTGAAACCCAGTTAGCTGCACTGGGGGGGACAGTTGTAGCATATCCTATGATATATGCTTCTGTGATCGAAATGATGTGTTGTTATGACGTGCCTACTGCTTTACGGCACCTGTTCACATGACCTGATGACGTATTTAAAATGCGATTGGAATCCGCTATGGTCGTCTGCTTCAACTGATATGTTACATGGAGTGAGAAGTGGTGCGAGAGTGAAAGAAATCAGACATTTGAAACGTTTTACTTCTTCAGATGCATGCATATGTGATATCGACTTGAGTGAGTACTTGTGCGAGATTACGAGCATTGATGAAACGGACTTTCATTGCTAAATTCGTAACGCTAACCGATTCAGTTTTCAAGCATGGCAGACAACGGCAGTAAACCTATGATGAATTGGCATGCAGCCGACATTAGCAAAGAATGGAAACGATTTCAACAACATGTTGACTTTATATTTAAGGGCCCACTAGCTGACAAGTCCGAGGTTCAAGAAGTCAATTATTTGATGACTTACATCGGGGATTAGGAGAGAGCTTGACAAGACGTTCACGTGGAATCCTCCCGTGGAAGGTCAAGCGCCTGAATATGAAACTCTTGCTAGCGTATATGCTAAGTATGCTGCATATATAACCCCCAAGAAGAATGAAATCAGGGCAACAGTTAATTTCCTTAGGAGAAAACAACAGCCTAATGAGAAGTTTACCAATTTCGTCAATGACCTGAAACGGTTGGTTCGAGACTGTGGGTACACGGACAGTGACCGCATGGTTCGGGACGCCATTATCATACATTCTCACAAGGAAATCTGTGAAAAGTGTCTTGAAAAAGGGGACGAATTAACATTGGATATGGCCATCAAGATTGGACAGTCTCATGAAATTTCACAAGAAAGCATGAAAGCAATTGCGGATGAAGATCTAAAAGTTAACTATGTGAATAGTCCTAGACCTAGAACAACAAAGAAGATGCATGGAAAATGAAATAATCACGGTGCAGATCGTAAGTCAGACAAGTGGAAACAAAATGTTTGTGGGAGATGTGGATACTTCAGCAGTCATAAAACATGTCCAGCAACAGGTAGCAAGTGCAAGAACTGTCACAAGATAGGACATTTTGCGAAAGTATGCAAAAGCCGGAGTGGTAAAAATAACTCTGCGCATAATGTTGACTCAGACACAGACTTTTCAGATGAATTTTCACATCTCATCAATCAAATTGCCACTGCAAGCGATGAAAATGAATGGTATGAAGAAGTCAACATTCTTGGACATGTTCTGAATGCACAGATCGATACAGGTGCTGCAAGGTCAATTCTTCCATACAAGATTTACATAGACATGAAGTGCAAACTTCCTCTCGTACCCTCACCTAAGGTATTCACATCCTACACTGGACAAAAACTTGATGTCAAAGGTTGCGTTACTCTACCTACAGCATACAAGGACCGGTCTGTGAATGTACGGTACACAGTGGTGCAGATAGACAAAGGTATATTATTGTCAGGGAAGACTTGTAAGCTCCTAGGGCTTATTGAGCGTATTCATGCAGTGTCAGGGATTGATCAGTATCCTGAGCTGAAAGAGACGACAGGTACGCTACCCGATACCTACTGTTGAAGAAGTCATTACCTCTTTTCCTCATGCCAAGATATTCTCAGTTTTGGACGCTAAATCAGGCTTTCTACAGATCAAACTTGATTACAAGTCCAGCTTACTCACCACATTCAACACACCTTTTGACAGATATCGATGGCTACGGCTTCCGTTTGGTGTGAAGTCGGCTCCAGAGATTTTCCAGCGCATTATGGACACGATGTTAGAGGATATCCCTGGTGCCCGAGCGATAATGGACGACATTCTTATTATAGGTGAAAACGAAACTCACCATGATGTGATCCTGAAAAAAGTTGTCCAGTGTGCCACAGAGTTTAACTTAAAACTCAACTTTGACAAGTGCCAAATCCACAAACCAGAAGTGAAGTATTCAGGTCATATGATAACGGAAAATGGAATCAAGGCTGACACTGACAAAGTTAGAGCACTCATCGAGACGCCAACACCACAAAGCAAAGATCATGTCAGAAGATTTCTAGGAATGATACAGTATCTTGCAAAGTTTATTCCTAACTTGAGTGAGATAGACTCTCCACTCAGAGAAGTAGTGAAGAAGAATACAGACTTCTTCTGGGATAAACCTCAGCAAAAAAGCTTCATCAAGTTCAAGAAACTATGTTCAGAGTCCCCAGTGCTTGAAGCATTTGATGTGTTGAAAGACATTACCATCCAGTGTGATGCCAGTAACTATGCACTAGGTGGAGTGCTTCTTCAGAATGGAGCATTGATTGCCTCCACTTCACTTCACGTTCACTCACTGAGACAGAATCAAGATATGCACAAATAGAGAAAGAGACATTAACTATTGTCCACAGTTGTAAGAAGTATCACTATTAAATCTTTGGAAAGCATGTTTTAGTTGAAAGTGACCACAAGCCACTTCAAGCTATATTCTCCAAGACATTACTGTCTGCTCCCATGCGTTTTCAAAAGATGATGCTGGGACTACAACCGTATGATCTCTCTGTCACATACAAGCCTGGAAAAGACATTCCAATAGGTGATGCACTAAGTCGTGCCAACTTGCAAAACAGTGAACCAGATATTCAGCCAATCTTGATTAACATGGTGGATTTCATTGCTGTAACTCCAGCAAGATACGAAGAGTTTCAAAGAAGGACAGCAGAGGAACTAAATGAAATCCACTCAATTATCATCAAGGGATGGCCAGATACTCGTCAAGAGACTCCACACTCAATAAGACCATATTGGACTGTGAGAGATGAACTGTCAGTTGCAGATGGTATTGTGTACAAAGGAATGAAGATCGTGGTCCCACCTAGCATGAGACAAAACATGCTGAAACAAATACATGAATCACACATGAGCATTGTAAAATGAAAACAAAGGGCAAGAGAGTCTTTATATTGGCCAGGAATGTTGCAAGAAATTGAAGACATTGTCAATGACTGTTCACTGTGCAACTCATATCAACATAAACAACCAGATGAACCTATGAAAGCAACACCAACGCCAGGTTACCCTTGGAGTGAAGTTGTTTCTGACTTGTTTGAGTTCAAGGGAGAGCACTACCTCTTGACCATCGACTACTATTCCAAGTTTATCGAAGTGGATGCACTCAAAAACACATCTCGTGGTACTGTTATTGAAGCACTAAAGCAACAATTATGTCGCCATGGAATACCAGAGACACTGAGAACCAATAATGGTCCACAGTTTTCAGCACAAGAATTTGCCAACTTTGTAGCTGATTATGGTATCAAGCCTGTGACTTCCTCCCCAAATTATCCACAATCAAACGGAGAAGCAGAGCGAGCGGTACAAACAGTGAAGAGACTATGGTCTACTCTAAATGTAGTGATCACCACTTAGCACTACTCGACTATCGCTCAACTCCCCTGGAAAGTTGTGGTCTATCTCCAGCCCACCTTACCTTCAACTGCAGACCCCGCAACAAACTACTCATATCCAGAGAGCAGAGAAACCGGTTGCTATTGATCACAGTGAAGTCCGACAACGTGTGAATAGTGACAAGAGGCGACAATGTGACTATCATGATTACAAATCATCAGCTGATCTGTCAGTGTTACTTCCAGGAGACCCGGTTCGAATGTCTCCCTTCCCAGGTACCAAGTCGTGGAAGGCAGCAACAGTAGTAGAACGGCACAGCTCTCCTCGTTCGTATGTGGTTGAATACAATGGTAAGAAATACAGGAGGAACAGAAAGCACCTTCGACTGTCAACATACAAGGCACACAACCAGTCCTCCCACACATCTACCAGGGCTCCAACAAGTTTAGCGGATCCTCCATCACTTGCAACACCTTCCAACACAGTCAGCAAGTAGCCATACACCAGTACTACCTCATAATCCGTCCATAATGGTTACCAGAAAAACACCTCCGATTAACCAAAGAAACCAAACTGTCCATTAACTACAGATATGAGTCCAGTTGCCACAACCAAACCATTAACAAACTGTGCCAAAGAAACAAGAACAAGAAGTGGTCTTGTTGTTAAAAAACCCATGAGACTTGATCTCTAAGTGTTAATGTTCAAGTGTTAAAGTTAGCGTTCATTATGTTCAGAGACTTTAAAGTTTACAGCTCTAAGTTAAAAAGTGACAGCGAAGGCTAGTTCCTCTCTTGTTTCAGCTTATAAATTCTAAAAGATTCCTTGGTCCCAAGACTAGTCAGTTTATATTTGTTTATGTGTTAGTATTTGTTTCATACTATTTCACATAGGGTCATACTATTTCAAATGCAGAGGACAGGGTGAGATGGAGGCGGATGATTTGCTGTGGCAACCCCTGAAGGGAGCAGCCGAAAGGAAAAGAAGAAGAAGAAGGGTCAATAGTCTTTATTGTAAGACAAGAGGATGTAGCATATCCTATGATATATGCTTCTGTAATTGACAGGATGTGTTGTTCCGATGTGCCTACTGTTTTACGGCACTTGTGCACATGACCTGATGACATCATTAAAATACGACTGGAACCCGCTATGATCGTCTGCTTCAACTGATATGTTACATGGGGACTCGAACCCCCAACCTTAGGATCAGCGATCCAACACTAGACCGCCATTGCCCTATATATATATATATATATATATATATATATATATATATACTAGTCCTTCTCAAAAAATTAGCATATTGTGATGAAGTTCATTATTTTCTGTAATGTACTGATAAAAATTAAACTTCATATATTTTAGATTCATTGCACACCAACTGAAATATTTCAGGTCTTTTATTGTTTTAATACTGATGATTTTGGCATACAGCTCATGAAAACCCAAAATTCCTATCTCAAAAAATGAGCATATCATGTTCAGGTAGTGTAAACGAGCTATTAACCTAATCATCTGAATCAACCAATTAACTCTAAACACCTGCAAAAGATTCCTGAGGCTTTTAAAAACTCCCAGCCTGGTTCATTACTCAAAACCGCAATCATGGGTAAGACTGCTGACCTGACTGCTGTCCAGAAGGCCATCATTGACACCCTCAAGCAAGAGGGTAAGACACAGAAAGAAATCTCTGAGCGAATAGGCTGTTCCCAGAGTGCTCTATCAAGGCACCTCAGTGGGACGTCTGTGGGAAGGAAAAGTGTGGCAGAAAACGCTGCATAACCAGAAGAGGTGACCGGACCCTGAGGAAGATTGTGGAGAAGGGCCGATTCCAGACCTTGGGGGACCTGTGGAAGCAGTGGACTGGGCTACAGGTGCTGCATTCCCCAGGTCAAGCCACTTTTGAACCAGAAACAGCAGAAGAAGCGGCTGACCTGGGCTACAGAGAAGCAGCACTGGACTGTTGCTCAGTGGTCCAAAGTACTTTTTTCGGATGAAAGCAAATTTTGCATATCATTCGGAAATCAAGGTGTCAGAGTCTGGAGGAAGACTGGGGAGAAGGAAATGCCAAAATGCCTGAAGTCCAGTGTCAAGTACCCACAGTCAGTGATGTATATGTGTATATAATATCAATAAATACATATTTATCGCTATAAATGCTTATAATAACTATATATATGTCTTCTCTTTCTCTTTTCCCCCTCTCTATCTACATCCTAGATTAGAACCAAACATGTTTTATTTGTTTAATATACGATACCCTCTAAATGTATTCTGTTAGTTTTAAACAGTAATAAATCGACTCTCGCTCTTTTCTGGCTGAACTAGTGGTTTTCTAGTTGAATTTGGGTTGTTAACCTCTAGCGCCACCGCGGATCCAGTAATTTCATGAATAATTAACTCTCATTATTGCCGTGCGATGACCTGGCGAGCTGTCCAGGGTGTACCCTGCCCTTGTACATAGTCGGCTGAGACGTGTACCAGCTTCGCGGCGACCCTAATTAGGATTAGGAGGTTCAGAAAATGAATGAATGAGTTCTCATAATTAACTGAGAAGGTTCCAATATTAAAAAAACAAAACAAAACAAACAAAAAAACCCAAAAGAAACTCTGACCTGCATATCAGTCGTGTGCACCTTCTGGTGTGCATTTAACCCCCCCATAAACTCCACCATGTTATGCTTTAGATGCCAACACCAGTACAACAAATTACACTCACATTCACGCCCCGGGGCAATTTGGAACAGCCAATCAGCTAAATGTGCATGTTTTTGGGCTGTGAGAGGAAACTAAAGCACCACGAGGAACCCCATACAAACACAGACAACCTCGTCCAGCCCAGGACTTAGATTCAGAACACAGGGCAATTATCTATCAATCCGCAATTTATTATACAATTCCCCAGACCTCACTTTTTATACTCTAGATCTTGGTATTTTCCACCTTATGTTCACACCTGACTCTGATTCAGAACCTTTCAGGGGGTGAAATAGTATTTTCTGGCGTCTCCACAAGTACAATCGGTAACCCTGGTATAACGGTTTCACCACCAGGTTGATCTGTTCTCTATAAATGGCGTCTGTGCTCTGTCTGTTATTTACTGGCTGTCATGTGGTCCATTGTAGACATTCTTACGGGTGCCAAAGCGTACAGTACTACTCCGAGGCTTCAGGATGCAAACGATGAAGAAGACGTGCAGAACCATTTCCAGAAACCCAGCAACTATGGCGGAGAAGTGGAGAGTATTAGATATGTCTCGCACGGGAAGGAACTGACAGCACTGTTCAGTGAGGACTCGGGTGAAGTGGAAGCGGCATAAACATCTGCTGAGCCTGAACATACCGCTTAACTGCTGAGTAATTAAAGTTAGTGTGATGTCATTACATTCATCTTTACCATTGTCCAAATTATTAATTTGTTATAATTACTCATGTCATGGGGAATAGGAGTTTTCCTGACCTGTCCACATGTGCATTGTGGACTTTGGTACGAGGCCTTCGTCCATGTTCTAGTGCTTCTTTCAACCGTGTCCCTTCGACCGTATCCATGGGTGTGATTTGGGAATATGGTATATCAGACCTGTTGCTACGGGCCATTAGGAATATGTATTCCTAGAACCAGAGCTTGGCCTGCATTAGTAACAACATGTTGAATTCATTTCCTGTGGGGGTTGGACTCCGCCAGGGCGCTCCTTTATCACCGGTTTTGTTCATAATTTTTGTGGATAGAATTTCTAGGCCCTATCAAGATGTCGAGGGGTTCTGGTTTGGGGGCCATCGGACCTCGTCTCTACTTTCTGATGATGACATCATCCTTTTGGCTTAATCAAGCCGGGAGGCTGAGTAAACCAGATACATCATTTCTGAATGTGAGCTCAGTTGGCTTTATGGTCAAAGATCATATGCACTTGTCCCCCTTGGGTCAAGGGGGGAGACTAGAACCTATTTCAAAGGGCCCGCGAAGTGATTTTTTTTTAAGGCGGGCATTGGGGGGGCTGAAAATTTTGAGATTTTAGATTATTTGTAACACTAATCCCATTGCTTGGGTTTGGAAAACGAGGCATGTGTGATGTTCTGATCTTAGCCTTTCATATTATATACGGACCCAAGGACCAAGGCCCGCCACGCGCTGTGCGTATATTCTTGTGTCGATGTTTCGAAGCCATGTTTCAGTCTATTCCCTAGAAGGCAGCCACTATATTACTGTATGCTTGATGCAGAAGCATTTATGGTACACGATGTGCATGTAGGCTATACTAGGCTTGTACAAATTATGCAGTTTAAACAGGTTTGAGATGCCAGTAGACCTACTTACAAAATTTTTTGGGGTTCTGAAAAAGTGGGCCAGAGCACACACACACACCCCCACCCCACCCCCACACACACACCCCGGTTCCGCGGCCCTTTCTCAGCTGACACTGGGTGAGGGCAGGGTATACCCTGAGCAACTACAATACAATAGCAGGACAAACACACACACACACACACACACACACACGCGCGCGCACAAAACATTCACACTCACATCTACGGTCAATTTAAAACTGTCAGTTAGCCTAATGTGCATGTCTTTGGACTGTGGGAGGAAACCGGAGTACCTGGAGGAAACCTGTGCATGGGGGTTCACTTTGTGAGCGTCCAGCCAAGATCATAAACATTACTGACTGATATCTTTAAAACCTATTCAATGTACAGGCTGGTATAGTAGCAGGTAAATCTGTTTCTCTATGGCTTTCTTACTATGTACATTTAATAAAGGTTAAAGTGCACTGTGGTCTTGGCGTTGCTTGGGGATTCTTGCCTCGGATTTGTCAGCACTAGGTGGCAGTGCTCAGCTTCAACTGCAGGTTTAAATTAAAAGCTCTTGAAGATGCATTTACATTTATGGCATTCAGGTGACGCCCTTATCCAGAGTGACTGACAGTTTTATCTCATTAATACAGTTAATAATAACAGAGGTTGAGGATTATTGGCTGTGTTCTCCATTATGCTTTCATGGGTTCTCTCAGTGTTCTGCGGTTTCCTCCCATCGCCCAGACACATGCACATTAAGTCGACCAGCATCTCTAAATTTCCCATCGGTGTGAATGTGGGTATGAATGCTTGTTGTGTCTGTGTTCGTCTGCGATAGACCGGTGACCCGTTCAGGATGTGCCCTTTTGTCTGATCAGCTGGGATTGGTTCCAGCTTCCCCCACTGCCCTGATGCATAATCACTAGCGATAATTGGCGGATGGAAGGAACAGTCAAATTCAAAGCATTAAATATTTAATCCATTCACAGTCGTTTAAATAAGATTAACAGGCTGAGGTTATAAATAATTGATGCCTTTGTGCCTCCAAATTCAGCCCCAGAAAAACAGACAATTATTGGCTAGTATGTCCCTCTGCTTTTAAGATCGTATAGTTCTCTGACCTTTTCTGAAAAGTACATCGAATAAGATTAGACTTCTTGTACTATTTTATTTCATAAAATGTGCTATTCACCAAAAAAGCAGACTGATGCCAGACATAAAGATTAATAATGAGCGACATAGTATCCTACAAGTCTACGCAATGCACATGAAATCACGCCAGTGTGCCACATAAAGATAATAGAGGAGTGGAACTGGGCGTGTGTAGATGTCACACTCTTTGTATTTTTACATTATCCTGTATCTAGCCTACGCTGAACATTGTCCTACATTCATTTTTGTGCAGAAAGCTCTGATTATATGTTTTTTTCTGCATATATATATATATATATATATATATATATATATATATATATACATATGAGTTAATATTTATTATGAATATTAATTATGAATATTATTTGGACTGAAAAATTTAAAACACAGGACACAAATAAGATGCACATTGGTTGCACTTTGTCATACTAGCAGGGTTTATTTTTGAAAGCAAACGAAGCTTGCAGAACAAAGAAAGCAAACACAGACCACATTTAAAGCCTGTACCAATAAGCAATGGCGTCGCCCCCCCCCCCATTTCTGCCCGAGAGTGTCCTTACAAGGATATCTCAAAAACAAGTGGCCGGATATTTGTACAGTTTCAATGTATTCATCACTGTAAGCTAGAGGTCTAGTGATTTGAGGTCAATGTCACAGCAAGGTCAAATTCCTATTTGAAGCAGCTGACTTTTGAAAGATAAATAAAGGCTGCATTGAAGGCAGCATGTTTGTGCTGTTGCGATGGACTGGCAAGCTGTCCAGGGTGTACTCTGCTTTCATCCAGAGTTGGCTGAGATGGACACCAGCTTCCCCACGACCCGAATTAGGATTAAACGGTTAAGAAAATGAATGCTTGCCAATTTCACATTTTCATGAAACCATTAGCATATAAAATTCAAGAAATGAATCAATGAATGAATGTTTGGAAGAAATTAGAATTTATGAAAGGCATTTTATTTATTTAGAGGAATAAAAGCATGTACGTATTAGAAATAAAGTAATTAGAATTAATGGGGCAGCCATATCCTAATGGTTAGGGAAGCAGCTTTGGGACCGAAAGGTCACTGGTTTCATTCTTGAACCAGCAGAAAAAAAAAAAAAAGTGTGCTGGTGGGGGAAGGTGCTGCACCCTCCCTTCCGACACATTCATGGCTGAAGTGCCCTTGAAGAAGGCACCTAACCTCCAACTGCTCTCCAGGCACCCCAGTGTGTGTGGCAGCCCACTGCACCAAATGCATGGTGCTCATTAGTTTGGTGAGAGTGTGTGTGTGTGTGTGTGTGTGTGTGTGTGGGGGGGGGGGGGGGTTTGTGAGCTCACTTTAGATTGGTGAATGCTTCTGTGACCAATGTAATTAATACATAAAGTAAATTAAAAACAAATAAGAATAAGAATAAAAATGGAAAGCACCATGGCAAGGAACATCTGCATGAGAAGGTCCCCCATGTATTGACAATGCTGAGATTTTAATTGAGGTGCCTGCTCAACGACTTCAAGCGAAGTTCTACCTCCCCAAAAATGTTGTGAAATTCTTACTTTCACTCAGTTACTCATTTGTCAAACCATTTAATGCTATTAGGGTTGCAGGTAGGCTGGAGCTTATCTCAACTGACACTGAGTAAAGGTGAGGTACATCGGGAACAGCTCGTTAGACCATTGCAGGGCCAACAAGCATACCCAGAGGCAAGCTGGAACAGCCCGTTAGTCTAATGTGCATGTTTTTGGACAGTCAGAGGAAACCGAAGTACCCATAAGAAACCCATACTCGCATGGGAAGAACATACAAATTCCACAGAAGCCCGAAAAACCCAGGACCTTCTTCCAATGAGGTGGACATGCTAACCACTACACCTCCATGCCAGCTGATCAGGAAATAATTTTGCCAATTTTGTAATGTTGTATTTACATTGCGATTACAAATAGCATGCACAAATATGTTCGATATTATGACTATTTTAATAGATTTAACATTTTTTTTACATTCAAGCATCCATTTAAACATTTCACATTCAGTCTCATGTGGATTTTTGGTAAATAAAGTCAAGCAAGACAAATTGCTGCTTTTAGTTTGTTATTTACAGGCAATATAGCTCAGTAGGTTTCTTCATATCCGATTACAAACCACAAGTAATTTTGTTATCTCCTTTTTTTTAAAACTAAATTGCAGGAAACTAGTCCTGGAGAGACAACATAAGTTGAGAATGACTTGAATCAAATTATCTTGTCTCTAGGCTACAGAAAATTTACTTGTATAATATTATGTGTATATATATATACGCTACAGCGAATCATCTGCCTCCATCTCACCCTATCCTCTGCATCTTCTACTCTTACTCCAACTGCCTTCATGTCCTCCTTTACCACATCCATAAATCTTCTTTTTGGTCTTCCTCTAGGCCTTCTGCCTGGTAGTTCCAACCTCAGCATCCTACTACCAATATACTCACTTATCCCTCCTCTGTACATGTCCAAACCATCTCAGTCTAGCCTCTCTGACTTTGTCTCCAAAACCTATTACATGTGCTGTCCCTCTGATGTACTCATTCCTGATCCTATCCATCCTCGTTACTCCCAAAGAGAACCTCAATATTTTCATCTCTGCTACCTCCAGCTCTGCCTCCTGTCTTTTCCCCAGGGCCACTGTTTCTAAACCATACAACATCGCTGGCCTCAACACCGTCTTATACACTTTTCCTTTCATTCTTGCCGATACCTTACTATCACACATCACACTGGACACTTTTCTCCAACCATTCCAACCAGCCTGTACACGCTTCTTCACCTCTTTTCCACACACTCCGTTGCTCTGGACTGTTGAGCCCCAGTACTTAAAATCCTCCAAATTCTTTATCTCTTCTCCCTGTAACCTCACCGTTCCTCTTGGGTCCTTGTCGTTCACACACATGTATTCTGTCTTACTGTGGCAAACCTTCATTCCTCTCCTTTCCAGTGCATACCTCCACCTCTCTAGATTTTCCTGCACTTGTTCTCTGCTCTCACTACAGATCACAATGTCATCTGCAAACATCATAGTCCATGGAGATTCTTGTCTAACCTCGTCTGTCAGCCTGTCCATCACCATAGCAAACAAGAAGGGGCTCAGAGCTGACCCTTGATGCAGTCCCACCTCCACCTTGAACTCTTCAGTCACACCGACAACACAGCTCACCACTGTTTTACATCTCTCACACATGTCCTGAACCACCCTAACATACTTTTCTGCAACTCTAGACTTCCTCATGCAATACCACAGTTGCTCTCTCGGCACCCTGTCATATGCTTTCTCCAGATCCACAAAGGCACAATGCAGCTCCGTCTGACCTTCTCTGTACTTCCCTCTTTCTCTCTCTCTCTCTCTCTCTCTCTCTCTATATATATATATATATATATCTTTCTTCTTTCTTCTTCTTTTCCTTTCGGCTGTTCCCTTCAGGGGTCGCCACAGCAAATGATCTGCCTCCATCTCTCCCTATCCTCTGCATCTTCTACTCTTACTCCAACGACCTTCATGTCCGCCTTCACTGCATCCATAAATCTTCTCTTTGGTCTTCCTCTGGGCCTTTTGCCTGGTAGTTCCAACCTCAGCATCCTACGACCAATATACTCACTATCCCTCCTCTGTACATGTCCAAACCATCTCAATCTAGCCTCTCTGACTTTGTCTCCAAAACATCTAACATGTGCTGTCCCTCTGATGTACTCATTTCTGATCCTATCCATCCTCGTTACTCCCAAAGAGAACCTCAACATTTTCATCTCTGCTACCTCCAACTCTGACTCCTGTCTTTTCCCCAGGGCCACTGTCTCTAAACCATACAACATTGCTGGCCTCATCACCGTCTTGTACACTTTTCCCTTCATTCTTGCCGATACTCTCCTATCACACATCACACGGACACTTTTCTCCATCCATTCCAACCTGCCTGCACGCGCTTCTTCACCTCTTTTCCACACTCTCCATTGCTCTGGATTGTTGAGCCTAAGTACTTAAAATCCTCCACCTTCTTTATCTCTGCCCCCTGTAACCTCAAAGTTCCTCTTGGGTCCTTGTCGTTCACACACATGTATTCTGTCTTACTAAGACTAACCTTCAATCCCCTCCTTTCCAGGGCATACCTCCACCTCTCTAGATTTTCCTCTACTTGGTCTCTGCTCTCACTACAGATCACAATGTCATCTGCAAACATCATAGTCCATGGAGATTCTTGTCTAACCTCATCTGTTAGCCTGTCCATCACCATAGCAAACAAGAAGGGGCTGAGAGCTGACCCTTGATGTAGTCCCACCTCCACCTTGAACTCTTCTGTCACACCGACAGCACACCTCACCACTGTCTTACATCTATCATACATGTCCTGCACCACTCTAACATACTTCTCTGTCACTCCAGACTTCCTCATACAATACCACAGTTCTTCTCTCGGCACCCTGTCATATGCTTTCTCCAGATCCACAAAGGCACAATGCAGCTCCTTCTGCCCTTCTCTGTACTTCTTTATTAACATCCTCAAAGCAAACACTGCATCTGTGGTGCTCTTTCTTGGCATGAAACCAAACTGTTGTTCACAAATGCTGACCTCTGCCCTTAGTCTTGCTTCCACTATTCTTTCCCATAGCTTCATTGTATGGCTCATCAACTTTATGTATATATATATATATATATATATATATATATATATATATATATATATATATATATATATATATATATAAATAAATAGTATTATTTGTAGTTGCGCGTGGGGCGCTAGGAGGGCACAACATGTGCTTTTGTTCTTCCTATAAAATAATTGAGAAGCACTGTACTAATTTAAAAACATTATGAAAAGGGAGTTTACTGTAATATATGATTATAATGATGTAATTTTTTTTCTTTTTTTTGAAAACCAACATATAATTGAGAACGACTTAACTTGAAATGACTTAAATCAAGGTATACCTGTACAGCATTTAGCAGATACTCTTATTCCAAAGTGACTTGCTAAAAGGCTTTTAAAGTCACTCGGTGTTGTCTGTGTGTTTTGGGTTTTTTTGTGTGTATGTGTGTGTGTGTGTGTGCTTTTTTTTTTGACTGTATGAGTGTGTGTAAAGCATAGTGCTAATCTAAGTACTGCTGAAAAAGGTATGTTTTCATCTGTTGTTTGATGACACACTCAGCTGTCTGGACATCGAGAGGAAGTTCATTCCATCACCTGGAGCCATAACAGAGAAGAATTCAGATGCATTTTTCCCTTGTCCCTTGGTAAAAGAAGGGACCAGTCTAGCAGTGCTACAGGATCTGAGAGAAAGCAGTAAGGTGCGGTGTGGTGTGTGATATGTGCTTTGAGGTAGGAAGGTGCAATTCCATTTTTAGATCTGTAGGCAAGCATTAGTGTTTTAAATCAATACGAGCAGCTCCAAATCGAATTCTGAGCCAGTTGCAGAATAGTTCTCAAAGGTAGACCTGCCAGGAGTGAATTGTAGTAGCCTAGTCTTGATATGAGAAGGGTCTATTCAAGTATCTGAATAGCCTTAGTGGAAAGAATTAGATGGATCATACAACTGGTGAACAAGAGAAATTGACATGATCAAGAAAGATTAGTGATATGAGAAGAGAAGGACAGACAATTGCCCAAAAGACTTTGTGCAGTCCCTGAAGGAGAAATCACAAAGCAGTGCAAGGAGATTGCAACATCTTGATGTGGGGATGAGTCAACTGGGATGAACAGAAATTCAGTCTTGCTTGGATTAAGTTTCAGCTCGTGAGCTGCCATCCATGAGGAGCTACTTCCCAGACATGCAGAGATCGGGGCAGAAACATCAGTATCTGCAGAAAAAGAGAGAAGTCGAGTATCATCTGTATAGCAATGGTATGAGAAACCACGAGAGGATATGACATCACTGAAGGACCTAGTATATAAAGAGAGAACAGAAGTGTACCAAGAACTCAACCCTGGGGAACATCAGGGTAAGTAGTAATATTGAGCTCATTTTGTTGAAGTGTTGCATGGTGGCATAGTGATTAGCACATTTTCCTTACAGCAAGAACATCCTGGGTATGATTTTGGGCTCTGTGTGGAGTTTGCATTTTCTCCCTCGAGGGTTTCTCCAGTTTCCTCCCACAATCAAAAAAAAATGCACATTAGGCTAATTGACCGTTCCAAATTAACTCTAAGCGTGATTGTGAATGATTGTGTGTGTGTGTGTGTGTGTGTGTGTGTGTGTGTGTGTGTGTGTGTGTGTGTGTGTGTGTGTGTGTGTGTGTGTGTGTGTGTGTGCGTGTGTGTGTTAGCTCTGCGATTGTCTTTAGGATGTACCCCTTCTTGTTTGAAAGACCACCAGTCACCACTGATATCTTCCACTTGGTTAGCTTTGGACCAGCCTGAATCGGTGGATGGATAAAAGGAAGGCAGCACATAAAGAAGAGCTGAGTGGTGTCTCATTTAAATTCTAATGCCGATACAGGTATTTGACTGATTAACAGATGGATAGTGGATTTGCATTATAGCCCTGTTACAAATTATTAATGTAAATCTTAATATTCTATATTACATATTGAAATTGTTGGAAGCTATTAAAGAAGTCAGAAGATAAAACGAGGTACTTTAAACATAATTTGGGTCTACTGCATGTACTTTAACTCCCCCATTCATCTATAACAAAAAAGTTAATTTCTATACTCTAATAATGCCATGTTTTGTTATTGTTATATATTATATCTACCCCGACAGTATTTACCCTGAGCCCCAGTGTAGTTTTCGTGCTAGCAGGCAAACCATTGACACAATATTATCACCACCTGCAAGAGAAATGTGAGCAATGGAGACTTGTGTTCATCCTTCAATGATCTGACGAAGTCAGTTGACCTTGTAGCAGGAGAGGAATTTTTAGTCTTATAGACGAGATTGGCGGCCCACCAAAAGGCTTCAGCACCACTCTGTCTTTCCACTTTGAAATACAGAGCACCGTATTGTTCAACGGCACTACATCAGATGCTTTTTTTTTAGTGGAAAAAAAATAGGCTGCACTCTTACTCCAACCGTGTTTGAGTTGATCCTTTCCCTTCTGCTTGCTCATGCCTTCAAATCAACTGCTGACAGTCTATACCTCTGCAGCAGATCAGATGGAGGCCTCTTCAACCTGGCACGCCTTTAAGACAAGACAGATCGATGATGCAGCACTGAGTTCTCACTTGGAGCAATGCTTTCAGAGACTTATTGACAGTTGGTGTAGCATGCAGAGATTTCATCCTGGCTGTCAGTTTCAAAAAGACCAAGACCATTGGTCAAGACATCAGCAACACTCCATCCATCTCCAATGATGACCATACCTCTGAAGTTGTGTAGGAGTTTATTTACTTTGTTTCCACAATCACCAGCAAGTTGTCTTTAGATACAGAGATTAACAAAAGCATTGGAAAGACATTCACTGTGATGTTCAGACAGGTCACAAGAATATGAGAGAACAGCAATCTCACCAGAAACACCAAGGTCCAGGTATTACCAAGCCGTGGTCCTCAGCACTTTACTCTACAACAATGTGACTTGGAAAAACTATACTTCACAAGAATGCTGCTTCAATGTATTTCATATACCCTGCCTCAAGACACGTCCCAAGGCCATAATCTAAATCATAAGGCTCTTGAAGAGGCAGGACTACAGAGTATGCAGACACTGTTGAATAAGTGACACCTAAGCTGGCTTGTGCATGTTTATCAAATGGATGATGGCTGCATCCCCAAAGACATCCTCTATAGCCAGCTCACTGCAGGCACTAGACCCAGTTGTTGCCCCACACTTTAAGGATATCTGCCAGTGTTATATGAAAAAAGTGTGACATTGAGCTCGCCACCTGGGAGGCTGCAGCAGATGACGGTGGTGCATGGAAGACTACTGTCCAGGAAGACATCAAACTCGGTGAGGAAAGGTGACAGATCATTTTGCAAGAAAAGGCTGAGAGATAGAAGAGAAACAACTGCAACCCTTCTGCACATCCAGCATCAGCCTTCTCCAGCAATCTGTGTGGGAAGGACCATCATTCCAGAATTGTTCAACCACAGCAGATGCTGCTTCACCAACCAGTTAGACACTCTGTACAAACCACTGTTCTCCGAGACAAAAAAAGCCAGCAAATTGGACCTAAGTGTTCTTCTTTCCAAGGCACACTGCATCCTCATAAACCAGAAAGTAATTTTATCCAGCTGAAAACCTTTACTGGAACATATTAGAATATGTCACAAAATAGTTAATAATAATTTTATGCACATTTCCAAGGTGTAGTGTATTGAGTGATTTTTGCTGCAAGTTTTTGGCCCCAAGACAGAGACTACATTAAATTCTCTTCACTTGTGAAACTCTCATAAAATCTTTGAAAGTCAAGGTTGCCATAGAGACAAGCTATACAAGGTCAAAAACATGGGCTCCTCAAGATAGAGACAGTAGATTAGAGAGAAAACAGTTTTCCCTCCACAGCTAATTATTCTGCTGATGATCTTTTAAACACTGCATTTATATTCATAAAACACAAACGAAACTACAGAGATTATGATCTAAAATCAAAACAAAGCAAATCTTGTCTTCATGCTTTGCACTGATTTCCGAGCTCTTATGCAACACTGTGCAAAATTTGATATAAAAAGTCACATCTCATTAAAATGTACTTCATGATTCATCTCAGTAAGGCAAATTAGCCATTTTCATCAGGCAACATGGGTCTATTTTGAGTTATTTCTGGGGTGAAGCCGTCTCAAAAGGAAAGTGCCACAAAAATGGGTGCATTATGAAACAGCAGATTCGCACTAGGACAGCTGCCTGCCATTAAAGTTTCACACTCATACATGTCACTCATGCATTTTAACCTTGGTCGGCTGCCTCAGTCTCCTACACATGACTCAGGTTTTTCTTTTTTCTCTATTTTTTACTTTTTTTTCTTATACTGCAGATGCCAATATAAAGTCAACCCAACTCAACCACCAAAAACTGCGCAGTATGCCACTTTATCAGTTATCTACAAGCACAAATATATTTAATTTCTAGCAATTAGTCAAATATTACCAATGGAAAAATGTGGCTTTTTATAGGACAACAGCTAAAGACAGGCTGATATAATTGTCCCCACCATAATATATTTCCATGTTCCCCCTATTGTGTACCACAGCAATTTTTCACTGAACTAGATTTTGAAGACCGCCTGAGGGGATTGTATTCATTTAGCTGTACTTCCATTAGTGAAATCAGATACTGATGTGGGATGAGCAGATTTTGGGATGCAGGTGGTGTTCCAGTTTATCTAATAAAGGTGTTCATTTGAATTAACGTCAGGGCTCAGTGCAGAGAACTTAACTGCTTCTACTCCATCCTTGGTGAGCATTGTTTGAATGACGCTCCCTTCGCACACTGGGACATTGTCATGCTGGAACAGTTTTTCAGTGAAAATAAATCACAAAACTACATTCTATGTAATTGTCAATTAATTTGAAAAATCACTTAATCCTATTGGGGTTACAGGGTAGTTGGAACCCATGTCAGCTGACTCTGGGTGAAGGAGGAGTACACCCTGAACAGCTCACCAATCCATTGTAGGGCAACATGCACACCTAGGGGCAAGCTGTTCAGGGTGAAGGAGGAGTACACCCTGAACAGCT
The DNA here is from genome assembly GCA_024760905.1 of Plotosus lineatus. Taxonomy (NCBI): domain Eukaryota; kingdom Metazoa; phylum Chordata; class Actinopteri; order Siluriformes; family Plotosidae; genus Plotosus; species Plotosus lineatus. The sequence goes on from CM045729.1 coordinate 79,542,540, forward strand.
CACCAATCCATTGCAGGGTCAACATGCACACCTAGGGGCAATTTGGAACCGTTATTTAGTCCAACGTAAATGTGATTGGACTGTGAAGGAAACTAGGGTACTGGCAAGAAACCCACACAAACAAAAGAAGAAAATGCATATTCCATCACGATATATGTGGATAACTTTAAAAAAAAAAAACCGGACCTTCTTAATATGAGGTGTACGACTATGCCTTCATGTTGCCCTCTATACAAAACAAACAAACAAACAAACAAAAATTGTAAATCCCACTGTCTTCAAGATTTGTCCATGATGAACAACGTGATGAATTGGAACAGATGATGGAACTTAAACTGGAAATTAAATAAACACCTCCAAACAAACAACTTTCACATCATTAATTCGGCTTTAGTGGTTAAGATTACAAAACGCCTTCAATGTGTACTTTCTGTTGTAAAACTAAAATGCATTAAACTGTTAAATGAATGCAATGACAGCACAAAAATGAAAAAAAAGAAAGAAGAGAAAAGAAGCAACCATCAACATGTTCAGGTCTGGCAATAGCAGTAATGCTATGACTCAGGATCAGACTAAGAGATGATGCAACGTAAGCAGGCATTATTAATCATGAGGGCCATGATGTGCTTCTAAAGAGAAATGGCATTTGTACAAAATAATAATCAAAAACATAAGAAAACCTATAATCATAAACATAAAGCACAACGTATCATCCTGCAACAGCTTTTTTAAATCAAATATATTTAGATATGAGAATGAATCATTTCTCTGCTGGCATTTACCCAGATAAGCTGATATATAAGCTCAAATAGCCAAGGTGGGATATATATATATATATATATATATATATGCATATGTGTATATATATATATATATATATATATATATATATATATATATATATATATATATATATATATATATATATATATATATATATATATATATATATATATATATATATATATATATATATATATATATATATATATATATATATATATATATATATATAAATGCAATTTAAAGCTGAATGCTGGATTGCTGGATCTAGATCTGGACTTCCATTGGCAGTTGAGGGATATTCATCACGCTGTGGTTTTTCAAACAGCCAACACAAAATCCCTTTGATTGTAGTTCACATGAAATTGCACTCCAAACTCAAGTAATCCAGAGCTTATAGACGGACTTGGCCAAGACCCTCCTCCAGATATTTATGGGTCCTCAGAGACAGCTCCGTCACTGGGAAGGGCGCTAATTATAAATCGGTTTCATCGGAGTGTTATTGCATGTGACTGCGCCATCCTATTAGGGCCAAGCTGAAGGCCGGAGTGCTCCCTAGTTGATGTTGGAATAACACTGACTTCACCCCATGAGCCAGACAAATGTGGACTTTGCCAAGGAGAACCTTTCAAATATGATGCGGATTAATTTACGGACATATGACGTTGGCGCCATTCGAGATGGGTTATGCTAGCGTTAGCATGTAGGAACAGTTTACACATCATGCTGTCATAAAAGCTGTTCTGACACTATATTCATTTTGTGATCTCCTGAAGATAATATACGATGCTAGGAAACTCATTTAAGCTAGATTTCAAAATTTCTTCATACTAACCCTTTAATAATTAGCTGGAAATTGTTTTTTTTTTTTTTAATAGCCATTATGGCTATGATAGCATGGTCAATGTAAACACCCCCCCACACACACACACACACACGCACACCTTTTTGTCTTGGCTTTGAGCTAATAGGGCTTCAGCCACTCTTTGGGCCCATCATTAAAGTGCTCATTGACAGGGGATCAATCTGCCATAGCAGCTGCAGGAAGACAGAATGGAAATTGAGTAATCTTTGCACCTGACTGGTTGATAACGCAGCCTGTTCCACTTTCTGAGTGACAGATGTATGGAAATCTGCTGTGTTGGAGATTGGAAATGCTAATGAGAATGTCTGCAAGCGAAAGCGTCACTTTTGACGTGAAGTGCTTATCATCATCACACACACACACACACACACACACACACACACACACACACACACACACACACACACACACACACACTACTTCTTCACCTCAAGGAAGATTTATCCAGTTATAATGCCAAAGGTTGACCATTAGTTAGTGGTGAAAAATCCATGTGTGCTATTCTGCTGCTAAAATTTATGTCATCAATGGTTTTCTAGAGATTTATGTCCAGATATACAACATTATCAAGTCAATTTAAACAAAAACTCTACAGAGTAAAATCATACACATTTATACATTGAGGTTTGAGGGGTGTCAATTAATAATGTGAAAATAAAGTTCAGATAATACTAGTAGTGTTTACTGCATATATTTCATTAGCGTTGAGCAGTGGTCTCCAACCTTGTATGCACCAGGGACCCGTTTTATGTATGAAAATATTTCCGCGGACCAGTTAGAGTCTACTTCGTAGTCTTGTTTTAGTGGTTGTCACCACAGAAAACCCCGCCTCACAAAGATATATGGTTGGAAATGGTAGAAGGGCTTTCAACTGCTTCTGTGGCAATGTCAAAAACAGTCATTTTTCAAAATAAGATTTGGAAACTCTAATAAAAAAAAAAAACTATAATTTGCACCATGAAAGATTTTGTTTGTGGACCGGTATCAAATGAGCCATGGACCGGTACCGGTCTGCAGACTGGGGATTGGGGACCGCTGGTGTAGACCATAAGTCTCCCACCCTGTTCCTGGAGAGCTACCTTCCTGTAGGTTTCATCTCCACCCAACATCGGACACACCTTGGTAGTTCTCAAAGTGAAGGGTTGCTGACCCTGGCTGTTGACTGTTCATCAGTTCATTTTCTGTACCCGCTTAATCCTAACTTGGGTCACGGGGAGGCTGGCGCCCATCGCAGCCAACTTCGGGCGAGGGCAGAGTACACCCTGGACAGCTCGCCAGGCCATCGCAGGGCGGAAACACGCTGACGGCTTTGCAGCCTACTCTTGTCGAAAGTCAGCAATGGTTCTTTTACATGCCTCACACCATAGACAGTGAGAGACATGGCCGGCCTTTGATAACCAAGTTAGCTGCACTGGGGGGGGGGGGGGGGGGGGGGGGGGGTTGACTGTTTCAAGCACAAACACTAGATTCTAGAGAAAGGTTTGCGGAGTCTGCGCGGGTCAGACCCTCCAGTGATATGTAAAGTTTGGTTCAAATAAATCAGAGAAGTAACTGTTAATCATCCTGGTCTCAAAATGCTGCCTGCCAAATTTGGTGTGAAAATGAATTAGGTGAAAATCTTTTTGTCATTTGTTATTCTTTGAAGTAATAAAGAGTAAAATGGTTGCAAAAATGCAAATCACACTTATTTTTTAATGTCGTCGAAGCAGTAGTATCCAACACGCAATACAAACTCATAGTCAGTGAACAGATGTACACAAATCAATCAAATTCAAGGTTAAACTCAAAGTTCAGGCTAATGCTCAGGTCAAAATACAGGAAAACTGGCCATACACTGTGAAGACGTTGAGTTTGAGTCCCAGGCTCAGACATTTCAATGTGGAGTTTGCATGTTCTCCCTGTACTTGTTTGGGTTTCTCTGGTGACCCTTGTTTCCGCCCACAATCCAAAAACTTTTGCATTAGGCTGACCAGGTTTGAATGCGAGTGTCATTTGTTGTGTTTGCTGGCCCTGCAATGGTCTGCTGAGGTGTTCATGATCCTTTGCCCAGTTTCGGTAGAAATAAGCACCAGCCTCCACATGTGACCCTAACAGGATTAATCATTTTGGAAAATGATTGGGGGGGGGGGAGTGTTCATACATTAGAATTCTTGCAGAAACAAACCAGTTTGGTACGCATTGGAAGAAACAGAGGATACTTGTAATTCTTTTCATGGAGTGGGTGCAAGACCTGTTATGTGGATTGCTATTAGATTCTGGTTCATGTGACTCATATTGTTGGATGGAATGCTGGGAGGTGTAGTGTGTTTGTCTTCCTTTCGGCTTTTTTCCCCCTTTTACTCGGGAGTCGCCACAGCGAATCATCTTGATTTGCACGTTTGATTTGGCAGAGGTTTTTACGTCGGATGCCCTTCCTGTCACAACCCTTTTTAGCAAGGGACAGAAACACGCTGACGACTTTGCAGCTACTCTTTACGAAAGTCAGCAATGGTTCTTTTACATGCCTCTCACCATAGACAGTGAGAGACATGGCCCGCCTTTGATAACCCAGTTAGCCACACTGGGGGGGACAGTGACAACCTTGTGGAGAGTGGGACTCGAACCCCCAACCTTTGGATCAGCGATCCAGCGCCCTATACCACTAGAGCACCATAGCCCCTATTAGGTTCTGGTTCATGTGACTCATATTGTTGGATGGAACGCTGGGAGATGTAGTGTGCAGGCTGAGAAAATAGTGAAGATGTTGTGATATCGTGAATATGTTTTAAGAAAAAAAAGTCTTTAAAAAAACTCAAAATGACGGAAATTCCAATATAATGAATATTGAATGCCCTGCAGCGAATATCACTGTGTTCGATGAACTTTGCTCTGCACAGAGAATCACAGGAAATTTGTTTTTTTACCACATTCTATTAAAGGTTTATTACTATAAATGTGTGTCTAAATTTGACCTCCTGATGATGCTAGAAGTCTTAAGCATCTCTAAAATTCCTGTGAATGAGTTGAAATTGAGCTCTGCCCATCTGCCAAATTTGATGATCAGCATACAACTTATGGATGCCATAAACTCTTGTAAAAAAAAAAAAAAGCACACAACTGGTACTGAAGTCCAAATTATTAAAATGAATTTTTAATCAAATTCTGTTTGGCCTGCATTAGTTCAGTTCTGTTAATTTTCTGTAACTGCTTAACCCTAATTGGGGTCCTGGGGAGGCTGGTGCCCATCCCAGCCAATTCCGGGCGAGGGAAGAGTACAGCCTGGACAGCTCGCCAGGCCATCGCAGGGCGGAAACACGCCGATGGCTTTGTAGCCTACTCTTGTTGAAAGTCAGCGATGGTTCTTTTACATGAACCTCACACCATAGACAGCAAGAGACATGGCCGGCCTTTGATAACCCAGCTAGCTGCACTGGGGGGACGGTGACAACCTTGTGGAGAGTGGGACTCAAACCCCCAACCTTTAGATCAGCGATCCGGCGCCCTATACCACCAGACCACCACTGCCCGCTGCAACGGTGATTAAAACTTTTCAAATTGTGGACTGATGCTTTGCGAATTTAAATCGATGCCGTGTCTAAACAGTGGAGCTGGTAGCGTAGTGGTTAGGGTGCTGCGCTCATGATCGGGAGGCTGTGTGTTCGAATCCCAGTTAGACCCCCACTGTGCTAAGACCCCTGGGCAAGGTCTCAACCACAAGTGTGCCTCTGTTCACCCAGCAGTATAAATGGGTACCAGTAAAAATATACTGGGAAGGTAACCTGCGATGGACTAGCGTCCCATCCAGGAGGAGTTGAACTGCTGGCAGCTTCACACTATGGAAACCGGGAATAAGCACCGGCCTGATGAGCCATCATGGCTGGGGTGTAAAAAGCCCAGAGGAATTCACCTTGTCTAAATATCCTTTCAACTTCTTGCCTTGCCATTCATCCTTGTCATGTCATTAATCCTAATTACAGTCACAGAGAGGCTGGGGCTTATTGCAGCTGACTCTGGGCAAAGGCGCGGTACACACTGAACAGCTCGCCAGGTCATTAGGGCCAACACTCACATTACATAGGGGAAATTTGGAACAGCCAATCAGCCAACTGTGCATGTTTTTGGACTGTAGAAGGAAAACCATGATGCAAACTCCACACAGAAATGCCCCAGTTGGAGATTTAAACCCAGGCCTTTTTGCTGGTGAGGTGGACGTGCGAACCACTTTCCACCAGGCCGCTCCATATGTAATGTGTACTTTATCATTTACAATCTATTTGTTCTGTGCTCTGTTGGGCAAGGATGATCTTGAAAAAAAGCATTATATAAATGAAACCGATGACGATATAAATTCTGTACTATGGCGTTGTGGTTAGCACATCAATCTCACAGTAAAAAAGTTGTACATCTGCAATGTGCATCCAACTTCATCCCTGCTGCATAGCGGCATGACGGAATACATTGTTTGCAACATAAATGCCGTTAACTCATCAGTATGCCAATGAGCTCGCGTCTCACAGGCCAGAAGTTTATGGGAACATCAGCAAAACCTGCAAGCTATCAAGACTCACCTAAAACAACTGTCCACCACCTTGCATTCTCGGCTGTACACAACATTTCTCCAATCACTTCCATGCCAGTACTTCCTCCTTTGGCTCGGCTGGAGAAATATGACAGCAATGTGGCAACGTTCCAGGGCTTTCTCCTGAAGTGTTTCCTGTAGTTCATATATACTCCCTGCAATGTCCGATCAGCAAAAGAGAGCATGATTTATCACGCTGCTTACCATTAAACTATTACAATAGGATTCAGCAGCGTGGAATCAGGAACATCCTGCAGCTATGAAAGCTTTATAATCTGATTTCAACAGGAGTTGGACCATGCATCAGACACTGATGAAACAGGTGACAGAGTCATCTCACTTCAACAATGTGACTGCCACACAGCTGTATATACAATAGAAACAAAGCTGCAGTTGGCCGAGGTCTCGAATCGGATGTGTTTACTGAGCTCATGTGTTGCAATAAAAAGGTCAAGTCGTCACCACCAAGAAGTTGAACTATAGCCAAACCTGCTGGACCATGCTCTCTCCAGGTTTGGATTTACGATGCTATACCGCTCAGGCTCTCACAACACCAAGGCTGATAGCCTCTCCTGCCAATTTGACCAGAACCTTCACAGTTAGAGTCCATTGTTCCAGGGAACTGCTTTGTGAACTCCACAGAGTGGGACTTCGACAAAGAATAAAGAGACATAACGTGCTCCAGGAATGTCTGCTACACTTCACATGACTACCACCTCGACTACGACTGCACCTCATCATCTAGGATAGTACTGCTCCCACCTCTGGACACCCCAGCATTTCTAAAACCTGTGAGCTGCTCCAATGTAAGTCCTGGTAGCCCAAGAGAGAAGAAGACATTGAAAGCCATGCAAATTCCTGTGTTGTATGTGCAAAAGTGAAACAAACTCTTCCACATGGTAAACTTGTTCCTCTGCCTGTCCCACAGAAGCCCTGGCTCCTCCTCACCAGTGACTTTGTAATGGACAGTCATACAGGTTCACCACCCCCATATCTTTGATAGCTTCTTGAGGCCACTTTTCTTTGTCCTTTTGCTTTACTTTTACATGTAGTATATTTCATATACATTTCAGTGAGATGTCCATGACTATAGAAACAACACATTACCATATTTTTTGGACTATACATTGCTCTGGAGTACAATTCGCATAGGCCAAAAAATGCATAATAAAGAAGAAAAAACCATATATAAGTCACACTGGACTATAAGTCATTGAAACGCTCTACCCTGGCTTGGAAATCTGCTGGCAGTTTATGTGACATTATGGTTCTCTCTTTCTGACAGAGAGGGGGTTGTGTTGCATGAAGCATTAACACCAAGAAAGTTCTCCTGCAAAGTCAATATTCATATAATATTGACTTTGAATATTGAATAAAAAAATATTCATATCCTTGACAACTACCTGGACGTGGAGATACAATTGCACTGTTGACAAGCCTTCTCCCTGAGGCACGTTCAAGCGCTAGATAGTGCTGCAAGAACGTTCCTCTAGCTGTAGCCATCTAGGTTTCAGCCCGCGATTAGCTTTTTTTGTTTTCTTCATTGCAGTAATAGCAATCTCCGCTTTTCTCCAGTCCCTCACAAGTGTCTTGTTCACTCCAAACTTTCTTACTCCTGCTCGATTACCATTTTCTGCTGCATATTTCACTACTTGTAGCTTGTAATCCGCAGAATGGGATTCTCTTTTTGGGGACATTTCTTCAGTGGTGGATGAGCAGGTACTGGTACCCAAGCCTAGAGCGCCCTCTTGTGGTTGTGAGTGTAAAAATAACAAACATGTGAAATTATGTCTTATTATTATGATGAACAGAAGTATATGTAATAATTTCACATATATAAGTCACTCTGGAGTATAAGTCACACCTTCAGCCAAAGTATGAAAAAAGTGCGACTTATAGTCCGGAAAAATACGGTAGAACAATTCTATTCTGTGCAGTCTCATTTGAGAATTCGTGAATGATGTGGTGCTAATCAAATCGGAAATTTGGCATTTAAATCTGATAATTACTTAGAAAACCAAAAAAGATCAGTGAAATATGGAAATTTTATTGAGTGTAATATCCTGTGTAAGATCTGGGATGGAGATCATGTAATATGTCTTACAGTGACAGCTTCATGTACTCTTCATGTTGTGCTCTTGTTTTCCGTGTGTATTGCTCAGGTCTGAATGTGGTTCTCAGACTTTAGCCAGGGAAACTCTGTGTAGATGGAGAAAGCAGAATTTTCTTCTTACATGCTGTTTAAAGTCTCAGAGCATATAAATGAGCCAAAATCTGTAAATAAATCTTACCTGGTGGTTTTTTTTTTTTTTTGGCTCTGATTCGGAGGCATTCTGATAAAGCCCTGGGTAATTGCTAGCATGTGGGGGTATTACACCCATACTGTTTCCTGAGTGAAGTCCCACCACACACTCACTGCATGCTCTCTCTCTCTCTCTCTCTCTCTGAATTTCCTTCGTGAACCATATAATGAGTTCCACATGGTAGCTTTGACACCGTTGCTTTACAGCTGATGTAAGTCAAACCATGCCATTAAGTTTGTTTATTTGTACGACTGCAAACTTTGTAGGCTTTTCCCCCCCCTTAACGCATACAGTGACTCACATCCCCTGTGAGTGTCAGCGAGTGAGATTAATTTATTTAAACCGCACCCATGTTGGTTAGTAAAATAAACTGAACTTTAAGATTATTTAAAATATAGAATCAAATGGCATCTAAACTAGTAATGAAATTCTGGACCGACCAAACCAAAAACCAACCGAGTTGTAGGAAGAATGTGTAGGTTCCAGGATGGTAGAAACTGAGATTAATTCCCTTGAACATGCCAACCCTGATGTGGGGGAGTGATGGATTGAGTCACAGGGTGAGGACAGAAGAAAGTGATGAAGCATGATCCTTGTACAGGGTTGGTATCGGGGCCTTTGGCTAGATGGTCCATCACTGCCAAATCTCTTGCTCCAGGGTCCATTAGCCAATGGTGTTAGGAGCACGTAAGAAGGTGAGGCAGGTGAGACTGTTGGATCCAGCATTCAATTTTCCCCTTTTTACATTTATTTTTTGCCTATTTCCCCCCCAAATTTAATCGTATCCAATTCCCACCCTTCATGTACAATATTGTCTTCTCTAACACTCAACCTCCACCAACCAGAGAGGGGAGAAAACATGCACCCACCCCCTCCATGACATGCAATGATAGTCACCCACCTTTTTTCGAACCGTGGTGCATATGTGTATTTGAGCGCAGTCTAACACTAGGAGGGAACTCGTTATCTTCCCTCTCGTTTGAATGAGCTCACAGACGCCTATGATTGGCTCGCGATCACTGTGAGTGGCCAGGGTATGCCGTCCCTCCCTCTCATGAGAGCTCGGCCAATTAGCTCCAATGGACTCCCGAGTACATACAGCTGTGGCATTAAACTGGATTCGAACTTGTGATCTCTGTATAGTAGTCATGCATATAGTCACGCAATAGTCGTGCACCTTGTCAAATTCGATTTCTTTTTCTGTTCAACAATATGTGGCTTGGTGGTAAACGACAATGGTGGTTTTGGCTGGGAAATTTATTGCAAAATCCCTTTATTGTGGCTTAGTTCTTGCTAGTCTGCTAACTGAACAATGAAGATTCACATACTACAGCAATGGGCAGTGGTGACCGGATGGGAGGTGCTGGATTACTGATTCCAAAGTCGGGGGTTCAAGCCCCACTGTCAGCAGTTGTCACTCCTGTCCCCCTATGGAGTTAACTGGGCTGTCAAAGGCTGGCCATGTTTCTCACTGTCTGTGGTGGAGGCTGTAAACGAACCATTATTGCTGACTTTTTTTAAGAGTAGCTGCATAACCGTTAGCATGTTTCTGCACTGCGATGGCCTGGCGAGCTGTCCATAATGTACCCCGCCCTTGCCCGGAATCAGCTGAGACAGGTGCCAGGAGACTAGCCTCCCTGCGACCATAATTCGTATTAAGCGGTTCAGAAAATAAATAATGTGGCACAGAGCACTATTTAGTGCAGCACTATCTAGCACTTGACAGAGAACATGCAATGAGTGTTTCACAGTTTGTACTGGATGCATTCAGACAAGGTGCTGCGAAAAACATTCATTCATACCAAGAGGAAACACACCAAGCACGGGGAGAACATGCAAACTCCACACAGAAACGCCCAGGCTGGGAATCGAACTCAGGCCTTCTTGCTGTGAGGCAGACGTGCTAACCACTACGCCCGCAGGCCACCCTACTGCAAAAAAAAAAAAAAAAAAAAAAAAAAAAAAAAAAAAAATTAATTACCATTATAATTACATTATTATGTATAATTTATGTATAAATTTCATTTCATTTCATTTTCTGTAACCGCTTAATCCTAATTAGGGTTGACAGCTGAGGTGGACAGGGTGGACAGCTCGTCAGGCCATCGCAGGGCAGAAACACGCTGACAGCTTTGCAGTTACTCTTGTTGAAAGTCAGCAATGGTTCTTTTACATGAACCTCACACCACAGACAGTGAGAAACATGGCCGGCCTTTGATAACCCAGTTAGCTGCACTGGGGGGTTATGTATAAATAACATTTGATGTATTTCCCGGTACTGAGATGGCCTGGTAAGCTGTCCAGGGTGTACTCTGCCCTCGCTTAAAGTTGGCTGAGATGGGTGCCAGCCTTCCAGCAACCATACTTAGGATTAAGCGGTTCAGAAAATGAATGGATGAATGAATAGTTCCCAGTAACCATGTTGGTTCTATTAATGGAACAGGGAATATGTGTATTGATTCATTTGAAGACCAGAAAACATCCAGAATTAAAATGCTCTGAAAAGGGGTGGGTTTATTTTAACATGAAAATAAACAGTGTAGTGCAGAACAGTGGTGCAGTGGTTAGCACCCACACCTCACAGCAAGAAAGCCTGGGTTTCATTCCCAGGTTTGTGGTGTTTCCGTGTGAAATTTGCACGTTCTCTCTATGCATTCATAGGTTTCTTCTCGATACTTTGGTCTCCTCCCACCATATAAAAAAAACAAAACAAAACATGCACAGTAAGCTGATTCGATGTGCCAAATTACGCCTGGGTGTGAGTGTGAATGATTGCATGTGTGATGGCATTACATTATCCTGGCGACCTGTTCAAGGTGTATCCCACCCTCAACCAGAGTCGGCTGAGATGGGTGCCAAGCCTCTCAGTAATCTGAATTAGTAGTCATCATTTGGAAAATGAGTGAAAAAACTGTCCATTTGTCTCTAAGTCTCTCGTTTCCCAAACTGGGAAGGTTGTTCCAATTGAATTTCTTCAGGTCCTCCAGTTTCCTCCCACAGTCCAAAGACATGAGCATTAATATAACTGGGCACGCTAAATTGCCCAAAGCTTTCAGAGTCACACCTTACCCTTTGATGCTGATGGATAAGTTACATGAATTATGCATGGATAACATTTACACTACAAATTATATTACTGACAATTGATATTTGGATTATTTTCTTAAGTCAAGAAAAAATAAGTTTTCTTTTTTTTTTTTTACATGAATTCCAGAGTAACTTATTATTTGGTATGTCCCCTTGATGACCTCAAGCTGGCACATATTCTAAGAAGTTTGTGAAACACATATCTATAGAAATGGGTTCTACTTGACTTGTTGGTGTGATAAAGTTTGGAAAGAAATGACACATTTAGTGGACGGGTCTCCTATTTATGGATTTATTTATTTATGGATTTATGGATGCGGTGAAGGAGGACATGAAGGTAGTTGATGTACGAGTAGAAGATGCAGAGGATAGGTTGAGGTGGAGGTAGATGATTTGCTATGGTGACCCCTGAAGGGAACAGCCGAGAAGAGAAGAAGGGTGGATGGGCCTCCTGTAGGAAGGTCTTGGTCGGAATTGTGTATGCGTGACTTTAGCTTTGTTTTAAGGTCACAAAAGTCAACATATTGAATCTTTCTTTATTATGCTTGTCAAGACTTGTTAGTACAATAAAACTGGAATGAAATAACACATGACCACCAAATTTGGTGGATGGTGTCCCTTCAGGAAGGTTTCATTTGGGATTTCATATGTCTGACCTTAACCGTCGACATTTTCTACAAAGTTTATTTACATAAATTTGTTTGTATTGTAGTTGTAAAGACTTTTATTGCAGTAACTGGACCTGTGTGGTCTATTTTAGATCAGAGTTTCACCTGAAGATGTACTTCAACAAATTCAATTAATTTCCATGGGAGACTGGGACCCATCCTAGCAGACTCTGGGCACAGGCAGGGTACACACCTCGCCAGAGCATCACAGGGCTCATTTTAAAACGGTAGAACCCAATTTATTATGATTATTGTGATGCCGAGCTTTCAGTCGGACCTAAAGATGCAGGAGACTGAGTCTGATGTTACAGATGAGTATTATTGTACACAGAGCAGGCACTGGAGTACGGAGAATCGTAGTCACTGTAAAGGTGAGGGGAAACAAGAAAGCCAAAATTACAAAGGGAAACTTCGGAGCGGGAACTGGTCGAGCACGAAGCTGAGAACCAGGAGCCAGAGAGATTACGGGGAAACGGGATTGCATAGAGGGAACAATTTTGTAGCGTTGGGAGGAGCGCGCCGCTCATCTTTATGGCCCGATGATGACTGAGTGGAATCAGGTGTGCTGCTCTGGACGCTGCCCACGAGTGAGCCACGCCCCTCACCAGCACCTACAGTGCATAAGGAGAGAACAAGAGGGTTAAAAGCCGCCAATTTCAGAGCCACTTCCAACACAGACCATAACATAACATAACATAAATATCCCTTAGGTTTTACATGATAGTGTATTCGATTGCATTCATTAGGTTGAAGTGCAGTTGAATTAAAGTAATGCTTATCCACACTAGAAGATTTACACAATCAAAATCAATATCAAACAGTCATAGTTTTAAGAATGCAAGTTTTTCTCCTGTTATGGCGACTGGGCGTGGTGACCGGCCTCAGAATCAGCCTGATTTAATTAGTGTAGCATTCTGGCTGATAAAAATCCAATTTCTTCAACATCAGCCTAAAGGAAAGAAAGAGCCATTTAAACTTTATAATTCTGAAAAATCAGAAAAAGATGGTAGATTTAATTTATTTGAACCCGAGTCAAAGAAAAGCAGTCCCCATCTACAGGTTAAGGTTACCTAATAATTTAATGCAGGTATGTGGGCTGGTGAGTTTTATTCCAACATTTTTTTGTTACCATTACATCAGTGATTTATAGCATATCTACTTCCTGTCACAAGTCTAGCAAAGTAGGATTCGAGAGACCAGTACAATTCAATAACAAATAAAAAAATGTCTGGAATGGACTGCACTGTGGATTTACGCACACACACACACACACACACACACACACACACACACACACACACACACACACACACACACAAACACACACACACACAGGATAATCTATGCATCCCTACAGTAATTCACACCAGTTTTAAGTTTACTGGCCTTTTCTGTAAAAACATGTTTGGCACAGCATCTTTCTCTTCAACAGGCCGACAGCTTTCTTGCAATGCATTGCAAAATTTCTGAAGTCATTTTCTTAGAGACGAATAAGTAAAACATTTGCTGAGCTAAGCAGTAATGTTTTGGACAGGCGAACATTTTTCTTTCTTCATTGGAAAACCCGCTCTCTTACAGTCTTGATTGCTAACAGAGAGCTGTGAAAGAATTCTGCTTCACAGCTGTACAAACAGGAACATTAGATATAAAGCTAAAGATTCAAGATTCAAGATTATTAACCAAAAAGATATGGCTTCTTATTTAAACCTGGTGTTTAAACATTAACTCCAAATGCTATGTTCATAATGTGAGGAAATCTTGTTTCTTATGGCACAGTAAAAGGTACTTGCTAGAAACACCGGTTCATATGAGTGCAAAGAATAACACATCATATAAGGAAGCTTACATTCAGGGGCGGTGGTGGCCTGGTGGTAGAGGGCGCTGGATCGCTGATCCTAGGGTGGTGATTCGAGTTCCACTCTCCACAGAGTTGTCACCCCCCCAGTGCAGCTAACTAGGTTATCAAAGGCCGGCCATGTCCCTCACTGTCTATGGTGAGAGGTTCATGTAAAAGAACCATTGCTGACCGATGCCAAATCAAATATATAATGATTCGCTGTGGCCACCCCTGAGAAAAAGGAACAGCCGAAAGGAAAAGAGGAAGAAGAAGAAGAAGATAAGGAAGCTTACATTCATTCAGCCATTCATTCATTTTCCGGGTTGTGGGAAGGCTGGCGCCCATCCAAGCCGACTCCGGGCGAGGGCAGAGTACACCCTGGACAGTTCACCGGGTGGAAACATGCTGACAGCAATCCAATGGATGACTCTTTATGAACAGCAATCAAGGCTCTTGTACATCACCACAGTTCGCGAGAAACATGGCTGACCTTTGATAACCCAGTTATCTGCACTGGAGGGACAGCGGTGACAAGTGCTGTGATAATGAGGCTTGAACCACCCACTTTCGGATCAGTAAGCAGGACACTACCACCAGACCATCACTGCCCTCTCTAGAAGTCTATGCTTTTTATTCTTGAGATATTACACCTTGTTTTTCAGAACATATTAACTTTAACCTTTGAACACCGTTTATGTTATCCAAATGGTTCCAGGACATTTACTCACAGGACAAATGCTCACAACCGAAATGGAAAAACAGACATTTGCTCACGACATAAAAAATTTTGTTCAATTTTAACCCTAACCCTAATTCTAACCCTAAACCCTAACCCTAATGTATAACGAGTTAATTTAGCATAATGTATTTATAAGAATAAAGAATTTTCATAACACATTGTGATCTTTCTGCATTATGCATTTATTAGAACAAAGAAAAAACAATGTGAGCAAATGTCTGTTTTTTCATTTTTCATTTAAAAATGTCTGTTTTGTGAGCAAATGTGCACGCCATCCAAACAATATGACTTTATTCTTGTATGAGCATACATTATTCTCAAAATTTTTTTGAATTCTCCAAATCTCAGATTTTTTTTTCTATTAATATGGCCTTTAGACTGCACCACGGTTGCTGTTATATGGTACCCTGCAATTTCAGCCTTGTGAATTTATTTATATTGTTGTTTTACTGCACAATGTAACTTGTACCTTGTCTAAAATAACCTGTATTTTTCCTTCTTCCTTTGTTTCTAGTGCACACTGAATAGCTTAGAAAGAGAAAAGACCAGTGCATGTTGAAACAAAGAAATCCCCGGAGACTAAAGAATCCTCTCCCCCTACCACTCACACTCAGTGAATTTCCTCTGCCAAGGCCCTGTGAGTGAACACAGCTGACACAAGAAGCCTGCTCATTTTAGCAGAGCATGTTCTCGACTTTAATTCAAAAAGCTTCGGTCGTATTCAATGACGACACTTTTTATGGGAAGGATTGGTCTGTTCAAGGAAAGCGCGACATGCAATTGGCTCCTGGAGGATGAAGAGAAAGTGATCTTGGATAATTGTGATACTTTCACTCTACACAGGTGCAAAGTCTTTCTGCTTAAAGGAAACATTCATTTCATTTTCCGAACCGCTTAATCCTAATTAGGGTCGCAGCCGACTTTTGGCGAGGGCAGAGTACACCCTGAACAGCTCGCCTGGCCATCACAGGGCAGAAACACGCCGACGGCTATGCAGCTACTCTTGTCGAAAGTCAGCAATGGTTCTTTTACATGAACCTCTCACCATAAACAGCGAGATACATGGTCAGCCTTTGATAACCCAGTTAGCTGCACTCGGGGGACAGTGACCTACTGAGAGTGGGGCTTGAATCCCCAACCTTAGGATCAGTGATCCACCACCTCAAAGGAAACAGAATGTGCCAAATTATATATTAACCATAACTCACCTTTCACTGGAAATGAAAAGGTTGTGCTTCATTAAAAAAAAAAGATAAAATAGACTCCTGACATGAATAAGATACAAGACAGACCCGGTTCATTGTGTACCTTACCCAGGACTGGTGATCTTATGCCCACCTTCTTTAAATATAGCGTTTATACATCCTATTTTAAAAATGAAACTCTTCTAATAGTGTAATTGTATATACCCAGCAGGAGGTGATTTTTGAAGGCTAGCATGGCTCGACGGGCCATGTCAAGTAGAATAGCAACAATCTCCTGCTGAATATCAACCTTAAGGGCTTTATGAGTTTGCGGTTGATGAGTATGAGTAAGTACACTCGTGATTTAGGCTAACCCCACAGAAAAAGGTCACAAAGGGAAAGGTCAGGAGAAACAGGCCGGCCACCAACGTCAAGAGATCGCCTGATCCCGAAACATTTCCCTCACCACTTCCAAAAATCTTCAAGCTTCACGTGCTGTAGCTCCATCTGACTGAAACTACACATCCAGTTCTTCAAGCTCAAGGTGTTGTGGTTGGGCTTCCAACAAACCTTAGCACCGCCTCTCCTGCCTCACTAAGTGTCATGTGTGCAAGTGATGATGAATAAAAGCTGTTAAATTAAATGGGAATAATTGCTGTGGTGTGAACTTTCAGCCGGACCCAGAAATGCCGGAGACGGAGTAAAGTGCAACAGGAACGATTTATTATTCTTAAGGGAAGTACTGAAGACAGGTGACAACATTAACACTGGTGGTGACGGGGGGAAAATAATAAACAACAAACACTTGAGACGATGACGCGGGAAACTGGTTGAGCACAGCTGTAACCCGGGGCCCGAGAGAAACACAGAGTATCGGTTACGTGATGCGGGACAATCTTCTGGCACCGAGGTGATCGCGCTGCTTGTCCTCATAGAGGAGTAGATTAGGAAGCGGGAATGGGTGTGTATGCTGCAGTCAGCACGCGTAGGTCAGCCACGACCCTCTGCCGGAGCCTGCACCGCTGAGGACAAAACAGACTTAGAAAAGCCGCCAAATTCAAAGTCCCCCAAAACACAGACCATAACAACAATAATTTTAGTTGCTGTATATCTTTTCATTAAAAAAAATCTTGATTTTTGTTTTCCTCTTAAGGAATGTACGTACTTTGATTTCCACATCAACACTCATAACCAGATGTATATCACAAGTGATGAGAAGAGGAGGACGGTGCTGTGACATGTGGGGGATAAAATTTGGGAGCTGGTGGAAACACTTGGTGTTCCAAGGCATACAAATACTTTGATAGAAACTGGAATGAGGAGGGCTTTGGAGAGTGTCCAGGGGGGGGGGGGGGGGGGATGCTACCAAATGTGCAGAGTAACGGTGATGTCGGCTTCTTTTTGTTTAGATTAGTCACACAGCCTTCAGATTTCACAACTTCTCTTGTTGCACCAGGGGACACCAATGGCCGAACAGGAAGGCAATAGAACCTCTGCACTTTGACTGGGACATTCCTGATGAAAAGAAAAGAAAAAAAATCCTTGAAAAAAAGTGTATAGTCCTTAGTAATTGTGGAATTACCAAAAAAGTCAAGCTGCAGAGGTCACTGTACTGATTAAGTCTGGCCTTGAGATAAATGTAAGTGCACTGTTATTGGAGAATCGATATGGATTAAGTGTGGGGGGGTTTGAGGGATTAAGCTGGGTCATGCTTATGAATAACTCTAGTCTTCTCATGTTTAGATACTATTAACATTCCTCACTCAGTATTGGTGCCCTATAGCGGTTTTATTTCCTCACCCTGCCTTCCTGAATCAAACATTTCGGAAATAATGCGAAAGCCCATGCTGTTCCCACAGCACTGTTTTCAGTGCAAATTACAGCACATTTTTACATCATGCCTTTAAAGTGTCGATGACCCATAAAAGATTCACAGGCATAGTTTTCCAAACAAATTGCTTCATAATTTATAATATATTTAATAATATATACATATATGTGAGGCGCTCCACCGAATGTAGGCGCTTGTCGCACAGACTACTTTTAAGAAAATGGCCAAAAAAGTAAAAGTGGTCATTTTTTATTGAAATTCGTATTTTTGCATAAACCATTAAAACAAGTATTCAACTATCACTTGCTGAAGTGAAATCGACCCAAACTCACTAAAAATGTCTTTTATTTCCATTTTTCTGACGAGTAGCCTCATAAAACTGGATCAAAACAGTAGCAAACTTACCAGTTTTCTTTGCAATTATTCACCGAGTTCGGTACAAGACACACTATAATCCACACACCAGAAGAACGGTCGTGAAGTCGTCTCTCCATTTTGGATACTGTTTTAATATTAAAATGTCGTTTCAGTAAATAATATAAAGAAATAAAGACGATATGCAAGTAAACAATGCAGGCTAGTTGTTAAGGAAAGATCTGAAACGAGCACACTGATTGGTGAACTCGGTCACATGCTCACATTGCACATGCTCAGTGCCCGTCACACGTTAACTTCCTGTTTACTTCCTGACTCTAGTATACCGCATGTGGAATTTATCTCTGACTTTCTCTTCAATAACAGTAAGTAAGTTTATTTATCAGATTGTGAATGCACATCATTTCTGGAAAAGGAGAGTGAAATGTCACCTGTGATGTCTAGCAGCATAAGTATAGATGGTAACTTCCACGCTGGAATTCGAATGTGAAGATTATCTCTCTCTCTCTCTCTCTCTCTCTCTCTCTTTGTCTCTCTCTCTCTCTCTCTCACACACACACACACACACACACACACACAGTGTGCAAACGGTTAAATTAGCAGCATTCAGATGAACTAGTGCAAATTGAATGGAAGAAAATACAGTATATGAAGGGAGTGGGGCAAATGAGTGCAAATGGTGCGATAGATGCACAACTGAGCAGTCACCCACTGCTTACAGTCTGTGTGTGTGTGTGATACTTCAGGTCTGCTGGAATATTAAGAAAGACATGATTTCATTGCAATTCAGTGAAAGAAAACCCCGTATTATGCTCAGTATTTTGTACTTTAGAAACTTAATGAGTATTGTATGAGTATTGGTATTTTTCTCTGCATGCAAAATTCAATTATGGAATTTTTTTGATTATTTGGTTTGTGTGTAATCTTGTCTGGACTGGACATGCTGGATTGTGGGTTGTTTAGTTTTGTACGAAAATTGGTCAAGACCTGAAAAATACTTAAATGTTTCATACCTTTTACATATAAACAAACTGATGATGAAGATGCCAGCTGTGTTGATGAAGATTTTGATTTTGATGTTGATGAAGAAGAGGCATCTGTTAATAAAAGTGTGATGACTGGTGTTTGTGAAGATGTGATTTTATCTGCTGAGCAGGATATAGATGAAGATGATGATGCTGGGGCGGAGTTGATGAAGCTTACTTGTATAGATAGATCAGAGAGTTTTGTTATATGATTTTTCTTATACATTCGGCCCCCAATTTACGAAGACCCCTTTGTACGAAATCCCCGGATTACGAAAAACTTTTTCTTGAGTTTCCGTCCCCGAAATACGAAACAACCCCCTCTTACGAAAAGAAATTCAAAATCCAAGTTGCTCTCTCATTGGCTGTCTCTCAACATCCCGCCCTGCTGGCCTCCCAGATAGAGACAGAAGGGAGCTGTTCACGCTTTAGTTTTTAGTTTAGTTTTTTAAGTTGTTTTAATTCAGTAAATGTTTAATAAATGTGGTGCATTTGAGCTCATCTGGAATTCCAATCTCTCAAGGAATCAAATTAAAGTTGAGTTTGTCAAGCAGGGAATGCGCTTTGAATTCACGTCTTGTGGGCGTGGTCCGCAGCGCGTGGCGAGAGAGAGAGAGAGAGAGAGAGAGAGGGAATAACACTTTAGTTTTTAGTTTAGTTTTTTAAGTTTTTTAATTCAGTAAATGGTCAAGCAGGGAATGCGCTTTGAATTCACGTCTTGTGGGCGTGGTCCGCAGCGCGTGGCGAGAGAGAGAGAGAGAGAGAGAGAGAGGGAATAACACTTTAGTTTTTAGTTTAGTTTTTTAAGTTTTTTAATTCAGTAAATGGTCAAGCAGGGAATGCGCTTTGAATTCATGTCTTGTGGGTGTGGCCCGCAGCGCGCGTGTGCCCGCGCGGGACAGAGAGAGAGAGAGAGAGAGAGAGAGAGAATAACACTTTAGTTTTCGTTTTTAGTTTTTTTAAGTTGTTTAGTAAATGTTTAATAAATGTGGGTGCATTTGAGCTCATCTGGAATTCCGATCTCTCAGGAATCAAATTAAAGTTGAGTTTGTCAAGCAGGGAATGCGCTTTGAATTCAAGTCATGTGGGCGTGGCATGCAGCGCACGCGCACGAGAGAAGGAGATAGAGAGAGAGGGCGAGAGAGAGAGAGAGAGGTGTGTGTGTGTGTGTGTGTGTGTGTGTTTAATATGAAAAATGTTTAATAATGGTTTGATTAATAAATATGTTAATAAAATGTTTAAATGGTTTAATAAATAAATTTATTTTACTTTTAACACATATTTCATACAAAATTGGTGTACTTTTATCATTTTTAAAGGGTTTATGGGGTTTATCCAGTCCAAGGACTGGAGCCTTGGAACGAATTAGGTGTTTAACATGTAAGATGCCACCCCTACTTACGAAATCCCTGCTATACGAAAAGGGCTCTGGAACGGATTAATTTCGTAAATTGGAGGCCCACTTTATATAGTTTTCTTAATTTCAGTGTGAATGTTTGAACCCGACAGTGTTTTTTTCAATCAGTATCATTTGAAGGCATTTGAACCTTTATATAATGGTCAAAAAGATGCATACTGATATTATTGGAATAAACAGAAATGAAAAAAAAAAATAGTCGTTTTTTGTTAATTTTTGGGGCTTACCACGGTGACTGATGGGTTTAAAAAGGGCATGTCAGATTAAAATGAGGATGATTTCTCTTATCATCTCTTCCTAAAACTCTTCCGAGACATGTTTTCTAAAAGTTTATAAGTGCATAAAAATGTTTGGTTGCTAAGGACTAATGATGTTGGAAGAAGTGCAATCTTTGTGCTCATTTTTCTCTAAAACGTCTTTTGAAATTTTTAGTTGAATGCTGACACAAGAAATGGCATAGCTCGCTCAGTTTTCAAGGTATTGACAAACTTTTTGCTGCATTTTGCAGCCTCGGGCCTGCTCTATCCGACTGTCTAAAAAGCTCATTTTTCATTTTTGGACCCAAGAGCCTACTTTCGGTGGATTGGCTCAAATATTTATAATTCAGGCTCTGTTTTGTTTAAATCTAACCTTTTTTTTTGCTATTCTGTATTGATCCCATAAATAAAATTATTGCCTCTAAATTTAACCCATTCAAAGTGCACATGCACGCGCCCACACAAACACACACACACACACACACACACACACACACACACACACACACACGGTGCAGTAGACTGCCATACACATTGGGCCCCAGTAGTTGTGGGTTAGGTGCCCTACTCAAGGGCACTTCAGTCATGAAGATGGAGAAAGGGAATGTGCAGCTCACTCTCCCACCATCACACATTTTTTTTCCCTGCTGGGTTGGGAACCAGCAACCTTTCAGTCCCAAAGCCAGTAACTATTAGGCTATGGCTGCCCCAAGCATACACAGCATTTTGAGACTAGAGCAGTACTTCTGTATTACTTTCTGTGGTGCATCCTTTTTTAAACTCATTTAACTTATTTATGTCTTAATATCTCCGTTCCTCTCCACCTTTCTCTTCGTTCCTGTTAGAATTTTTTCCGTGTTGTTTCTTGAGGTTTTGTTTACTGCACTTCATATTGTTTGCTTGTGTGAAAAACCGCTACACCATAGTGCGACAATGAGAGCGCCACTGCCAACTAGTGGAGTGGAGGTGCAATTACACTTAATTCTCGTACACAATTACAGAAAATCATGTTCCCCAGGATACACGCTTCCCCCCAGCATCACACCGCAGCCCCCGGCATCATACCGCGCACCCCGCTATTTGAGAAGCACGTGACTAGAGGCGGCACTGGATACAGTTGCTGTGTTTTTATTTAATTTTTCTATTTTTATTGTGTAAAAATTATTATTCTACCTACTCCGTCAGAACGCTAAATCATACTTTATGATGGCTTCTAATGAAACTCATTATAAGTTTGTGTAACTTGAAAAATATGAATACTATATTGCATGTTGCATTTTTTGAAATGGCATTTATTGAATTTGTCATATTAGAGAATCAGTCACCATAGCTGAGTGTTTGTGTAGGCTGGTTCAAGCATTGCTTCGCCATAAATGGACCTTAGTCATTGTGGGGGCAGACCAAAACGAACAACAATGAGCCTGTGCACTGTGGGACTGCGTGACCATTTTTGATTGCTCAGACGTATTTCCCAGCCGGTTGTTGATTATCAGACAGGGATCTCTGTAATATTTTCCTAACTTAACTGTTGAACTAGTCACAGAGTACTTGTTGAATCATCCTTCCTTGGCATGACAAGCTGACCAATATAGCAACATTTCCTCACAATCATTATGTCTGCTCCTTTGCAAGGGGTTGGCCATTGAACGCCTGGGTTTAATTTTTCTTTAATGGTATTGACAGCCTAAAATGCTTTCATGCCTTGTTGATGATGCTCAAGACTATTTTGGCCTCAGAGATTGACTTTGATAACAGAACTACTGTACATCATCGGAACTCGAGATCCACTGAACAACTTCCATCCCTCACAGTTGGCCACAACAGTGTTATGTGTTAGAACACAAATGCGGTACATGGAATTCAAGATCAGTTCTCCATCCCTAATGAATTCCTTATCAATTTCATTGGCTGCAACTTTATATACAGTCGAACCTCAGTGGTCGAATGACTGTTTAGTTGAACAAATCGGGGTTCAATCAAAAAAATAGGAGGAAAATAGGGCTTGGTGTTGGAACAAATGATCGGAATTTGAACTGAGCAGAGCCGAGTGTGTTGAATGCTGCTCAGTGTTGAGTACTTTGAACAGCCATTGAGTGAGTGTCTCATACTGCGTATCATGTTTATTCATCACGACTAATTTAACCCTTAACCCCAGTCCTAAGAAAAGCAGCAGTGATTCTACGAGAAAGGAAAAGATAAAAGTCGTGAGAACGTGAAGAATCAACTGTGATCAAGAAACAGAGAAGTGAAAAACTGCCACGCCCCCTCAAAGCAATAACCCCTCCCCCATCCCTCCCTCCCCATCCATCCACATATGCTGACACATTACAACCAGAAAGGTAAACAAATACAGTACATAATTAGGTTGATTATTATGCATTATTATATTTTACTCTTTTGTGGATTAATGTATGTATTGTATATTAATGTTTCATAAATACACCTCATTTTTAAATTACAGTATTCGATGTGATAAGCGCCCAGGGAACTTAAAAAAATTGGAGTGGGTGGGCGCTTATTAAAATATTACCAGCGGAGTGGAACGGTAAGTGCTTATTACCATCGAGGTGGAAAACATGAATAATAACAACAATAAAACAGTTTTACTGGTATTTGTATTATTCATTTTGTGGTATCAACCAAACTACTTACATGAAACCTGAAAATAAACAGAAAACAGCATAGATTTAAAAAAAAAAATGCCCCTTACTTTTCCCTCCCGGTGCTGTTCCTTTAAATATTTTCCCGGAAGTAAAATCGAGCTGAACAACATGAATGTCAACTTTAGCACATGGCACGTTGAACCAATCAACACAAACATAAACAAAAACACATGGCCAGGAACATCTTTAAATTCATGAAATAGAGAGCAGGAGAAATCAGGTGAAAAATACTCTTCATCACTTTCTGATAAGTCCATATCTGGCTCATCGCTCCATTCATTCAGAGAATCCCATAGTTTTTCTGTAGCAGTTTCTAATGGTTCATCGGTTGTTGGACATTTACCAAGAGAACAGCAAAATATTTTCCTGTTTTTTAAAGCAAGGTGGAACAATCAAATGTGTTGTTACTGATGAACATTATCGACATTCCCCAGTGGCAGGGGGGTCTTGAAATACC
The DNA here is from genome assembly GCA_024760905.1 of Plotosus lineatus. Lineage (NCBI taxonomy): Eukaryota > Metazoa > Chordata > Actinopteri > Siluriformes > Plotosidae > Plotosus > Plotosus lineatus. Next base: position 79,566,589 of record CM045729.1, read on the forward strand.
GTGTAAACTCACTTTTACAGACAGTGAATGCCTCATTTTACGGTTACAGAGACTGATCGAACAAAAATTGGTAAGTTTGATCTACCATTTTGCTCCCAGTACACATCAGCAGTTATTCAACGTAAGATTACAGTATATACAACTGTACTGACGGAAGTAGACATTCATGTGAACTCATTAATCCACTTTTAACTATTTCTGATGGAAAAATTGTTTCATTGTTCGAACAAATCTGTAATCGACCATATCTTTGGAACGACTTGTGTTCGACCACCAAGGTTCCACTGTACTAAGTAAAAATATTAATTAAATAAGAGCTGAACTTTATTATGGTTTGGTATTCATTTAAAATATTTTAAAAGTAGATAGTCATGTTACTAGAGAGAAGAGGAAATGCGTGAGCCTAGGACTGAGAGTAGGGACTTTGAATGTTGGAACTATGCAAGGAAAAGATAGGGAGCTGGCTGACATGATGCAGAGGAGGAAGGTGGACATACTGTGTGTTCAGGAGACAAGGTGGAAAGGTAGAAAGGCTAGAAGCTTAGGAGCAGGGTTTAAACTGTTTTATCATGGTGTGGATGGGAAGAGAAATGGAGTAGGAGTCATCTTGAAGGAGGGGTTTGTCAGGAATGTTCTAGATGTGAAAAGAGTGTCAGACAGAGTGATGAGTCTCAAGTTCGAAATTGAAGGCGTGATGGTCAATGTTGTTAGTGCTTATGCCCCACAGGCAGGATGTAAGCTAGAAGAGAAGGAGAGATTCTGGAGTGATTTAGATGAAGTGATGCAGAATACCCCCAGAGGTGAAAGAGTGGTCATTGGAGCAGACTTCAATGGACATGTTGGTGCAGGAAACAGAGGGGACGAGGAAGTGATGGGCAGGTTTGGTATTCAGGACAGGAACACAGAAGGACAGATGTTGATCGATTTTGCAAAAAGGATGGAAATGGCTGTGGTGAATACTTTCTTCAAGAAGAAACAGAAGCATAGGGTGACTTATGAAAGCGGAGGTAAGAGCACACAGGTAGACTACATCTTGTGCAGGCGATGTAATTTGAAGGAAGTCAGTGACTGCAAAGTAGTAGTTGGTGAGAGTGTTGCCAAACAGCATAGGATGGTGGTGTGCAGGATGACACTGATGGTGAGAAAGGTGAAAAAGGCAAAGGCAGAGCAGAAGACAAAGTGGTGGAAGCTGAAAAGGAAGAGTGTCGTGTTGTCTTCAAGGAGGAGTTGAAACAGGCTTTGGGTAGTCAGGAAGTGCTTCCAGAGGACTGGACAACCACAGCCAATGTGATCAGGGAGACCGGTAGGAGAGTACTTGGTGTGTCCTCTGGAAGGAAAGTAGATAAGGAAACTTGGTGGTGGAATGAGGAAGTGCAGGAGTGTGTACAAAAGAAGAGATTAGCCAAGAAGAAGTGGGACATTGACAGGACCGAAGAGAGTAAACAGGAGTACAGGGAGACACAGCGTAAGGCGAAGGTAGCACTGTCAAAGGCCAAACAGAGGGCGTATGATGACTTGTATGATAGGTTGAACAGTAATGAGGGAGAAAATGATCTATACAGGTTAGCACAGCAGAGAAATAGAGATGGGAAAGACATGCAGCAAGTTAGAGTGATAAAGGACAGAGAGGGAAATGTATTGACTGATGACAGAAGTGTGCTGGGTAGATGGAAAGAGTACTTTGAAGAGCTGATGAATGAAGAAAATGAGAGAGAAAAAAGAGTAGAAGGGGTGACCGTTGAGGAGCAGGAAGTAGCAAAGATTAGTAAGGGAGAAGTGAGGAGGGCATTGAAGAGGATGAAGAGTGGAAAGGCAGTTGGCCCTGATGACATACCAGTTGAGGTATGGAAGTGTCTAGGGGAGGTAGCAGTAGATTTTCTGACAAGAATATTCAACAAGGTCTTATAAAGTGAGCAGATGCCAGAGGAATGGAGGAGAAGTGTGCTTGTGCCCATTTTTAAGAACAAGAGAGATGTACAGAGTTGTGGCAACTACAGAGGGATAAAGTTGATGAGCCATACAATGAAGCTATGGGAAAGAATAGTGGAAGCAAGACTAAGGGCAGAGGTCAGCATTTGTGAACAACAGTTTGGTTTCATGCCAAGAAAGAGCACCACAGATGCAGTGTTTGCTTTGAGGATGTTAATAGAGAAGTACAGAGAAGGTCAGAAGGAGCTGCATTGTGCCTTTGTGGATCTGGAGAAAGCATATGACAGGGTGCCGAGAGAAGAACTGTGGTATTGTATGAGGAAGTCTGGAGTGACAGAGAAGTATGTTAGAGTGGTGCAGGACATGTATGAGAGATGTAAGACAGTGGTGAAGTGTGCTGTTGGTGTGACAGAAGAGTTCAAGGTGGAGGTGGGACTGCATCAAGGGTCAGCTCTCAGCCCCTTCTTGTTTGCTATGGTGATGGACAGGCTAACAGACGAGGTTAGACAAGAATCTCCATGGACTATGATGTTTGCAGATGACATTGTGATCTGTAGTGAGAGCAGAGACCAAGTGGAGGAAAATCTAGAGAGGTGGAGGTATGCCCTGGAAAGGAGGGGATTGAAGGTTAGTCTTAGTAAAACAGAATACATGTGTGTGAACGACAAGGACCCAAGAGGAACTTTGAGGTTACAGGGGGCAGAGATAAAAAAGGTGGAGGATTTTAAGTACTTAGGCTCAACAATCCAGAGCAATGGAGAGTGTGGAAAAGAGGTGAAGAAGCGCGTGCAGGCAGGTTGGAATGGATGGAGAAAAGTGTCCGGTGTGATGTGTGATAGGAGAGTATCGGCAAGAATGAAGGGAAAAGTGTACAAGACGGTGATGAGGCCAGCAATGTTGTATGGTTTAGAGACAGTGGCCCTGGGGAAAAGACAGGAGTCAGAGTTGGAGGTAGCAGAGATTAAAATGTTGAGGATCTCTTTGGGAGTAACGAGGATTCATAGGATCAGAAATGAGTACATCAGAGGGACAGCACATGTTAGATGTTTTGGAGACAAAGTCAGAGAGGCTAGATTGAGATGGTTTGGACATGTACAGAGGAGGGATAGTGAGTATATTGGTCGTAGGATGCTGAGGTTGGAACTACCAGGCAAAAGGCCCAGAGGAAGACCAAAGAGAAGATTTATGGATGCGGTGAAGGCGGACATGAAGGTCGTTGGAGTAAGAGTAGAAGATGCAGAGGATAGGGAGAGATGGAGGCAGATCATTTGCTGTGGTGACCCCTGAAGGGAACAGCCGAAAGGAAAAGAAGAAGAAGAAGAAGAAGATAGTCATGTTACTGTTGCATTTTGCAATAATCATTTAAAACTGAATTGATGGCAATAATGCAATACCAAGAATTGATTGCTTTCCACCAATCAGAAATGAGAAAATATATTGTATGAATAATAATACCAATTTACTGCAAGATGGCTAGCCATTTAGATTTAGATCACTCAGTTCCTGTTTAGCGTACACTAACAAAATGTTTATCCTTTATTGCAGTCGGAAAAAAAAATGATAGGAAACAAAAACTACTGAACTGTTGCAAGCACTCTGTAATCTTCAGAATGATTTCAGAATTAAAGTTGTTTATTACTACAAGGTAATGGCACAATCTGTTAGATTTACTCTCTTGGTATAATGGACCTGTGTGTATTCTATACAGGAATCGTGCGGTCTGATTGTTTTTCTAAAGCTAATAAAAATGGAAAACTCGGCAACAAGAAGTATATAGTTGCTCAATTCCTCAAAGTGAACCCCATGGCGGCATAATGATTTGCTCATCCGCCTCAAAGTAAGAAGGTCCTGGGCTCAGCAAGGGTGCGTTGCGTCTGTGCAAACATTGCATGTTCTCCCAGTGCTTGTGTGGCTTTCCCCCAGGTACAACAGTTTTGTCCCACAGTTCAAAGACATGTACATTAGGCTAAGTGGCTGTTACAAATTGCCCCTAAGTGTGAATGTGAATGGTTTTGTGTGTGTGTGTGTGTGTGTGTGTGTGTGTGTGTGTGTGTGTGTGTGTGTGTGTGTGCGTGTGTGTGTTGACACTGTGATAGATTGGTATAGTGTACAGGGTATACCTTGCCTCTACCCAGTTATATTGCTGCATAGCAGTGACACACATATAAGACAGGTCCAAATTTACTATATCTCATCAAATGTTGATGAAAAAAAATGATTTAATATGCAAGTGAATTAATTTATTGCAAGATAAAGAAAGTGCTTTTTTTATTTCCTGTTTATGCTGTGATCACCCATGCTAAATTAATGCCACTTGCTGAAATAAGGGTTGAGGAAATCTTTCAAAATCTGAATCTAGGAATGCTTAGTTGAATGTTCATCAGAGTTTGGAAATTCCAAATTTGTCCTACCAGGTGTTGTTTGGCACAAAAGAGGTTTTCTTCATTCATTTATTAATTTCCTGAAATTATTAATAATTAGAATCACAGGGAGGCTGGCGGACATCTTAGGCGACTCTGAGCAAGAGTGGGGTACATCCTGAACAGCTTGCCAGGCCATCGCAGGGCAGAAACATGCTGATGACAGTCCAATGACCGATTCTTTATGAATGGCAACTATGGCCCTTTTAGCTGCCTCTCATCACAGAACATGGCTGGCCTTTGATATCCCAGTTTTAATTATACATTGTTTTCTTTTTTTGTTGAAGTTAATGGACTTAAATATGCAGTCACATTTGGTATTATAAACCCCGTGGTTGCTTTAGTAGCATGTTTTTGGTTGCTGCCCCACCACAAACCGAGGAAATTTCCAGTGCTGAGCCCATGTAAGCCTCATAATTTATCCAGATGGTGCTGTCGATAAGGAGAACTAGGTCAGTCCTGCCCAAGTCATGTCTGCATCATCTTTCACAGTAGAGCTTGTATACTTGTGATTAACAAGCAGTTCCTCTTTCCATTCTAGAATGAATTAATATTTTCTCAATAAGCCTTGAAAATAGATGAAATTTCTATAGCCATTCCTAATTAAGTCATGTTCTAGCATGATCTACCCTGTCCTTACTTCATGTTCTACATTTTTCAAATGTTGTATTGATCTAGTGTTGTCTTAATACAGTATATCTGTGCCACACATCTGTCTGTCTCTCTCTCTCTCTCTCTCTCTCTCTCTCTCTCTCTCTCTCTCTCTCTCTCTTTTACATATCTGATTCTTTCTTCTTTGTTCCTCTGTCATCATTATCATAACAAACTTGCTATGATTTACTTTCTATCCAAATTACAGCAGAGAAGCTTCCCCTGATGTTTACATATACCATTCCCACCCAGAAATTCTACTCTTTTTTTTCACTTCCTTCTTCTATACAGTCACCCCCCCCCTGTTATTTGCAGGGGTTGCGGTCTGCCCCTTCCCACAGATCCTGACAATATGCAAATTACTGATGCAATTTTAAAATCCTATAAAAAAAATATGCATATTACATGCGCTAAAATATGCTTGTTAAACACATTCTACAGAAAATCTCACTCTTTAATACAGTAATGATGCCGTCACATGTAGTAATCATTAAATAAAAACTTTTAAATTTTGCACTGTGGTAATATTTATTGTTGAATAAAGCTCTTAGGCTCCTTACCAGAAGCTAGAGAAGATGCAGGGCGTTTGAGTGACATCATAGGGAGTAAATAATCATTAAAAACACACTCAAAAAGGTAATTTGCAATTCAAGCAATCACGATAACATGTGCATGAAGGAGAAAAAATAGAGGTGTACACATCATCTGCAACCAATTAGCAGGAGGGAGAAACAAAAGCTCTCAGCCATTGGATAAATTTGAATCACGTACCAGTAACTTCCGAGGCTGCCGCTAATCCGCGAGTATGCGAGGCTGCGACCAGTGAACCGCAAAGGGCGGGCGCTACTGTATAAACCAACAAACATCATTACGTTGTTCTGTTATTTATCGTAGTCTTGTTTTTTTTACAACCCACTTAAAGTTTTCTTGTTTCATTTCATTTGGCACTGAAGCAAGTTAATCATGCAAAGGATTTAGAGGTCGATGCTAGTGCAGGTTATAATTTTATTTAGAACACAATGGAAAATATTTGCGAAGCAAGCACTCAACCATAAACAAGAGAAGACGGAAAGTCATGTAATCAGAAAATAGTACAACATGTGCAAAGCCAAAATCCAATTAAATCCACATCAAACCCCAGAATAGCAAAGTAACAATATACAAACTTTGGTATGTCAGGTTAGGGCAGGGGTCACCAACCTTTTTGAAACTGAGAGCTACTTCTTGGGTACCAATTAATGCGAAGGGATACCAAGTCGATACACACCTCTGAAATTACAAATTTGCTCAATTTACCTTTAATTAAAATTTATTATTAATAATTAATGATATTAGTCTATGTGAAGATATTGATTTGATTTAAAAATATATTCAAAAAAACTTAGATGCAGCTTAATGGAGAGTGGTGCTATAGAGCCGTGGGCCTGTCCTAAATATAGCAGTGAACAGGTCCGCGGGCACCTTGTATTGTCCTTCTGGGCTACCTGGCGCCCACGGGCACCACGTTGGTGATCCCTGGGTTAGGGCATACGGAATATTTTCATTTACTGAACTTTTCAACTCAGTGAATGCTCAACTTATATTTATGTATCAAAAATTGAAAAAAAAATTGGTCAGAAGGGAGCTATTAGGATTTTTATTAAAATTTTGAGGTTTATTAAGATATTTCCATTATTTTTTGGACTGTTCTGTTATTTTGTTCCAGAATGACCACAATCTCATACAGGATAATCCACCCAACAAACAGATCCAGCTGCAAGCCAATTCACTGCCTGATCAGTATCATGCCTTAGGTTGGGGCAATAAAAGTCCACTCCAAATCCTCCAGACTTGTCACACATCACAAACATCAAATTTCACGAATGTCACAAGTCGACATGGGGAGGGCAATTAGCTTGTTGAAAACTGGCATGCGGTTTCACTAAATTGATGCCTCTGTCAATAACTAATTTTCAATGGTAAGCTTAAAAAGTACATTGCACACAGGAGACTCCATTTATATGAAAATAAAGATACTGATAAATATCATAAATCTACTTTATATGCACACAACCCTTCCAGTTCGTTACAGTTAGTACTTTGTGGTCAAAAGGAGCAGTCATATGACAGAAATAATATAGTCCTGTGGCAAAATCTATTGGTCCTTCTCAAAAAATGATATTGTGATAAAGTTGATTATTTTCTGTAATTTACTGATAAACATTAGACATTCATATATTTTAGATTCATTACACACAACTGAAGTAGTTCAAGCCTTTTATTGTTTAAATATTGATAATTTTGGCAAAAAAGTAAAGAAAAACCAAAAATCCCTATCTCAAAAAATTAGCATATTTCATCCGACCAATAAAAAAAAAAGTGTTTTTAATACAAAAAAGTCAACCTTCAAATGTTCAGTTATGCACTCAATACTTGGTCGGGAATCCTTTTGCAGAAATGACTGCTTCAATGCGGCGTGGCATGGAGGCAATCAGCCTGTGGCACTGCTGAGGTGTTACGGAGGCCCAGGATGCTTCGATAGCGGCCTTAAGCTCATCCACAGTGTTGGGTCTGGTGTCTCTCAACTTTCTGTTCACAATATCCCACAGATTCTTTATGGGGTTCAGGTCAGGAGAGTTGGCAGGCCAATTGAGCACAGTAATACCATGGTCAGTAAACCATTTAGCAGTGGTTTTGGCACTGTGAGCAGGTGCCAGGTCGTGCTGAAAAATGAAATCTTCATCTCCATAAAGCTTTTCAGCAGATGGAAGCATGAAGTGCTCCAAAATCTCCTGATAGCTAGTTGCATTGACCCTGTCCTTGATAAAACACAGTGGACCAACACCAGCAGCTGACATGGCACCCCAGACCATCACTGACTGTGGGTACTTGACACTGGACTTCAGGCATTTTGGCATTTCCTTCTCCCCAGTCTTCCTCCAGACTCTGGCACCTTGAGTTCCGAATGACATGCAAAATTTGCTTCCATTCGAAAAAAGTACTTTGGACCACTGAGCAACAGTCCAGTGCTGCTTCTCTGTAGCCCAGGTCAGGCGCTTCTGCCGCTGTTTCTGGTTCAAAAGTGGCTTGACCTGGGGAAGACGGCACCTGTAGCCCAGTCCACTGCTTCCACAGGTCCCCCAAGGTCTGGAATCGGCCCTTCTGCACAATCTTCCTCAGGGTCCGGTCACCTCTTCTGGTTGTGCAGTGTTTTCTGCCACACTTTTTCCTTCCCACAGACGTCCCACTGAGGTGCCTTGATCCAGCACTCTGGGAACAGCCTATTCGCTCAGAGATTTCTTTCTGTGTCTTACCCTCTTGCTTGAGGGTGTCAATGATGTCCTTCTGGACAGCAGTCAGGTCGGCAGTCTTACCCATGATTGCGGTTTTGAGTAATGAACCAGGCTGGGAGTTTTTAAAAGCCTCAGGAATCTTTTGCAGGTGTTTAGAGTTAATTGGTTGATTCAGATGATTAGGTTAATAGCTCGTTTAGAGTACCTTTTCATGAGATGCTAATTTTTTGAGATAGGAATTTTGGGTTTTCATGAGCTGTATGCCCAAATCATCAGTATTAAAACAATAAAAGACCTGAAATATTTCAGTTGGTGTGCAATGAATCTAAAATATATGAAAGTTTAATTTTTATCAGTACATTACAGAAAATAATGAACTTAATCACAGTATGCTAATTTTTTGAGAAGGACTAGTATATGGCACTGTCCAAGTCCAAAAGCAGTGGTGAGTTTAGTATTACAATTAGTGATTCAAAAAAGCTGCCATCACAGAGCTACAGTAAACTGCATAATGTGAAGCAAGAACATGGTTGATACTCTGAGGCAGGCTGGGTGAATAAATTGCTGAATGAGCGGCTGCTTAAAGACCACAATGTTTCATTGCGATCACAATGTAAACACTGGCTAGGATTACCAGAGCCATGATGGCATTAGGGAAGTTCAGAGAACTGTTGCCCCTACTGTCATGCAGGAGCCTTGCTTTTTTTACTCGTGACATTTACTAGTTTGTTCACAATATAAATAGCAGAACTGCAATTCAGTCTAGATGCTCACATGACTTGTACATGAGCCACTCAAGTATTTTGCATGCCTAGGAATGTATTTAGGTGTGCATCAAATAGCCAAGGACGTCATAAGATTCATTCATTTTCCTGTGGCCAGAATGGGCCTTTTTCAATTCAGCCCAATCATCACCACCTCATCGTGGTGAAGGGGATTGCATGTTCTTATGATCCTGGAAGCTACATATATTGTCAGGGGCATTGTACCCTGGTAGGGTTACCCAAGGCAAATGGGTCCTAGGAGAAAGTCCAGACTAAGGGCAGCTTCGAAGACCTATATGAGCAGTATTATTTTAAGGACAGTTTCCCTTGCCCAGATGAGGCCAGGCCTGGGGGAGAGGCATGAATGTGAATACCTAGTAGTCAGGAGCTTGGCCAGACCCAGTCTGAAGAGGAGACCCGTAATGGTGTCCTCATGTTGGGGTTCTCTCCAGATTAACAAAAGGGTAGTCTTCCTTTGCCTCCAGGTGGCAGTACATATTCTAGCTGTAGTTTCTGATATTTGCACCAAATGTCAGTTTAGAATACTAACCATATTTGGAATTCCTAGGAGGTGTGCCAGAGGGTACTGCCCCTGGGGACTCCCTCACCATCCTGGGAGACTTTAACATCCATGTGATCAATGACAGTGTGACCTAGAAAGGTGTGATTTGTTGGTATGGTCTGTCCTATCTGAACCCACAAATGGTGTTTTATTGTTGGACTTATGTTCTCATCATTGTTTGTCCATGTTCAAACATAAGGATGTCTATAAGTGCACTTGTCATCAGGACACTCAAGACTGCAGTTAAAAGTTCAATTTTGTGTTGTCATGTCATCATACTTGTGGCCCCATGTTCTGGACACTCGGATGAAAAGAGGGGCTGAGCTGTCAACTAGACACCACCTGGTGGTGAGCTGGAGTTGGGGAGGCCACCCTAAAAACCTGGGAGATCCAAGTTTGTACTTTGGGTCTCATGGGAATGTTTGGCAGCGTCTCCTGACAGAAAAGCAATCAACTTTAATCTCTGGCAGAGCTAGAACAACATCCTAACGCCGTTGATGTAGAGTCCAAATAGGCCATGTTCTGTGTCTCTATTATTGAGGCGGCAGCCCTCCCCAGAGCTGTGGTGATCAGTGCCTGTTCTGGAGGCAACCTCGGAATAAGGTAGTGGACATCTACAGTGACAGCTGCAGTGAGCAAGAATGTCAATAATGCAAAATGTGAGGTGAGAAAAAGATTATGTTTGGCCTTGAAAGGGTTCTGGACCACCATTTGACACCTCAGGAGGAGAAATCAGTACTCCACAAACACTATTTACAGTGGAAGTGGGGAGCTGCTGGGGACGTTGTGAGGAGGTGAAAGGAATACTTCGATGACATCCTCAATCCCACTAAAATGCCCTCTGTGAAAGAGGCAGAGCCTGGAAGGGGGTCTGCGCATCACTGGGGCAGAGGCCACAGAATTAGTTAAAAAACTTCTCAGTGGCTGGGCTCCCAGGAGTGGACCAGATCTGCAACAAGGCTCTGGATGTTGTAGGACTGTCTTGGTTGACACGTCTCTGCAACAGCACATGGTCATCAGGGGCTGTACCTCTGGATTGGCAAATCAGGGTGGTAGTTCCCCATTCTCAAAAAGGGGACCATTGCAACCATTGTGGAATCACACTCCTCAGCCTACCCAGGAAAGTCTATTCAGAAGCGCTGAAGTGATGGCTGAACTTCGAATTCAGGAGAGACGATCCGATTTTCATCCCAGCAACAGGACTCTTGACCATCTTTGCAAACTCTATAAGATCTTAGAGGGGACATGGAGTTTTTCCCAACCTGTCTGCATGTGCTTTTTGGAGTTAGAGAAGGCTTTCAATCGTGTCCATTGGGCTATCTTATAGAGTGTGCTCTGGGAATACGATATACCCATTGCCATCAGCCATTGGGTCTCTGTATTGCTTGAGCCAGAGCTTGGTCTGCATTGGTAACAACATGTTGACTTCATTTCCAGTGGGGGTTGAACTTCGTCAAGGCTCTCCTTTGTCACCAAAATGATAAATGATATTCATGGGTAGAATTTCTAGGCGCAGCCAAGACATTGAGGGGTTCTAGTTTCATGGTCATAGGATCTCATCTCTGCTTTTTGAAGATGAACTTGTCTTTCTTGGCTTCATTAGGCCGGGACCTCCAGCTCTTGCTGGAGTGATTCGTAGCTGATTGTGAAGCGGCCGGAATGAATTATCTTGGACCACAAATATGTGGTTGCAGCGAGGCTGTAGCCCATCTCTGACAACTCTGGGTTAAAGCGGAATACCCAAGATAGCTCACAAATCCATTACTGGGTAAATACACAACCATTCATACTCCAATTCATACCTAGCGACAATAGAGAATAAAGAATTCACCTTATGTGCATACTTTTGTACTGTGTGAGGAAACTAGTACCTGGAGGAAACCCATGCAAGCACAGGGAGGACATGCAAACTCACAAAAAAACATGAGCCAGGGACTCAATCCAAAGACCTTTTTGTTGTGAGACAGATGTGCTAACCATACCACCACGCCATACATGATTTCAACAAGTTTTAGCAGATTTGTTTCTCTGTAAGGAACTTACTTTCTATCGGAATCCACAGGAAACAAGTAAATTTCATGGCTGCCAATGATATAGATGCTATTATATGAACTATGCAACATCCACATGTTATTAAGGTGTGATGTGCTATAAATATAATATACTGTATGTGTTTCTTCCCCAAAGGGGTTCATTTCTTCATTTCAGAATTGCATGGGTTTCAGTTCTGGCATCATAATTATATTAAAATATCATCGGACTCCTTTCTCGTAAAAAACAAACAATAAGAAATTATGAAATTATAAAAAATGTACCTATTTTGCTTAAATGATTAACTGTCTACATCAGATTTTATCAAGAATTTTTGCATTTTAGAATGCAAATGCCTCTCAAGTATTTCTTTAAATTGTGATATTTAAGTGACACTACTTGATTCTGAGCTCATGGTTTAATTCTTATGCTCAGTATTATCGTGTTATTAGCTTGCAAATGCCTGAAACAGTAATGATTTATTTTACTGTTTATTAAGACATCGTTACCACATGAATTCAATAAAAGTTGATTACTTTATGATGTTCAAGTATTTTCCTCCCACATCTGTCCAAATAAGCACCAAATGGGAAATGCTTGACTGCCTCTTGGCATCATTTAGATCAATGGTGTCTACTGTTAACATGATGATAAACCAAACCCCGCATTCAAGTAGAAAAGTATTTAGCTTATGAAGAGGCTTATGATCTCAGTGTTGTAGTGCAGCATAGAGATCAGGCTGTAAACAGCCAAACCAGGGCTTCTGGATGTAGACCAAAGCATGCATCAGGAGCTTTGTAGCCTAAACGTTGGCCCGTGTTTCCTTCGCCTCCCTCTGTGAAATTGCTCTGTTCTCCTTGGTGGTCTGTGGCAGCCATCAGCAGCCTCAGCTGGCATTTTAAAGAGGTGCCTGTGGTTAAAAAAAAAAAAAAAAGTCAGTTTGACTGCAAGACTTGAGAGGAAATTCCTCTTTCCAGACACAGGAGAAAGGCTTATTCTAAACTCTTTGTAAAATTGTGGAGTAAATGTTAAACTTTTATTCTCGATAAAGTGTATCTCCTGTTTGAAAAGACAGCATACACTCATGAATGATTGAGTGCTGTTTTCCATCATCTAGTAAAATGTCAAAAATACTTTTCTTCTTTACTATTATCATTGCCTTGCCTTGCATATCCATGATTCCCACTGTGCACTGGTGTAGAGCATCAGTGCGCCTCCCACTCATCCCTCCCAGCACTATGAGATGGTGAGATTCAAATCAAGACTAAAAATAGGCACCTCACTTTGTCCTCTCTAATGACAGATTTAAAACAAAATGGAAAGATGTGCAGAAGAACGTGTTATTTCCATTGCACCATTATCTATTATAAGCAGAATGCGGAACTAAATTGATATAACACTCCGTGACGAGTCTGGAATGTGTGAAAAGTGTCCTTCCAAGCATCACCATTGCTGACATTTTCATGTTTCATTTAGTCTTGATGTCTTCCAGCAAGTGGGGTGAAGGATCAAATTGGAAAAAAGACTAATCTGTTGTGGAAAATGTTGGACAGAATGTTAAATATTAATACCCTGAATATGTGCAGCAACACAGTCAATGTTTTTTCTCACAGTTGAATTACAAACGCAGGGCCTGATAGTGTTTTTTGGGTTAAACCCATCTTTATGTTAAGACTTTTAATAATTGTTGCTGCGAAACGACTTATACAGATGGGAATCTCTGTGCTATATATAGAATATGATAATTTATCAAATTGATTCTTCATAGCTTTTACAACTACACATCTGTCTGTCCATACCTACATCTCCATGGCCTGACATGACATGACATGACATGGCATGGCCTGACATGGTCTTTGTGGTAAGTTTGCATTCCTGCAAACCAGAAAACAGCTGCACGCATGAACAATTCTGTTACATAACTAAACAACAGTGTTCCTAGTCTTCTACTATAACTTTAGGTTTTTTTAATCCTTATTTTCCCCACAATGGGAGGTACAGTGAAGTAGAGGTTACAACATCTGTCTTACAGCAAGAAGCGTTCTGTTGAGTTTGAATCCTAGCTTGGAAATTTCTGTGTGGAGATTGCATGGTCTCCCCGTGCTTGCGTGGGTTTTCTCCAGGTACTCCGGTTTCCTTCCACAGTCCAAAAACATGCATGGTAGGTGAATTGGCTGTACCAAGTCACCCCTAGGTGTCAGCGAGAGAGTCTGAATGGTTATGTGAGTCTTGGCCCTCCGATTGCCTGGCGAGCTGAGTGCCAGCCTCCCTGCGACCCCAATTAGGATTAAATAGTTCAGAAACTGAATGAATGAAAGACTTTCCCCCCAAACAAACAACTGCCTAAAAAAAGCCTCAGTGAAATTAGTTTGCAGATTAATGTCTAAGAAGGTCCTGGGTTTAATTTCCCTCCGATCACTGTAGACTCTTCATCTTCTCCCTGTGCTTGTATGGATTTTCTCTGGGTACTTCAGTATCATTCCACAGTCCAACGACATGCACATTAACCTCATTGGCCATTCCAAATAAAAATTCTGTTCTTCTGGTAAATGTGAGTGGGAATGTTTTTGTGTTATCTCTGTAATGGTCTGGTGAGCTGTTCAGGGTGTACCCCACTTTTGCTCAATATAGGCTAAGAAAAGCTCCAGCCTGCTTATGACCCTAATAGGAAATGAAAGAGTGAAAAGGATTTAAAACTTGAGCTAGATTAAGTTGTACTTGGGTCTGGATTTGGACCGGATGGCATCTGTTGAGTTGGCTAACAGAAGCTTTCCAGCACTATCTCTGATTTTTCTGATTTTTACAGTGAAAATCGTTTCTTTCACTAAAATAATTAAACAATATGTAATTCAGGTTTGAACCTTTGTACAAATCATGACAGTACTTGCTACCCTTGTACTATAATGAGTTATTAAATATGTTTTGGGGCAGTGGTAGCCTGGTGGTAAAGGTACTAGCTCACTGATTCCAAGGTTGGGGGTTTAGGTCAGTATCAAATTTACACTCTGTTATTGTCCCTCAATTGTGCCATGATTTTAATAATTTTACTCTGATAAAATCTCAAAATAATCAATTTAATCGAATTGCTTCACATTTCTCATGCATTGGCTTGACTCTTCAACACACGTGCGATAATAGGTATGCAGCCTTTTCATTTACAACCGCCCTTCCTGTACTTTTAACCATTTTTCTTATGAACTTTAACTTTTGTACTTATTATTTGTTTATAAGTAGCTGCCCTCTTGATATGTGGGTTGAGAGAGTTTTTGTACTTTTTATAATTGCTACCTGCTTTACTGTGTCTACACCCACCTGCATCAGACGGCAAGTACTGTTAGGGTCACGTGTTTTGACTTTTCCAGTGCATTCAACACCATGAGGCCAACCCTCCTGGGTGAGAAGCTGACAGCGATGTAGGTGGATACCTCTTTCTATCTGACCGAAAGACCACTGTATGTGCGCCTGTAGCACTGCTTGTCAGACACGGTGGTAAGCAACACCGGAGTACCACAAGGGACCGTCCTCTCCCCTTTCCCCTTCAACCTCTACACAGTGAACTTCAGCTAATGCACAGAGATCTGCCATCCTCAGGAGTTTTCTGATGACTCTGCTGTAGTTGGATGTATCAGTGGAGGTGATGAGATGGAATATTGGACTGTGGTGGATTCCTTCATCACATGGTGTGAGCAGAATCTTCTGCAGCTTAATTTGACAAAGACCAAGAAACCGATTGGGGATGTTATAAGATCCAAAACACCAGCGATCCCTGTTTCCATCCAGGGTGACAATGTGGAAATATGGCAGATTACAAATAGCTAGGAGTTCATATTGGCAATAAACTGGACCGGGTTAGGAACAGTACCGCAATTTATAGGAAGAGCCAGAGCCATCTATATTTTTTACGGCGGTTAAGATTGTCTAACATCTGTCAGACACCAACCAAGATGTTCTATGAGTTAGTTGTGGCCGGTTCAATACGGCAACAACAGCCACTGTTATACACTAGCAATATGCAGTACATTTACATTCTACTGTTTCTCATATAATATAATACTGTACACAACTCTCACTGACTGGATTCATTCTGTATATGTTTACATAGATATTAGTAACTTTTCATTTTAGACTTGTATAGTAAGTCTGTGGACTTTTTACACCCAAGCCATAGCTGCTCATCAGGCTGGTGCTTATGCCCGGTTTCTGTAGCATGAAGCAACTAGGAGTTCAACTCCTCCTGGATGGGACGCTAGTCCATCACAGGTTACTTCCCAGTATATTTTTACTGGTACCCATTTATACTGCTGGGTGAACAGAGGCACACTTGTGGTTAAGACTTTTCACAGTGAGGGTCTCCGTGGGATTTGAACTCATGACCTCTCGATCATGAGCGCAGCACCCTAAGCACTACACTACCAGCCCCACATTGTATTCTGATTAACTTTACATTAAAAGGCAGATTCTAGGCTCAACTAATGTGTACTTTTCAAACAAAACTCTCCCCAACAAGTGATTACATGGGGTTTGATCATGTAGTTCACTTGAATATATCCTGTTGAGGTTTCTAATAGGAAGGGTAATAAAGTATATCATGCATTTCCTATTGTAGCGCAGACCACTCTTCCATTTATTTTGGCTTTATTCTTACATCCTTCTTGAATTAGTGTGATGCTTCTTTGCTCCTAATAATAAATCTTATGGCAGTATGTTTGTTATTCCTTTCTCTCGTCGATGGTGAAAGAACAGTGGTGAACTTGCTGGGTGGGCGGATGTGTTGACATGACCTTTATATTCCTGGACTGTAAACAATTCAACAGATGAAGTGCAAATAATTCCAACAGCAATAGCAAATAAAAAATATAGAAAGCAAAGTAAGGAGTGAAGTAAAATCTGGTACACTGTTAGTTTTTATCAAAAATAAGCGATGGCAAGACAGTATGGTGGTGCGAGCCGATTATTTTACAACAAAGGCTGAACCTGAAGTGCTTCCTTCCTCGTATACCACAGCAGTTTGCCTTGAGTTACATTTTTATTTATATTAAAATTTTTATTAAAGAGCCTCTTTTTTTCCTGATGGTGCTAATGTTAAAAAAAAAAAAAAAAGCATGGATGTCATGTTGATCAGAATCCTCAAAATCCAACATCCACTTTCTTCAAGAAGTTCTGTTAACGTTAGTTAAATTTGCAGTCTTTTCCACTAACTGATGCAAAGCATGAACATACGTTAAGCACGTACCATCGACTGTATGTGTAGCTACAGCTATAGGTGATTATATAAAAGTGAAGTGTTTGTAAAGATGATATTTTATCAAATGGGCAGTGGTGGCCTGGTGGTAAGGTGATGGATCATTGATCCGACAATTGGGTGTTCAACGGGTTGTTACTGTCCCCCCCAGTGCAGCGAACTGGGATATCAAAGGCCGGCCATGTCTTTCACAGTCTATGGTGTGAGGTTCATGTAAAAGAACCATTGCTGACTTTCAGCAATAGTAGCTGCATAGCCGTCTGCATAGCTGTGATGGCCTGGCAAGCTGCCGTCGTCCAGAGTCGGTTGATGGATGCCAACCTCCCCGCGACCCTAATTAGGATGAAGCGGTTCAGAAAATGAATGAATGGATGTATTTTTATTAAATTTGAAACCAGGATCTTCACAAGGGATTTTGTCTAGCTCGAGTACGTGCAGTAAATACACATGGCGCTCTTGCATTTTCATGAGACACGCCAACTTTACTTTAAACTAAAAGCCAAAATTGTTTTAGCTGTGGATGGACTGGTGGTAAGGTGCTGGATTACTGATCCCAAGGTTGGAGGTTCAAGCCCCATTATCAATGGGTTGTTACTACTGCCCCACCAGTGCAGAAAACTGGGCTATCAAAGGCTGGCCATGTCGCTCACTAATCACTGTCTATGGTGGGAGGTGCTTAAAGAACCATTGCTGGTTTTCGTCAGGAGTAGCTGCATAACCATCAGCATGTTGCTCCCCTGTGATGGCCTCGCGAGCTGAGCAGGGTGTACTTTTCCCTTGCTGCAGAGTTGGCTGAGATGAGAACCTGCCTAACCTTGACCCTAATTAGGATTAAGTGGTTCAAAAAAATGGTTGAATGAATAATTAACTGATATGGATGCATCTAGGAAAGACTTCACTGGGACATGAACTGGGAATTATTGACTCATTAGCTCTAATGGGGGGGGGCAGTGGCATAGTGGTTAGGGTGCTTGGCTCATGATCGGGAGGTTGTGTGTTCAAATCCCAGTTAAAGCTGCACTGTGCTAAGACCCCTGGGCAAGGTCTTAACCACAAGTGTGCCGCTGCCTCTGTTCACCCAGCAGTATAAATGGGTACCAGTAAAAATATACTGGGAAGGTAACCTGCAATGGACTAGCGTCCCATCCAGGAGGAATTGAACTCGGAAACCGTGGATAAGCACCAGCCTGATGAGCCGCTAGGCTTGGGTGTAAAGCCCAACCGGACTACCTACCTACCTAACTTTCATAGGTTAGCTTCTGCTTCCTTTACTTTTAAACAAGAGAACAGTCCATGTATTCTTCAGTCACTGGTATGTGCTACTTATCTGCCATTAACATGCTTTGTAGGTATGTAAATGAGAACATGACTCAATTAGCTTAGTGCTAACTAATGAACATAAATTGAACATCAGTTTGTAATTTGCAAAATTACTTAATTCAGGCCTCTAGGGGCAGTGGTGGTCTAGTGGTATAGGGCTGGATCGCTGATCCAAAGGTTGGCGGTTCGAATCCCACTCTCCACAAGGTTGTCACTGTCCCCCCCAGTGCGGCTAACTGGGTTATCAAAGGCGGGCCATGTCTCTCACTGTCTATGGTGAGAGGCATGTAAAAGAACCATTGCTGACTTTCGTAAAGAGTAGGCTGCAAAGTCGTCAGCGTGTTTCTATCCCTTGCTAAAAGGGTTGTGACAGGAAGGGCATCCGACGTAAAAACCTCTGCCAAATTAAACGTGCGAATCAAAATGATTCGCTGTGGCGACTCCCGAGTAAAAGGGAAAAAGCCGAAAGGAAGACAGACAGACTTAATTCAGGCCTCTCCTACTATGATGTGACACAGAAATTCCCTTTCGTATAATTTTATGTTTGATGCTGCTGCCATTACAACAGCAGAAATGTATAAAGAAAAAAAAAAATCTATTATATAGTATGACTTGCCTACAGTGGTTTTAATCAGCAAAATCTGTCAAGATTTTCTGATTAATCAGAATTGGGAATTAAGCCAGACTATGATATAACCCAAAAATAACCAATGACTTTTATAAAGCAACTTAAAACAAGCAGTTTTTGCACTAGTTTGCATCATTTATAATGATATAACAGACCTTTTCTAAACTAACTCAGTAACGTCAGGGGAACACCAGAAACAAGAAGCTCATGCTCATAAATCACGAATCATCAGGCTTCAACTAACTTGAATATTAAACTTACATATTATATTTTAAATAAACAGGAACAGAGAGTTTATACCTACTAACTGACAGATTTAAAAAAAAAAAACAATAACCCTGTGTGATTAAAAAAAAAATAGAATTATTCATATTTTTAGCTCTCTCATAATACAGAATACAAAACCAGCCAGCATCATGATAAATGGCCCTTTCTTCATTATTATCTAGCTGGAATATCTTTTAGTCATGTGTCTCACATCTGCGTGCGACGCTGACATTCCTCTGCCTTAGATGCGTGCGCCATTGTGAAGATTTTCCTTATTCACTGATGCCTAATTGCGTCATTGTTCAATTTCTGTAACCGCTTAATACTAATTAGGGTCACGGGGAGGCTTTCGCCCAGCCCAGCCGACTCTGGGCTAGGGTAGAGTACACCCTGGACAGCTCGCCAGGCCACCGCAGGGAATAAACATGATGATGGCTATTCAGCTACTCTAGATGAGCACCTCTCACCAGAGACAGAGAGAGACCTGGCCGGCCTTTGATAGCCCAGTTTTCTGCACTGGGGGAGGGGGGGGGGCAGTAGTAACAACCCATTGATAATGGGGCTTGAACCTCCAACCTTGGGATCAGTAATCCAGCACCTTACCACCAGGCCGTCCACAGCTAAAACAATTTAAGAATAGATGAAATCAAGAGAATTTGACAGTTTTCATATAGCACAGAAAAGTGGGCGTGTCTCATGAAAATGCAAGAACGCCATGTGTATTTACTGCACGTACTCAAGCTAGACAAAATAACTTTTGCAGATCCTGATTTCGAATTTACGAAAATACACCCATGTATTTTCTGAACCGCTTCATCCTAATTAGGGTCGCAGAGAGGCTGGCTCTTGTCGAAAGTCAGCAATGGTTCTTTTACATAAACCGCACACCATAGACAGTGAGAGACATGGCCAGCCTATGATAACCCGGTTAGCTGCACTGGGGGTTGTGTCTGTGTATGAAATCTAAATCTCTTTCCTCCCTTGAGAGCGTGTATGTGCATGCGTAGGGAAACATGTGTATGCGGGGAGGGGCTACAGTAATATTTCCCGAGCTGGCACTGACAGCAACCCCAAGATCGTGTGTGTGTGTGTGTGTGTGTGTGTGTGTGTGTGTGTGTGTAAGGCCTCCCTGTAATAAATCCACACAGTGTAGGGTTTTTTTTTTTTTTTTTTTTTTTTTAACGAGACATAGAAACCTGAGTCAAGGCTGCAGACATTCCCACGGGGAACTGCATTCCTCCCAGTGTGAGGAAGGCGTGATGGAAGAGATGGGGCACTAAATGGACATTGTGAGATGTTAAATCAAATGAGAGCCTGTTAATGGAGATTGGACAGTCACAGCAAGGTTGCGCATGCAGCGTCTCTCATAGTTCATTGTGTCTGTAATTCTTTGTGTTGGCTACTTAGCTATTCATGTTCTGAAAAGAGCTGCAAGGTCATGTACTGTTTTCTTTCTTTCTTTTTCTTATTTAGCTTAAATAACAGATTGTAATGCTTTATACAATCCCCTCCAAAAGAATCAGAATGACAAGGACAATTCTTTTTTTTTTTTTTTGCTATACACTGTCTGTCTGTCTTCCTTTCAGCTTTTTCCCTTTTACTCGGGAGTCGCCACAGCGAATCATCTGATTCGCACGTTTGATTTGGCAGAGGTTTTTACGTCGGATGCCCTTCCTGTCACAACCCTTTTAGCAAGGGACAGAAACACGCTGACGACTTTGCAGCTACTCTTTACGAAAGTCAGCAATGGTTCTTTTACATGCCTCTCACCATAGACAGTGACAGACATGGCCTGCCTTTGATAACCCAGTTAGCTGCACTGGGGGGGACAGTGACAACCTTGTGGAGAGTGGGACTCGAACCCCCAACATTTGGATCAGCGATCCAGCGCCCTATACCACTAGACCACCGCTGCCCTTCTTTTTTTGCTATACACTGTTAAAGTAAAAAGAGCAATGGTGGCCCAGTGGTAAGGTGCTGGATATAGCATTGTATATGTATTTATTGATATAATATACACATATACATGTACCTATATGGGCAGTGGTGGCCTGGTGGTAAAGGGGCGCTGGATCGCTGATTGTTTTGTTGGAGGCACTGATCAAAGTTTTGGGTTTTATTTAACAGCTCAACAATTTTATTTTCATGAACAGTTTCTTGGCTGACATGTTTTATATTTATATATATATATATATATATATATATATATATATATATATATATATATATATATATATATATATATACACACAGGGGTTCCTCGCTACTCCGCTCTTCAATTCCTGCGGCTTCAGTGCATCAGGTTTTTTTTTTTGTTTTTTTTAATATTCATCAAATTAAAAAAATAAGGAAATTAAGGAAGCATAGGGGAAAAAAAACCCACAAACCCATCAACAAAACTACTTACATTTTTATGTGAGGTGCTCAGATGAGTGTGCGCACTTGTCAGTATGTGTGTGTATTTATATTTTATTTACAGCTTATGCATTATTTTTGAATGTTTCATTGTTATTATAAGCTTTTATAGCATTGAGTATGTGTTTCTTGATATTATATACACATATACATGTACGTATACATCACTCGGGGGGGTCGATCCTACGTCACGGAATTCGGCAGTCGCGGGGTGGTGTGTGTGTGTGTGTGTGTATATATATATATATATATATAAAACTGAGGCAGTGGTGGCCAAGTGGTATAGGGCACTGGACTGCTGATCCAAAGGTTGGGGGTTTGAGTCCCACTCTCCACAAGGTTGTCCCTGTCTCCCCAGTGCATCCAACTGGGTTATCAAATGCTGGACATGTCTCTCACTGTCTATGGTGTGAGGTTCATGTAAACGAACCATTGCTGACTTTCGACAAGAGTAGCTGCAAAGCCATCAGGGTGTTTCCGCTCTGCGATAACCTGGCGAGCTGTCCAGGGTGTACTCTGCCCTCGCACAAAGTCGGCTGGCATGGGCGCCAGCCTAACCGCAACCCTAATTAGGATTAAGCGATTACAGAAAATGAACTGCATGCTATAGCTCCAACTTTACAATTCCGTCTTGGTAGAAGCAGGCTCCTCTAAAGAGATCTCAGCAGCCTGATAACCAGCCATTATCACTCACAAAATGTTGTCCCCAAAGTTCTGATTTGAGCTTGGGAGACACATAATAATCTGAGAGTTCAAGATCAGGCGAATAAGGAGGACATGACAAAAGTTTGAAGCTTCACTTGGTTGCTGCAGCAGTGGCCACTTGTGAGGTCTGAACTGGTGGATTGTCCTGAAGCAACAAGACACCCAGTGCACCTAAATAACCCGACTGAAATACAACTAGCAGGAACTGGTTTCACCTGAATATTACTGGAACTGGTTCCAGTTTTGAAAGTCAGTACACATGCTGTATAAAAAAATAGATTGAAAAATGCACAAGGCAGTGGGCTTTTTCTTCACACCTAGAGGCAATTTGAAACAGCTAATTAGCATAATGTGCATTGGGACTGAAACCAAGGACCTTTCTCCTGTGAGGTGTATGGGCCAACTATGAAATCACTTGTGCAATTTAATTGGGTAATATATATAAAACCAATGATCCACCAATAATAAATGTCATATGGGCGAGCTGCTAGTGAGTAGTGCATCTTGGGATGGAAAAGTAAGGTGGGAGGAGGATGTGTGAAAAATAAAACACACTCAAATAAAAAGGCATGAAAAACATTACAGGCTCATGCAAGTACTGTAACTACAAAAAAATCTGGATGTATGAAAATCTCATATAATACATCAACAATATTACTGGGAAAATTAGTTTTTAAAGTTTGGCATGCTTCAACTATGAAAAATCTGGCAGCAACAACAGTATCACAGCATCACCCCATAAGTGTTCTGAAAAAGGTGTGTGTGTGTGTGTGTGTGTGTGTGTGTGTGTGTGACTAAATAAATGAAATGGTAGACTGTAACACTGACAGTAAGAGAACCCAGTAGCATTGATGATTGTTCATTCAGTTCATTTTCTGTAACCACTTCATCCTAATTACGCTCGCGGGGAGGCTGGTGCCCATCCCAGCCAACTCAGGGCGAGGGCAGAGTACACCCTGGACAGCTCGCCAGGCCATCGCAGCGCGGAAACATGCTGACGGCTTTGCAGCCTACTCTTGTCGAAAGTCAGCAATGGCTCTTTTACATGCCTCACACCATAGACAGTGAGAGACATGGCCGGCCTTTGATAGCCCAGTTAGCTGCACTGGGGGGGACAGTGACAACCTTGTGGAGAGTGGGACTCGAACCCCCAACCTTTGGATCAGCGATCCGGCGCCTTAGACCACTAGACCACCACTGCCCTTGATAATTGATGATTGTGATGAATTCAAATGTGTACATTGGGGTCAAAGGTTGCTGCCAGACAGCAACAATATGCACAGGACTTTTATTTTGATAAAAAGTCATTATTAATTTGCAGACTTTAGAAATAATCTTCTGCCACTAGTGTGGTTCATGAAGATGTAACGTAATGAAATGTAATAATATTAATTTAAAAATCTGGTTTTAGAGGTTTAAAGGTTTTAGCCTTTTTCATTTTGTTTAATTTTTAATTTTTTTATTTTTTATTTTTCCCGTGGTGAAACAGATTTTGTGCAAAGCCAACAAGGGCTTATAGGTCAGTAGAAATGATCCATCCATTTCCTGTAACCGCTTCATTCTAATTAGGGTCATGAGGAGGCTGGTGCCCATCTCAGCCAACTCCGGGCAAGGGCAGAGTACACCCTGTATGACTCACCACGCCATTGCAGGGAGGAAACACACTGACGGCTTTGCAGCTTCTCTTGACAAATGGTTCAATCAGCAATGGTTCTTTTACATCAACCTCACACCATAGAAAGTGAGAGACATGGCCAGCCTTTGATAACCCAGTTAGCTGCACGGATGGGAGGGGGGATTTATTTTATTATTATTTGTTATGAAATGTATTTATTTATTTTGTTCACAGATGGATTTGATGGTTAGCCTGCAATTTCTTCAGTCATGCTCACAAAGGTATAAACACAAACCTTGCCTGTAGAAAATATCAACACTCAACCGGTGTTACCTGTGTTTTGGTTCTTTGTGATGAAAACACAAGCCTCTGTTAAATCAAGTTACTATCGTCTCTCAAAAGGCACTAAGGTTTGGGTAAAATATCAACAACCTGGGAGCCATGACTTTCCTCTTTCCCTTCTATGGTTCCTGGCAAAATGTTCAGTGTCAGTGACTTCAGAGGCAAAGCGAATACTTTCCAGAAAGGCAGCCAACAATTAATATCCTCGTTGCTCATAAATGCTCACGGCTGAGGGGAAATGGTGCTGTCCACTTGATTAAAGGCTGATAAACTCTGTTGAATGAAAGGACCCAGACCAAGATTTGGACCTTTTCCAATCCTTCGGAAAATGTTAACATGAACACAAAGCAGAACATCTCAGGAACATGTGACTGGTTGTTTTCTTTTTCAAGTATCATTGGCAGGGTTTAGCACAGATAATGATGAGACAGAAAATATGAGTACTTTCTGTATATGGGCTCTTATTTACTTCAACCTATTATAACAAGCATTTCACAATTTTTAGGCAGCATGTAGTGGTCTAGTGGATAGGGCGCAGGATGACTGATCCTAAGGTTGGGGGTTCGAGTCGCAACAGGGTTGTCACTGTCCCCCCAGTGCAGCTTACTGGGTTATTAAAGGCGGGCCATGTCTCTCACTGTCTATGGTGTGAGGCATGTAAAAGACCCACTGTTGACTTTTGTAAAGAGTAGCTGCAAAGCCATCAGTGTGTTTCTGTCCCTTGCTAAAAGGGTTGTGATAAGGAAGGGTATCCGACGTAAAAACCTCTGCCAAATCAAATGTGCGAATCAGATGATTCGCTGTGGCGCCTCTTGAGAAAGGAAAAAAGCCGAAAGGAAAAGAAGATGATACTGTGCAAACATCCTAGGCACATGTGAAGGAATGGTATAAAACAGAAAAGGCATTAAAGTTACCTATAAGTAATGACATTAAATTGAAGATCTCAACATAAAAATTCTAAAAAGCACACTACAGGGATCCCTTGCTACTTTCGTGCTTCAATTCACCTGGCTTCAGTGCGTCGCGTTCTTTTTTCTTTTTTTTTTTAATATTCATCAAATTAAAAAATAAGGAAATTAAGGAAAAATAGAGAAAAAGTGAGTATATTGGTAGTAGGATGTTGAGGCTGGAACTACCAGGCAGAAGGCCTAGAGGAAGACCAAAGAGACGATTCATGGATGTGGTGAAGGAGGACATGAAGGTCGTTGGTGTAAGAGAAGAAGATGCAAAGGATAGGGTGAGATGGAGGCGGATGATTCGCTGTGGCGACCCCTGAAGGGAAAAGCCAAAAGGAAAAGAAGAAGAAGAAGAAGGAAAAATAGAGAAAAGATTAAGGAAAATGCTGCAAAACAAGACCGATTATGCAAAAAAAACCCCAAAACACACAAAAAAACCCTCCCAAACAAACAAAAACAAAAAACAACCCAAAACCTCCCAACAAAACTACTTATATTTCATGTGAGGTGCATATCTGTATGTGTATGTATTTATATTTTATTTACATCTTATGCATTATTTTTGAATGTTTAATTGTTATTATAAGCATTTATATGGTTGAATATGTATTTATATACATGTACATATACATCAGGTTGATTCGATTTTGCGGAATTCGGCAGTTGCGGGTGATCTCGGTCCCAATTAACCGCAGAAAGTGAGGGATCCCTGTATACAGTAATAAATAAAACTAATTCTTATTAGGTGTGATGATCACTTTTTGAATAAAAATAGAAGAACATCAGGTTCAGTTTGTGCAGTTTTACGTGTACACTACAGTCATCTGAAAAAATTCTGACACCCCATTCAATAGTCAACTCTTTATTAAGAAACATTGACATAACACTGTCAGTCTTGTTTTTATTTATTCCTGGAAAATAAAGTGATTTAATTGCAATTAAACATAATTTAACATATTTTTTCCCATCAAACAGAAGTTATGAACAACAGTGTGTATTTCAATGGAGAAAACAATGTGACACCCTCACCTGTTTCCCCACTTCAATGGCTGTAATCATATACAGGTGTATCAGATCAGGTGGACATGATCAGAACACGGTTACCCAGCATTTTGAAGAATTCTCAACATATTTATACCTCAGACGTTTAGTTTGTTGTGCTCCCGTCTGTTGAAGTGAGATCCAGAGAGCTGGCCCGATCATGCTGCTTATGAATTTGGTAAGGAATATAAAAAGATATCAAAAGAATTTGACATCAGTAATTCCACCATCCGATTTTTTTTTTTTTTTTTTTTTAACAGTGGAGGACATTGAAAACATCTGCCACCATGCCCAGGTCTGTCCATCCAAGCAAGTTCACCCCAGAGCAGACCCCATTATGCTAAAAGAAGTCATCAAAACTCCTAAAATATCATCATGGGAGCTACAGCAGGCTCCCACTACTGTTGCTTTGAAAGTTTATGACTCTACTATCAGAAAGAGACGATAACATGGGGTTGCCATGGCACTGTAGGTATGTAAATATATAGCCTTAAACTTAGTCCTTAAACTGACACTTTCGGGGATGAATCGTGAGCTTTGTTTGGTAGCAGCATGACACAATACGGAGAGTATGTCTGAAGAATCAAAGCTCAGGACAGCTTATAACTAAAACCAGATTCCTGACAAGCGGCATTGCCAAACTATGCCAATGATTTATAAAAAAAAAAAAAAAAAGAATTGTTTACCCAGTGGCTGTGTACTTGAGAAGAATTTAAACCAACTCTGCGTTTATAATGGAGTATGTGTAATGCAGCACATTAATGGGAAACATATGGTTGGCATCATGATACCACAGTACCTTTTTATTTTTAAGCCTGTATAATGAAAAACTGAAATGGCACTTAAAATTGGAGTAAAAAATGACCAAGTGTGTGTGTGTGTGTGTGTGTGTGTGTGTGTGTGTGTGTGTGTGTGTGTGTGTGTGTGTGTTTATATCGGAACAGATTTGAAATTTCAAGGGCAGTGGTGGCCTGTTGGTAAAAGGTGCAGGATCGCTGATCCTAAGGTTGGGGGTTCGAGTCCCACTCTCCACAAGGTTGTCACTACCCCCCCCCTCCCCCCTCCCAGTGCAGGGTTATCAAAGGCTGGCCAATGTCTCTCACTGTCTATGGTGTGAGGTTCATGTAAAAGAACCATTGCTGACTTTCATAAAGAGTAGCTTCATAGCCATCAGCGTGTTTCTAATCCTTGCTAAAAGGTTGTGTCAGGAAAGGCATCCGAGGTAAAAACCTATGCTAAATCAAACACGCGTATCATTCACTGTGGTGACTCCTGATAAAAAGGGAACAACCGAAAGGAGAAGAAGAGATCTGAATTTTCAAATGGAAAAAGTAAGATTTCCAAACTAATCTATACCTTGATATAATCACGGTTAATCAAATGTTTGCACAATCTTGCATTCCGTACGCAGCCCCAGTTCTGATATCTGGTATGTGTGTGTGTGTGTGTGTGTGTGTGTGTGTGTGTGTGTGTGTGTGTGTGTGTGTGTGTGTGCGCGTGTGATGGAGATTCTAAGCTTCTGTGGAACTTAGACAGCTGATGGTATTATCAGATATTTTCAGTCAGAATTAGAAAGTAGTACTGGGGCCATGGCTAGAATTTGCTTGTTTATTTGAAGAGTTCCAATCCCAAAGCATGTCAGCATTTCAGTTATGCTACCTTTGATAGATGTGATTAAAAACAGACATTTACCACCCGGCTTATAACTCCTGGATCAAAGCATTCAAGTATTAGCATTAAAGCTACACAACCAGTTCAGTGTTTGCATCTATACAACAGACTGCTGCAAACGCGCCTTTAGAAAAAAGGAGAAAGAACATGAACTCAGTGTATCCTGAATGCTGATTACAGAAGATATTAGTATGACGAATCCATGTATGAAGCTACAGGGATCCCTCACTTTCCACAGTTAATTGGGACCCAGATGACCCCGCAACCGCCAAATTCCTTGAAGTAGGATTGACCCCCCCTAACCCCCCTAATATGTCAATATAAGTGCATGTATATGTGTATATAATATCAATAAATACATATTCAACACTATGCTTATAATAGCAATTAAACATTCAAAAATAATGCGTAAGATGTAAATAAAATATGAATACACAAACATACAGATGCACGTGCACACACTCAGATGTGCACCTCACATAAAAATGTAAGTAGTTTTGATGGGGGTTTGAGGTTTATTTGCATAATTGGCCTCGTTTTTGCAGCATTATCCTTAACTTTTTCCCCTATTCTTCCTTAATTTCCTTATGAATATTAAAAAAACAAACAAACAATAAAACCCTCGATGCACTGAAGCCGCATGAATTGAAGTGAGAAGTAGCGAGGGATCTCTGTACTTTATATTTACATTATTTATTCTATAATGCCCAGGCGTGTAATTAGGGTCTGCTGGGAACATTTGGCGGAGTCTCCTGTCCGAGAGGCCTTTAGCTCCCACCTCCGGCAGAGCTATAACCACGTCGTGGAGGAGGTGGGTGACATGGAATACTGGAGAGGAGGATCCGACCAATAGTCGAACCTCGGATCCAGGAGGAACAATGTTTTCGTCCTATCCATAGCACTTTTGACCAACTCTATACGCTCCACATGATCTTGGAGGGGGCATGGGAGTTTGCCCAATTTGTCCACATGTGTTTTGTGGATTTGGAGAAGGCTTTCGACCGTGTCTCTCGGACTATCTTGTGGGGCGTGCTTCGGGAGTATGGTGTTTCGGATCCGTTGTTACAGGCCATTCAATCACTGTATCACCGGAGCCAGAGTTTGGTCCGTATTGGTAACAACAGGTCAAATTCGTTTCCAGTGAGGGTTGGAGTCTGCCAAGACTGTCCTGTGTCATCAATTCTGTTCATAATTTTTATTGACAGAATTTCTCGGTGCAGCCAAGGGTTCTGGTTTGGTGGCCAACAGATCTCGGCTCTGCTTTTTGCGGATGATGTTGTCCTTTCGGCTTCATCATGCCGGAACTTCCAGCTCTCATTGGAGCGATTTGCAGTTGAGTGCGAAGTGGCCGGGATGAGAATCAGCACCTCCAAATCTGAGGCCATGGTTCTCAGTCGGACAAGGGTGGAATGCACCCTCCAGGTTGGGAATGAGGTCCTTCCCCAAGTGGAAGAGTTAAGTATCTTAGGTTCTTGTTCACCAGCGAGGGAAGGATGGAGCGGGGGATCGACAGCACGAACACTGCTGCCTCTCCTGTTAAACGGAGCCTATACTAGTCTGTTGTGGTTAAGAAGGAGCTGAGCCGCAAGGTGAAGCTCTCAACTGACCAGTCGATCTACGTTCCAACCCTCACCGATGGTCACAAGCTTTGGATAGTGACCAAAAGAACAAGGTCGTGGATACAAGCGGCTGAAATGAGCTTCCTTCGTTGGGTGGTGGGGCGCTCCCTTAGAGATAAGGTGAGAAGCTCTACCATCCAGGGAGAGCTCAGAGTAGCTCCGCTGCTCCTCCGCATGGAGAGGGGCCAGTTAAGGTGGCTTGGGCATCTAGTCAGAATGCCTCCCAAACACCTCCCTGGTGTGGTATTTTGGGCATGTCCAACTGGGATGAGACCCCGGGGTCAACATAGAACACGCTGGAGGGACTATGTCTCTCAGATCGTCTGGGAGCACCTCGGTGTGTCCCCGGAAGTGCTGGAGGAAGTGGAGGGGGAGAGGAATGTCTGGACCTCTTTGCTTAGGTTACTGCCCCTGAGACCTGTTTCTGGGCTGGATCAAGCAGAAGATGATGACGATATAATATAATGCAACTTTTTTATTTAAACCTTTCACTTCTCGTACATCATATTGAATCAGCTATTAAGTCTTTATTTTTATATATTCTATTTTTTTTTTTTTTTTTTTTTTTTTTCCCCAAGGTGGCGCCGGGTGACCTGCAGCCAGTTACAGGAGCTCTTCAGTTTATTTTTCTTTTTTTTCTCTTTTCTATTGTATATAGGCGTGTTTCTTTATCTTTTTTCAAATTTTCTTTTTCTTTCTTCAATCCTGCATCTGGAAAACATACTTTCATGATGCTTTTGTTTTTCTGTGCACTTCTATTTTCACTTTTTGGATCGGCGTCAGGAAACTCATTCACCGACGGCTCTGAGCAACGCAGGTCTTACACACGTGAGACCCTCCTCGGCCTGCGCGTCCCCGCCCTCCTTCACGCGGAAAAGCCCGTTGTTCCTGTGGAAATACGGAGGAAAAGGAGAGGCTGCAGAGGGGGATGAAAGACGCGGAGGACATGTGTTCCCTCTGTCATCATGGGAAATGTCCGCGCGATCACCAACAAGACGGAGGAGCTGGCGGCGCTGACCCGGCAGCAGAGGCAGTACCGGGACTGCAGCCTCATGTGTTTCTCAGAGACGTGGCTGAATGAACTCACACCGGACTCTGTGGTTTCTCTGAACGGATTTACACTCGCGCGTGCAGATCGGAGTGTAACGGAAAGCGGTAAGAAGAAAGGAGGGGGTGTGGCGGTCTATGTGAATGAACGATGGTGCCACCCGGCAAACGTGCACGGGAAGGACCAGCTGTGCACGCGGGACCTGGAGCTGCTCGCGGTAAGCGCGCGGCCATATTATCTACCGAGGGAGTTTTCACACGTGATTGTGTTTTGCGTGTACATTCCGCCCTCGGCTGATGAGGCGGCCACGTGTGAGCGTCTACACAGCGCCGTTAATCAGACACAGACTCGTCACCCCCGCGCCATGATTCTGATCAACGGGGATTTTAACCACGCCCCTCTCTCCGCCTCTCTCCCGACGTTCACGCAATATGTGAAGTGCGCCACAAGAGACAATAAAACTCTGGACTTGCTGTATGCAAATGTGAAGGACGCTTACAGCTCCTCCCCCCTCCCCCCACTGGGACGCTCAGACCACAACCTGGTCTACCTGCTCCCCCAATACACACCCAGGGTGCGAAAGGAACCTGCACAGAAGAGGTCTGTGAAAGTGTGGACCGAGGAGACCAACGAGAGGCTTAGGGACTGTTTCCAGACCACAGACTGGAGCATGTTCTGTGACTCCTTTGGTGATGACATCGACGGCCTCACACACTGCATCACCGACTACATGAACTTCTGCGTGGACAGCACTGTGCCAACACGGAGGGTACGGTGCTTCTCCAACAACCACCCATGGGTCACCCCTGAGCTTAAAGTCCTCCTGAACCAGAAAAAGAGGGCTTTCGTCTCGGGGGACAGAGAGGAGCGGAAGAAGGTCCAGCGTGAGCTCCAGTGGAGGATCAGGAGGGCAAAGAAGGACTATGGGAAGAAGATGGAGGAGAAGCTGGCTCAGAACAACGTGCGGGACGTCTGGAGAGGACTAAAGACCATGTCTGGATTTGGGCAGAGTGTCAGAGGGACAGCTGATGGTGACCAGTGCTGGGCGGATGAACTAAACTGTTACTTCAACAGGTTTGATTCTCCCCCTCCCCTCTGCACTCCTCCCGTTCCCTCCCCTCTTCACACGTCTCCAGACCAGCTGACACCTCCCCTCCCCAGGCCAACTTCACTTGACTGCTACAGCCCGACAGACACATCCCCTCCCTCTGCAGCCCACCCCAGCCCCCCCTATCCCTCACATCAGACCAGGTGAGGAGACAGCTGAGGCGACTAAATCAGAGGAAATCTGAAGGACCTGATGGCATCAGTCCCAGGCTGCTGAGGACCTGCGCAGACCAGCTCTGTGTGGTACTATGCTACCTGTACAACCTGAGCCTCAGCCTGGAGAAGGTTCCCGTCCTATGGAAGACCTCCTGTGTGGTTCCGGTTCCCAAAACAGCTCAAGCGAAGGAACCAGCCCACTACAGACCTGTCGCCCTGACCTCCCACCTCATTAAGACCATGGAAAGGCTCCTCCTTGAACACCTCCGCTCTATGGTGAGCCCCACCCTAGACCCGCTGCAGTTTGCCTACAGGCCCAAGATCGGAGTAGAAGACGCCGTTATCTACCTTCTGCAGCGGGCACTCACCCACCTGGAGATCGCCGGCAGCGCTGTGAGGGTCATGTTCTTTGACTTCTCCAGCGCCTTCAACACCATCAGGCCAGCGCGTCTTCGGGGGAAGCTGGAGGACGTGGGAGTGGACGGGCATCTTGCTGCCTGGATTATTGACTACCTTACTAACCGTCCACAGTACGTGCGGCTGCGCGGCTGTAAGTCAAAGGTGGTAGTCTGCAGCACGGGGGCACCGCAGGGCACCGTCCTCTCACCCTTCCTTTTCAACATCTATACCTCGGACTTCATATATAACACAAACAGCTGCCACCTCCAGAAGTTCTCGGACGACTCCGCCATCGTGGGCCGTGTGTCAGAGGGGAACGAGCTGGAGTACCGGTCGGTCATCGTTGACTTCGTGGACTGGTGTGAGCGCAACCACCTGTGCTTGAACACTAGGAAGACGAAGGAGATGGTGGTCGACTTCAGGAGAAGCACTCGTACACACAAACACACACACTTACTAGTGAACATCCAGGGACAGGACATTGAGGCAGTGGACAGTTTCAAGTACCTGGGTGTTCACCTTAACAATAAACTGGACTGGTCCCACAACACCAACGCCTTGTACAAGAAGGGCCAGAGTCGCCTCCACCTTCTGAGGGGACTCAGGTCCTTCGGTGTATGCAGACCTCTGCTCAGGACTTTTTATGACTCTGTGGTAGCCTCTGCAATCCTCTACGCTGCCATCTACTGGGCCCCGGGCAGCACAGAGCGGGACAGGAAGAGACTGAACAAGCTGGTCAGGAGGGCCAGCTCTGTCCTCGGCTGCCCACTGGACTCTCTGGAGGAGGCGAGTGAGAGGAGGATGGTAGCAAAGCTCACATCCATCATGGTCAACATCTCTCACCCACTGCACCAGACTGTAGAGGAGCTGAGCAGCTCCTTCAGTGGACGACTGAGGCATCCTCAGTGCAGGAAGGAGCGCTACCGCAGGTCGTTCATTCCCACCGCTGTCAGACTGTACAACGCCACTTTGTAACTGTCTGTGAAAATACCGGTTATGTGCAATAAAAACCCCGCGCACTTTAATCAACCACATCTACCCCACTGACTGTGAACCATATCAACCCATCTACTCTGCCCTCAGATACATTACACTTTAATATAGGACAGTCTATAAAGTTGCTCCATTCTTTTCTTTTCTTTTATTGTTTAGTAATTTATACTATTTATGTATCTATTTATTTATTTACTTATATAATATATATGTATGTGTGTATGTTTGTATATGTATCTATTTTTGCACCCCCTACTGATAGTACCTCAAGAGCCTGTAACAGTGAATTTCTCCATTGTGAGATTAATAAAGCTGTATCTTATCTTATCTTATCTTAAGTCTTTCGGGCTAGCTTTGAGATTTGAGAAAGACCAAAAAAACAAAACAAAACAAAAAAAAAACTGTCAGAAGTAACCGAGTAAGTAAAGACATTGACTCAGTTTGGTTTGATTGGGCGTCACTGCCTTTATAAATCCTAACCAAGACCATTCTATTGATTATTATTATTATTATTATTATTTCCATTTATTTAGAAAAAAAAAAACATTTTAGATGAATTTCACCGGGTTAGATCATGTGTAGATTTTTTTTTAAAATCATTATCATAGTGTTTGACTAGAAATTTGCATAAATATTAAAAATAACCTCCAGTGGGCAGTGGTGGTCTAGTGGTATAGGGTGCTGGATCACTGATCCAAAGGTTGGGGGTTCGAGTCCCACTCTCCACAAGGTTGTCACTGTCCCTCCCAGTGCAGCTAACTGGGTTATCAAAGGCGGGCCATGTCCCTCACTGTCTATGGTGTGAGGCATGTAAAAGAACCATTGCTGACTTTCGTAAAGAGTAGCTGCAAAGCCGTCAGCGTGTTTCTGTCCCTTGCTAAAAAGGGTTGTGACAGGAAGGGCATCCGACGTAAAAAACCTCTGTCAAATTAAACGTGCGAATCAGATGATTCGCTGTGGCGACTCCCGAGTAAAAGGGAAAAAGCCGAAAGGAAGACAGACAGACATTAAAAATAACCTCCATTTTATCCATTTTGAAATCTTCTAAATTCACTGCACAAAATTGGCCATATTTCATGAAGCAGAAATGTTACATAAATCATGTTGGTTCCAAAATAGACCCTTTTCAGTAAAAAAAAAGTTAAAATACTGTATATGAGTCACTCATGTAGCAAAATACAACTTAATATATATATATATATATATATATATATATATATATATATATACGAATTATACATTACAGTTCCGAGCAACACTTCTGTGTTTTTAGATTTTTCGCTCTATTATAGTTTGATGATGTCACAGCCAGACATGATTGGAAACCAAAAAAAGTGAGTTGGCAATGAATGGGATGGATGGAGAACTTATTCTTCCTTGTAATTATAAGAAACACACAGGAATCATGGGAGTCTGCGAATGCATTTGTGAGGTAGAGGGCAGAAAGTGTTTTTCGTCCAGTGGTGTTATAACATCAGCAGCTGGTTGGCTTCTAACTTCTTGGAGGAAATATGGGATAATTCCAATTTATACTGCTGCATTGACTCGATGCCAGTGGTTTATGCAGTACAAACCATTCATGAGCATCAGGGGATGTGTAATTACGTTTCTGGAGAGCTGCATGTCAGACTATTGTGTAGGGTATCAAGTATTTAGTTACACTGTTCTATAAGGAACAGATTTGATGTATAAGTCGGTCTTTCAAAATCCCCAGTTAGTACTCATTCACTCACTCATTTGATGAGCTGCTTAATCCCACTGGGAACAGAGGAAGGCTCACACACACACACACACACACACACACACACACACACACACACACACACACACACACACACACCTGGGGCAATTTGGGACTGCCAATTAGCTGAAGGTGTATGTCTGGAAACTAGAGTACTTCGAGGAAACCCACACAAGCATTGTGAGAGCATGTAAACTCCACACAGAAACAGCTGAGCCTGGGACTTGGACCCAGATCTTTCTTGCTGTGAAATGGATGTGGTAACCACTGTGCCACTGTGCTGACCCTCAATCGTTAGTCGCTATAGTGTAATGAAGAGAACTGAAAGAGGTGAGAATCTGGAGAGGAAATTCCAAGATAATTTTTTATTCATCAGCAATACTTCAAATATTAAATGTGACCTAAATAATATATTAAAATATAATTCAAATAATGTATTTGTAATTGAAAAATAAAACAAATGTGTAATTTTTTATTCTAAACTTCCATTTTTACTCCAGTAAGTTTTTCATGTAACATTCTCACTATAACTTATTTTTCCTGTCCTGCCCTGTTTCTGTAATAACCCCAACAGTTTATTTGTTTACTTAATACCGTGCATGCATTATTTCACTCATGATGAATCTCAACTCCAGCCATGTGTCCTCTCTCTATCTTAAAACTAGAATTTTATGACTGTATGTAAACTTTGCTGAATGCTCCTGCAGGCTTTTTTCTTTTTGAGAACTGGAAAATATCCAAGCAAGACCTGAAGCAAAGCAAAAAACATCCGATCTGAGAGAGGATTGACCCGTGCAATAGCCAACAGATAGTGATGACACAATTGTGTACACTAGGAAAAAAGTTAAAAACATCCATGACTCAGAAACCACAGGTCAATAAACCCTCAGTTGGAGTCTGAACTGATACCTGGCTGTTGCCTACGGCCTCCTATTTATTATAGAAATAACAACCGAAATACAAAAAGACTTCAAGATACGACAAACGTAACCATATAACCGGATCCAATAAGCGTCCCCCAATGTTTTTTTTTTTTTTTTTTTTTTGTTTTTTTTTTTTTTTGTTTTTTTATTTTTTTTTAAATATTACTTCTAATAACTGCCCATGTGTACTGGGAGCAAAATCGTAGATCAAACTTACTAATTTTATTCATATATATATATATATATATATATATATATATATATATATATATATATATATAGATAGATATATATATATACAGTCGGCCCTCTACTTATGAAAACATCTAAATACAAAAAATCCATGTTACGAAAAACATTTTCCTAAATTTTTGCCCTCTGTATACGAAACAAATGCGCCATTCAAAAAAATACAAAAGTGGGATGCGGTTGAGCGAAATCTCAAAGGAGTATGGCCGAAACCCCTCTACAAGCAGAAGGAGACCTTAAAAGTGGAGATACAGTGACAGGCGATTATTTCGGAAAAAGCAATCGCCATATTTAAGGACCTCGTGAAGTAGGTTGGGGGTAGGGGTCAGGGTTCTTCAGACCAGCAACCCCCGGACTTTAAAGCATAGTTCGAGAGATTTAAAAAAAAAGGTAAATCATTTTCTTTTACTTTTACCACATATTTCAGACATATTTCATACAAAATTGGTGTACTTTTATAATTTTTAAAGGGTTTATGGTGTAGTCTTCTGAGCCTTGGAACGAATCACACGTTTTACATGCCAAATGCACCTCTACTTCCAAAATCCCCAGTATATATATATATATATATATATATATATATATATATATATATATATATATATATATATATAATATTCTCCTATATGGTCCTTGTAAAAAAATTAGCATATTGTGATAAAGTTCATTCTTTTCTGTAATGTACTGATAAACATTAGACTTTCATATATTTTAGATTCATTGGACACAGCTGAAGTAGTTCAAGCATTTTATTGTTTTAATATTGATAATTTTGGCGAAAAAAGTAAAGAAAAAACAAAAATCTCTATCTCAAAAAATTAGCATATTTCATCTGACCAATAAAAAAAGTGTTTTTAATACAAAAAAAGTCAACTTTCAAATAATTATGTTCAGTTATGCACTCAATACTTGGTCGGGAATCCTTTTACAGAAATGACTGCTTCAATGCGGCGTGGCATGGAGGCAATCAGCCTGTGGCACTGCTGAGGTGTCATGGAGGCCCAGGATGCTTCGATAGCGGCCTTAAGCTCATCCACAGTGTCGGGTCTGGTGTCTCTCAACTTTCTCTTCACAATATCCCACAGATTCTCTATGGGGTTCAGGTCAGGAGAGTTGGCAGGCCAATTGAGCACAGTAATACCATGGTCAGTAAACCATTTAGCAGTGGTTTTGGCACTGTGAGCAGGTGCCAGGTCGTGCTGACAAATGAAATCTTCATCTCCATAAAGCTTTTCAGCAGATGGAAGCATGAAGTGCTCCAAAATCTCCTGATAGCTAGCTGCATTGACCCTGCCCTTGATAAAACACAGTGGACCAACACCAGCAGCTGATATGGCACCCCAGACCATCACTGACTGTGGGTACTTGACACTGGACTTCAGGCATTTTGGCATTTCCTTCTCCCCAGTCTTCCTCCAGACTCTGGCACCTTAATTTCCGAATGACATGCAAAATTTGCTTTCATCCGAAAAAAGTACTTTGGACCACTGATATATAGATAGGTATGCACACAGAATATACAGCAAGTAGAATAGACACAATTCGCATTACGACTGCGCATGTGTGGGAAACGTGACCCAACAGCTGATCCGAGGGTCACTACTACCAAACTTTATTGCAGCCACTTGCTGTTGTATGGAAACACATCCGAACAACTGCTGCTTAAAGTCTGCCTTTACTAAGCCTTAAATTATCGACATGCCAGGTGCGCATTGTGCCGTAGTGAACTGTGGGAAGGGCATGTATCAAAAGTTGGAAAAAGCTAGTTTGCAGTATACATGCCGGCAAATTTTCGACTAACGCGTGTACGTCTGCCACCATTCACGCTATTTACTTTCCCCACTGAACTGAAGGATCCGGAGGGACACAAACGTTGGATTAAAGCAGTAAGTTTATAATTAAAGTGTTCTTTATTCAAATTCATAGAACCTATAGACTACTACTGTATATTACCTTTTATTTACCTGTTACTTTACCATAAAAATCGGCGATGCCAAATTATATATGTGAATTATATGTAAATTTTTCTTTATGTTAAAGTTATTTTAATGTGTAATATAGACTAACAAATGCTGTCAGATCACTCGGTGACCACTGTAAAACTTGTATTTTCCTTTTTTGTAGTCATTACGAAGTCACGCTAATAGGGGTGCCTGGTCCTTCATTGTTAAAAACTTCGCTATGTCAGCGTACGTACACGGCGGCCACTTTGATAAGGCATCATTTTCTGCCTCACAGCCGTCTTCAAGTCCCAAGGGGTTGGAAATTGTCACGATTTCCTCATCCACTTCAAATGTCAACAAGCTGGCAGAGTCGCATTGGACTTGTTTAGATTCCTCAGCCTTTGACAAAATTATCGGCGGTTTTTGTAACGTCGCTGAAAATGCAAGCGCAACAAGTTCATCTTTACGCTTGCGAGAACAACCGGAAAGACCCCTACGTATACAATACGCCCGAAGGTCGGGAACTTTCCATAAATTAAACGCATCGATAGTGCAGGTCTCATCCACATCAAGGTTTACTTCCGCCATGATTGGTAGTCGCGATCCCATGATGCCGTGCGCAAGCCGAGATACGAATTGTGTCTATTAGCTTCATTTATGAGAAAAACAAAACAAAACAAAACATTATTTACATGGAATCAGTTCAGTGTATTTCAAAGCACCAGTCCAAAAGATGTTGGAACACCAGTTTACATTACCCAAACAAAAAAAATTAATAAAGATAAACAATGGATTTTGTGTTTATTTCAGAAAATGAGCCTTTTTCTCTGTTGGAGAAGGAAACTTCTTTTTTTTTCCAATTATTGATTGTTTTCCATTACACCAGAAGACAAACACAGTTACCTGCTCCCCATTATTACTGTGATTCACAATCTGCATGCGAGTGGGCCAAAGCTTTCCAGTAAATTGTTCTAACTGATGGAGCAACATCCTGTTTTCCATGTAAATGGCTGGATTTTGTAACAACTTAGCAGATGCCAAACTTGCTCTCCTGAGACAGGCCATGCAGACAAATCCTCTTCCAATCCTCCTTTTTTTTATTCACAAGGATCTTTCTCTCCAAAAGCTGAAAACGTTTATTTACCATCATCCATCATCCGCTAATTTTTATGTTGATACCAAGGACAAACTCAAACAATATGTTTTGTATTTTGAGTAAACACTTACTGTATATCAACACTATTGTCCTGCGGCCCTAGTAGTACTTCTATTCTGAAGCTACTTAGAAAAAAACAATGCTTTTTCCCACAGAACCTCAGATGCAATACAATTACAATGTATTCATATCATACTTTTAATTATGAACATTGCCACAAAACAGTTTTACAGGAATTTAGGTATAATATATATATATATATATATATATATATATATATATATATATATATATATATATATATATATATATATATATGCAGCCATGAGGGGGGCACAAGCGAGTGCTCTCAATCATGCCAGTCACAAGCCCAGATAAATGTAGAGGGTTGTGTCAGAAAGGGCATCCAACGTAAAACCTGAGCCAGATCAAATATGCAAATCACAAATATTACCTCAAAACTAGATCGGTCAAGGTCCGGGTTAAGAACGACCGCCATCAGTGTTGTTAACCAACAGGGTGCTGGTGGAAATTGAACTACTGTTGGTCGAAGAAGGAGAGGCGAGAGGCGTATCCATAGGTGGAGGAGAAGAGGAAAAGTATGAGTCGAGGACAAGAGTAGCAAGGGTGTAGGCTGGTCTGACTGTGGGTGGGTGCACATTTCGTTTGACCGGAACTCAAGTCCCAGGGGCTATAGGCCTTAAAGGGGAAATGAAACGCCAACTAAATAAGTTGGCGATAGCTTAAGTATTTTTTATTGAAGTGATTGAGGCTTAAATTTTATATCATAAATAAACCATTGCACACACAGCGGTTTTGTTTTATGTGCTTGTCGTATAAGTTATCGACCCAAAAGCTGCCAATGCTAAGTGGCCGCCTACACAAAGTTACAATGACGTCACTGGGTTGATACAAAGTACCACATGAAATATAGTGCATGCATATCACAGCGTGTTATAGGACATAAACAACATGGAATCTCACGACAGCAACATGCACAGTTTTTCAGCAGAAGACGATTCATCTATTACTCTCAGAAAACGAGTCAAATATTATAGTTTAACCAAAAACATTCTCAAATATATTTCAAACTACATCTGCAAGTACATGTGCTAAATACATTTACAAATTGAGCTAAAGTTATTTATCTATTCAAAGGCACAAACAAATATTAATACATATTTACAGCACAAAAGCATCCTATTAATTTTATAAAAAGTACTGACCATTAAGCTGCAGATACAGGCTGGATGGCTTATGATTATTTTAGCCATTCATTCTCTGTGTGTCAATGTTTGTGTTCTAACACATGTGCAGGAACCGGAGGCGGTACTAACAAACTGTGCTTTATTCTCACAATCGCACTTTGTTTGATTGACAGTGTTCAGCTATTATTGCTTACTGATATTTTTGTTGATTGGTCAGCTCGGGCTTGCACATGTGCAGTGCCCGTTACACGTTAACTTCTGGTTTACTTCCTGACGCTAGTCATGCGGAACTTATCTCCGACTTTCTCTTCAATAACAGTCATTAAGTTTATTCATAAGATTGTGAATACACATAATTTCTTGTCCAGTGGAACTCAGTGTTGGGGGGGGGGTGCACTCTGTGCACCTCCCCAGCCTACCCCCTTGAGTAGGGACTTTGAATATTGGAACTATGGCAGGAAAAGGTAGAGCTGGCTGACATGATGCAGAGGAGGAAGGTGGACATACTGTCTGTTCAGGAGACCGGGTAGAAAGGTAGCAAGGCTAACAGCTTAGGAGCAGGGTTTAAGCTGTTCTATCATGGTGTGAATGGGAAGAGAAATGGAGTAGGAGTCATCTTGAAGGAGGAGTTTGTCAGGAATGTTCTAGAAGTGAAATGAGTGTCAGACAGAGTGATGAGTCTCAAGTTAGAAATTGAAGGTGTGATGTTCAATGTTGTTAGTGCATATGCTACACAGGCAGGATGTGAGCTAAAAGAGGAGAGATTCTGGAGTGACTTAGATGAAGTGATGCAGAATACCCCAAAGATGAAAGAGTAGTCATTGGGGCAGACTTTAATGGACATGTTGGTGCAGGAAACAGAGGGGACGAGGAAGTGATGGGCAGATTTGGTATCCAGGACAGGAACACAGAACGGCAGATGTTGATCGATTTTGCAAAGAAGGATGGAAATGGCTGTGGTGAATACTTTCTTCAAGAAGAGACAGGAGCTGCTTGAAGTGAGAGACTGCAAAGTAATAGTGGGTGAGAGTGTTGCCAAACAGCATAGGATGGTGGTGTGCAGGATGATGCTGATGGTGAGGAAGGTGAAGAAGGCAAAGGCAGAGCAGAAGACAAGGTGGTGGAAGCTGAAAAAGGAAGAGTGTCGTGTTGTCTTCAAGGAGGAGTTGAAACAGGCTTTGGATGGTCAGGAAGTGCTTCCAGATGACTGGACAACCACAGCAAATGT
Organism: Plotosus lineatus; assembly: GCA_024760905.1. Classification (NCBI taxonomy): domain Eukaryota; kingdom Metazoa; phylum Chordata; class Actinopteri; order Siluriformes; family Plotosidae; genus Plotosus; species Plotosus lineatus. Next base: position 79,608,190 of record CM045729.1, read on the forward strand.
GATCAGGGAGACAGGTAGGAGAGTACTTGGTGTGTCCTCTGGAAAGAAAGTAGATAAGCAGACTTGGTGGTGGAATGAGGAAGTGCAGGAGTGTGTACAAAGGAAGAGGTTAGCTAAGAAGAAGTGGGACATTGAGAGGACAGAAGAGAGTAAACAGGAGTACAGGGAGACACAGCGTAAGGCGAAAGTAGCGGTGGCAAAGGCCAAACAGAGGGTGTATGATGACTTGTATGATAGGTTGGATAGTAAGGAGGGAGAAAATGATCTATTGATCAAGTTGGCACAGCAGAGACATAGAGATGGGAAGGATGTGCAGCAGGTTAGATGATAAAGGAGAGAGGGGGAAATGTATTGACTGATGACAGAAGTGTGCTGGGAATATGGAAAGGGTACTTTGAAGAGCTGATGAATGAGGAACATGAGAGAAAAAAGAGTAGAAGAGGTGGCTGTTGAGGAGCAGGAAGTAGCAAAGATTAGTAAGGGTGAAGTGAGGAATGCACTCATGAGGATGAAGAATGTAAAGGCAGTTGGTCCTGATGATATACCTGTGGAGATATGGAAGTGTCTAGGAGAGGTAGCAGTAGATTTTCTGACAAGAACAGACAACAAGGTCTTAGAGCGTGAGCAGATGCCGGAGTAATGGAGGAGAAGTGTGCTGGCGCGCATTTTTAAGAACAAGGGAGACATGCAGAGTTGTAGCAACTACAGAGGGATAAAGTTGATGAGCCATACGATGAAGTTATGCGAAAGAATAGTGGAAGCTAAACTATGGGCAGAGGTCAGCATTTGTGAACAACAGTTTGGTTTCATGCCAAGAAAGGGCACCACAGATGTAGTGTTTTCTTTGAGGATGTTAATAGAGAAGTACAGAGAAGGTCGGAGGGAACTACATTGTGCCTTTGTGGCTCTGGAAAAAGCATATGACAGGGTGCCAAGAGAAGAACTGTCGTATTGCATGAGGAGGTCTGGAGTGGCAGAGAAGTATGTTAGAGTGGTGCAGGACATATATGAGAGATGTAAGACAGTGGTGAGGTGTGCTGTAGGCGTGACCGACGAATTCAAGGTGGAGGTGGGACTGCATCAAGGGTCAGCTCGGAGCCCCTTCTTGTTTGCTATGGTGATGGACAGGCTGACAGACGAGGTTAGGCAAGAATCTCCATGGACTATGATGTTCGCAGATGAGATTTTGATCTGTAGTGAGAGCAGAGAACAAGTGGAGGAAAATCTTGAGAGGTGGAGGTATGCCCTAGAAAGGAGAGGAATGAAGGTTAGCCTCAGAAAATCAGAGTACATGTGGTGAATGGGAAGGACCCAAGAGGAACGGTGATGTTACAGGGAGCAGAGATAACGAAGGTAGAGGATTTTAAGTCCTTAGGCTCAACAATCCAGAGCAATGGAGAGTGTGGAAAAGAGGTGAAGAAGCGTGTGCAGGCAGGTTGGAATGGTTGGAGAATTGTGTCCGGTGTGATGTGCGTTAGGAGAGTATCAGCAAGAATGAAAGGAAAAGTGTACAAGACGGTGATGAGACCAGCGATGTTGTATGGCTTAGAAACAGTGGCGCTGAGGAAAAGACAGGAGGCAGAGTTGAAGGTAGCAGAGATGAAAATGTTGAGGTTCTCTCTGGGAGTAATAAGGATGGATAGGATCAGAAATGAGTACATCAGGGAGACAGCCCATGTAAGAGGTTTTGGAGACAAAGTCAGAGGCTATATCGAGATGGTTTGGACATGTACAGAGGAGGGATAGTGAGTATATTGGTAGCAGGATGCTGAGGTTGGAACTACCAGGCAAAAGGCCCAGAGGAAGACCAAAGAAGAGATTTATGGATGTGGTGAAGGAAGACATAAAGGTCATTGGAGTAAGAGAAGAAGATGCAGAGGACAGGGTGAGATGGAGGCGGATGATTTGCTGTGGTGACCCCTGAAGGGAAAAGCCGAAAGGAAAAGAAGAAGTTGCAGCAAACCTCCCTGAGATAACTTGTTTTTATCTGTTAATTCTGGTTAGTTCTTCATCCTGTAGCAGTAAGCAGATTCTATCTCGGCCAAATCTTGACCTTGAACTGCTTTCCAGTTCATTGCAGGGCCGACACTCACGAGTGTTCATACTCGAACTCACACCTAAGGGCAATTTAGCACAGCCAGATAAACTAATGTGCTTATCTTTAGACTGTAGGAGGAGACCCAAGCACGTGGAGGAAATCCACACATACGCAGAGAGAACATGCAAACACCACTGAATCCTGATTATTGTTATTTCCTTTCTGTTCAGTCATCGTTTTACATTGTCATGAAGCCACATAAACATTTTTTTGTAATGTTTTTGTGGGCAGTGGTGGCCTGATTGTCAAGGTGCTGGATCACTGATCCCAAGGTTGGGGGTTCAAGCCCCACTCTCAACAGGTTGTCACTGTCCCCCCAGTGCAGCTAACTGGGTTATCAAAGGCCGGTCATGTCTCTCACTGTCTATGGTGCGAGGTTCATGTAAAAGAACCATTGCTGACTTTCCTAAAGAGTAGCTGCATATCCGTCAGCGTGTTTCTGCCCTGTGATGGCCTGGTGAGCTGTCCAGGGTGTACTCTGCCCTCACCGAGAATTGGCTGGAATGGGCGCCAGCCTCCCTGTGACCCTAATTAGGATTAAGCGATTGCAGAAAATGGATGAATGAATGTTTATGTGCCATATTATGTCAACACCAAACTGCTGAATCTGCTTGGTGTTTGTTGTTATGCCATTTTTGGTCAACTCATTTCTGATTGCAAGTGTGTGAACAGCTGTCATTTTTTGTTGACTGAGCAAAAGCTTCCAGCCTGTTGATGAGCCCACACTTACTATGATCCATTACAAATGTTTCAAAACATTTTGTTTCTATTTGGCACTCAATGTTGGCCTGTAAAAGAACACTGATCACTGGATATCCAGAGGTTTCTTCACCACTGCTTGGGTAGCACTATTGGGAATATGAAGACTTCCCACCAGCTACTTGTTCAGTCAGCTCATCCCAAATTGCTTTTCCATGTAAGAGCTTGAATCACCTTGGTGTTTGTTTTCCCTCTCTAAAGTGAAGTAAATACATAGCTGTCTTCTGCATTTATGAACTACATGTGTATGGTATGGTATGGTAATCTTTAACTGAAGACATATGAATAAATTCACTAGACAGAGCAGCCCTGATTGCATTTTGTATATCATGCGTGTGTTGGTGCCGCAGGCAAAAAAAAAAAAAAAAAATCTAAACACATATTGCTTAGTGTGGGCACATCCTCAGAAACACTAAGTAAAACTGAAAGGCACTACATGTATTTCTTTCAAATATGATATCATTCAATTATCTCACATCATACTTCATACTGCGTTCCTCACTGTACTGCAAATTCAACATCTAAACTGCTTTACTCAGTTCATGAATGTTCCTTGCATGTAAAATGGTGTCAGTGACAGATGGCTGAAGTTTCACAATACATTAGCATCATGGGAAGGAGGAGTGTGAAAATCTCATGAATGTTAGCTCCGCATGGAGAATCTTCCTAATGAAAGGTCATGGAGATATTTAATTATTAATTCTCATTAGAAAATACAATCAGGGCAAACACTTAATTTATTCTGCATTTACATCCAACTGATCAGAAAATGTTGATACATTTTGTCAAACAGAAGCCCTGGGAATAGTGATAGCTGTAATTCCAATCAGTCAGTATATATGGCAAATAAATATTGCATGGGTTTCCTCAGGGTACTCCAGTATCCTCACACAGTCCAAAAACATTCACGGAAGGATACGTGACGGTTCCAGATTGCCCCTAGGTGCGAGTGTGAGGGTAAGTGTTTGAATGAGTGTTGGACCTGCGATATCTTGACTGGATGTACAGGGTGTACCCTGCCATCACCCAGAGTTAGCTGGGATGGGCACCAGGCTTCCTGCAACTCTAAGGATGGATTGGCTTAGAAACTGAATGAATGATGAATGATGACCCAGCAGGTGGATAGTTTCAAGTCTTTAAGATTTCTTTAACATAAAAAAAAATCCCACAAACAGTGAAAAGGATACAAGTAAAATACTGAAATATAAATAAGGTATTTCACAAAATACAATAGAAAAAAATAGAAAAAAAAAAATCAATATTAATTTAAATAGGACTTTGGGTAAAAATATATTGTCGTAACCTGAGTGAAATATGCATGAATTAGAATTGTTCAACAGTGCTCTCCAATACTATCGGTACATATCACAACAGAACAGGTTGGAGAGCATGGGATACAATTACAGATGGTATAGTTTACTGAAAAGGACATTAGGCAATCCCTGCAAATAAAGGCCAAAAAAAAAAAATAATAATAATAGATTGACAGATTGACAGCTCACATGGAAGAGGAATATCGCGTCTTAAAGCTTAATCAAGGATGAACTGACTCGTAAGGGTCATACACCGAGTCCACTGTGTCAAAGGCAGAAAATAAAGACAGTATTGGTTAAAGAGAGAGAAGAACAAAAACTAAAAGCAGGAAAAGAAATTGTAGGTTCAGTACAAAACAGCAATGGCATTGCAATAACAATACTTTTCAAAGAGGTAAGAAAAACAAAATCCTTTAAATGTGCTCCACAAATGGATCAAGTTCAAGCAAGTGTGTGAGCCTGTGACATGAGTATAAGTACTCAGGCAATAAAAGTGTTTCTTCTGGTGTTGACCACTAGGATGAGGACCTGACCCCAATTCTCTGCCAAGAGTCAAGCAGGGCTTGTATATTGTATGTGTGCTGTCTTGAGGGGTTCTAGAGGAAGCCAGAGCTGAAGTGTGATGCAAGGACTCCAGGGATTTTTTTTTTTTTTTTTAATTTTAGATAATTGTACTTTCGCATCAAGTGACTATATTTCTATAGCATCTGATGTGATTTTTAAGTTAAAACACATGTAAATAGTGTAAAAATCTAAATTATGTATGCTATGTCATGATCAAATTTGTCAAATAATGTTTCCCTCAAATCTTCAAATTTCAATTTATTATATCTCCACTTCTATTGCTCCAATTTTCCTAATTTTTTTCATGTTGTGAAAAGTCAGAAAGGCTAGATTGAGATGGTTTGGACATGTTCAGAGGAGGGATAGTGAGTACTAGTATATTGGTTGTAGGATGCTGAGGTTGGAACTACCAGGCAGAAGGCTTAGAGGAAGACCAAAGAGACGATTCATGGACGTGGTGAAGGAGGACATGAAGGCAGTTGGTGTAAGAGAAGAAGATGCAGAGGATAGGGTGAGATGGAGGCAGATGATTCGCTGTGGCGACCCCTGAAGGGAAAACCCGAAAGGAAAAGAAGAAGAGAAAACCATTCCTCAATTTATTAAGATGTCTCAGAATTGTATTTTTCTCTTCAAAAAACATGATATTTTCACAATTAATTATTATTTAACTATGATTTTTGGACAGTATGCCAATGATGGGGGTATCTATGCAATAAACCAATAACATTTGAAAAATCTTAAATATTTATCGAGCAAGCTATACAGATGTGGGTTTGAATTACCAAAGATATGGGTGGAGGGGTTATTAGTGACCTTGCACAGATTCTTTTAAACATAAGATATATTATTTTGGTTCATTGCATAAATTTATTTTTATAGTGTCTACAGTGGAAAAAATGAAGCATGTAACTTAATTAGTTTTAAGTTTACAGCTGTTTCAATATTAAAAGTCTCTTTACGGGTTAGGCGTGTATATACAGGTGACGCGCGGTATTTGATATATGGTTTGTAAATCTTTTCAATAATGTTATCATAGAAAAATGTATGAATTTAACTTTTGATCGTGTGAATAATAGTATACCTGGTTTGCCCCTTAATTGTAAAATGTATAAAGAAGGTGACACATGACTTTTTTCAGTTAAAGTGTTTGGGTTGTCTTAAAAAATCCAATTTGAGATTGAGTTGCTTTCATTGAATACACTCTAGAGGTGAGTCGAACCATAGCATGCACTGGAAAGGATTAAAGCTGGTAGATCTTTGGGAGTGCTGGACATATTCTACCCATAAAAGATAGCTAACCCATCATGTCTGTGCGTCTACAAAAAAGATATATCAATGTCATGGTGGAGTGATATCAGCGAGAAAATCTATGCCACAGTACTATCAGCTGTGAAGAGTTGTGCCACTGGCTTTATATTGAATAAAAATTTCAAGCAGGTCTTCAAACTAAGACAAGATATCCAGATATCAATCTTAGTTTCTGTCTGAGGCTTTTAAAGGATATAGCTGCTGTTTTGAGATACAACGCTGGATACACCAGAGTTATTGTTTACTGATGGTTCACTCAGTCGGTGAGATGAAGTTGTTTTGTACTATCCTCCTCCTCCATGTCATATATCGTTCCTACTGGGTCCATGATTGGCCTAAAAATTCTTTTCTCAAACAGTTGTGCAAAGTCATTTTGAACTGTTACACTGCGGGGAGCCGCTATACCAGCTTATGACGTTGCACTCGAGAGATGTGGCGAGCCGTGGTCATGGCTCTGCTGTACATATGCGAGAAATACAGTGAACTGTTGTCATGGCTTTCCATACTTAGCATAACAAACAGCTGTAGATTGGTCAGAATCGATCTTGTGTTGTAAATATTTCCAATGAAAAAGAAAGACTACTAAATGTTATGGTAAATTTGATTGGCTGTTGTGAAAATATATATGAAATGCAGCATGCTGCATCTGCATAGTACTGAAAACCATGTCAGCATAACAGTTAATGAGCATCGCTCTAAGATCCTGCTGCCTGTTTAATTCGAATATCTTCTTAAATTGTTTCCAATTCCTTCTTTTGTCAGACTTTTGTTTGAATTCATTGTTCATTCTGTACCTGTGTGCAATGCACTTTAACTGTTGGATGTTCTAAGCATCACGGATAGGTTGAAAGCTGCTGATCTCATCGAGTTTGAAATTTTATAAACTCAGGAAGAAGAACCACTTGGACATGGTTTCAGCTGTGGTGTAATCAGTAAAACTGGTGGCTGTCTGATATCTGGGCTGAAGGAACTTCGGATTCCCCAAGGCTTCTATGATGACTCGAATGGTTATTGGCTTTGCTGAAATTATATGAGCAGGAAACACAGAGGGGAGGAGTGAAGTCCCAAGTGAGCGCATTCCCTCTTGGCTCTGTGCACAGGTCTTGGGTTTATTATGGCACTGGGAAATGTGATGGTCTGTAAGCCCTAAATAAATGCTCAGGTTCTCGCACTGTTACCTTTCTGTCCTGCAGACCAAGGGCAGCTGAATTGCTTGTTTTTATAAGCGGTTATGGGTGTGGTCTTCATGTGGATATTGCATGGATTCTTCCAGTAGAGCAGAAAATAATCTAAATCATTAGCAAGACTGACGGAGTGGCCAAGAGTCATGTCATCATTGCAGCATGCAAACCATTTGGGTTTGTTAAGGCCTTGCTGTAATGTGGTCCTCAGTGTTGATATTTTCCTTCCCTTGCCTAGATGAAATTTGAGAAATTCGAGTGTATAGTTACTGCTCCTCCTGTTCCCTGATGAGCTCTGAATTGACTCTCACCAATTTCTTGACCTCAAGGTGCATGACAATGAAAATTAGTCACACAGGAATTAGCCTCCAGCAAGAACTCTTGGGTTCACGTCCTAACCTGGGGGCTTCTGTCTGGAGTTTGGATGTTCTCTCCATGCTTGGGAGGGTTTCTCCAGGTACTTCGGTTTACACCCGCAGTTCAAAAACATGCTCAGGAGGATAATTGTCTGTTCCAAATCGCCCCAAGATGTGTGTTTGTGATAGTTGTTGTGTTAGCCCCGCGATGGCCTGGCAAGGTGTCCAGTGTGTATCCTGCCCTTGCCCAGAGTTGGCTGAGATGGGTGCCAGCCTCTCCGTGACTCTGATTTGTATTAAGTGGCTTAGAAAATGAATGAGTGAAGGTGCCATACGCAGTACCTGGACTAACCTCCTGCTCCTAGTTGGTGGTAGCCCACTTCGGCTGTCTGGCCTGGTCAAAAATACTCATGCAATATACAGTACTGCCATGTAAATGAGACTGAGACTGAGACTGAGGCTAAGACTGTACCTGTAATGGTGGTAAAGTTTTTGGCAGCTAATAGATTATCAGTGAGTTGCAGTAAGTTCTGCTGTTGGTATGTTCCAGCAGTTAGCCAATGGGGTGTTCTTAGTGCATTAGCACCTGTAAGTATACATTTATATCTCCTGCATCCGTAGTGGACAAAGTATACTGTGAGGACAGAACAGAAAGGACAGCAGAGGATTGCAGATAAGGCATTTTATTTAAAGGAAATCCCAGGTAATCTCTGTAGGATAAAACAGAATAGATATAAATCTGAGTACAGGTAAACTGTGTAATATAGAGATGGGCAGTAGTGGCTCAATGGATAAGGCACTGAATCAATGACCAGCAGGTTGGCAGTTCAAGTCACAGTACCATTATTATTATTGTGGATGCTTATATAGCGCAGTTTCATACACACGTAGTAGGCTCAATGTGCATGAGACCCCTGCGCTCCGGGTACCTGTCACCACTGTACGGCACCAGTTGTTGCGTTGTTGTATCCTTTTGATGCTGAGCGCCAAGCAGGAAGCAACAACTCCCAAATTTTAATGTCTCATGGTATGCCGCGGCCAGATTCGAACTCCGACCTTCCGGAGGATAAGGCGGACGCTTTCCCAACTGAGTTAAATTCCCGATTGCACCATCAACAAATGTTATTAAATCTCAATTACTCAGCTGTATAAATCATTCTGGATAAGAGTGACAGCCAAATGCTATGAATGTAGATGTTAAAAAATTAAGACAAAGAGCAAATCAAGGTACAGCAGGTAATGGTCCAACACACATGTAACAGGAATAGAATGGGTTAAATCAGTAAAACAATAAACTCAAGGGCAGAGAGTAAAGAGTGTGGAATCAATAGAAGCAAAATCAAAATAGAGAATAAAGATCAATACAGAATAAAGGCTTAATACAGCACACCAATGGCATGACAGTATCATTACTTCGTGAAGTGCTGAGGCAAACACGCAAACATTACAAATCCGTTTGTAATATGCACTATGGTATTGGGTGACGTGCAAATAAGTGTACATATGAGCATGTGATGTGTCCGTCATCAGGTAATTATGATTGGTGTAAGGGTTCCTGAAATTGTAGTGATTCATTCATTTCTTTCTTTCTTTATTTATTTATTCATTACATTTTTTAACCACAAAAAAAAAAAAAAAAACATGTGGCATGTTTGGAAGCACTCCATCATGTTCAACATTTTGAACAGCGTCCCTTTGCTAATAAAATATCACGGTTTTCTTCCATAACATAAGATTGAGCAGGGCATCTGAGACCACTCACAAACGTCACCTGATCATCCAGAATACGAATTCCTCTCTTGTGCACTCTGTTTTTTAGCTCACCGACAGGTTTTCAATGGGGTTTAGATTAGAGCCTGGAATGCCCATAGCAGAAGCTTGATTCAGGGCTCAACTAACCATTTTTGTGTGATTTGGACATATGCTTCAGATTATGCTCTTGGTGGAGAATCTAGTAAGGCTGCCAGATGTTGATGTGAAATAGTATTTTATCATTCATGTATCCCAAAAAGTTTTTCATGTCCTTCGGAAGAAATACAGCCCATCACACTTAAAAGAAAAAGTGTATTTCTCAAAAATATAATATATATATATATGTGGCTTGGTGGTAAAGGGAGCCAGATCACTTGTTCACAAGGTTGGGTGTTCAAGCTCCACTCTCAACTGGTTGTCAATGCTGCCCCCCCAGTGCAGCTAACTGGGTTATCAAAGGCCGGTCATGTCTCTCACTGTCTATCATGAAGGGTTCATGTAAAAGAGCCATTGCTGACTTTTGACAAGAGTAGGCCGCATAGCTGTCAGCATGTTTCTGCCCTGCAATGGCCTGGCGAGTCATCTAGGGTGTACTCTGCCCTCACCAGGAGTCGACTGAGATGGGTGCCAGCCTTCCCGTGACCCTAATTAGGATTAAGTGGTTCAGAAAATGAATGAATGTTTCTGTATAATAAAAATATATTTCTTAGGCTCTAATTTGGGATGAGCTTCAGAATGGACAGTAAATTAATCATTCAAATATACTGCCCATGTGAAGGGGCAGGTCAGAGGATGGGGATTAACTTCATGGACCTCGCAGTTATATCATGTGTTGTGCACTGCAGAGCAGAATACAGATCCAAACTAGGTCGCAATGTATTCTTTAGAAAAATAAGCCCAGAGGAATAAGCCAGCAACAAAAAGTACAAAGAGTACAAACAAATGTGAAAGAGGCACATAAACACTCGTACAATCATAAGAATATTCGCATTGTGTCACTCAAACCAGGGAGAGGTTCCTTCTCCCAATTCAAGGGTTCACCCCCCCTGGTGGATATGGTGGTGACTCTGCAGCAACTGGAGCACTGGTCTGGTCTGTCAGGTATTTACACAACTTATCCAGATCTGCACCTAATGCAGCCATGAGGGGTAGCACAAACAAGTGCCCGCCCTCACGCTGGTCCCAAGCCCGGAGAAATGCAGAGGGTTGTGACAAGAAGGGCATCCGGCATAAAACTTTTGCCAAAATACAAAATGCAAACCGTAAAGACAAATCTCATACCGGATCGGTCGAGGCCAGGGTTAACAACGACCGCCATCAGTGCTGTTAACCAACAAGGTGCTGGTGGAAATTGGACTACCGTTGGTCGAAGAAGGAGAGGTCGAAGAAGGAGAGGCAGGAGACGTGTCCGTAAGCAGAGAGAGAAGAGGAAAAGCATGCGTTTAGGACTGAAAGTAGGGACTTTGAATGTTGGAACTATGGTAGGAAAAGGTAGAGAGCTGGCTGACATGATGCAGAGGAGGATGGTGTGTTCAGGAGACCAGGTGGAAAGGCAGCAAGGCTAGAAGCTTAGGAGTGGGGTTTAAGCTGTTTTTTTCATGGTGTGGATGGGAAGAGAAATGGAGTAGGAGTCATCTTGAAGGAGGGGTTGGTCAGGAATGTTCACCACAGACGCAGTGTTTGCTTTGAGGCTGTTAATAGAGAAGTGCAGAGAAGATCACAAGGAGCTGCATTGTGCCTTTGTGGATCTGGAGAAAGCATATGACAGGGTGCTGAGAGAGGAACTGTGGTATTGCATGAGGAAGTCTGTAGTGGCAAAGAAGTATGTTAGAGTGGTGCAGGACATGTATGAGAGATGGAAGACAGTGGTGAGGTGTGCTGTCGGTGTGACAGAAGAGTTCAAGGTGGAGGTGGGACTGCATCAAGGGTCAGCTCTGAGCCCCTTCTTGTTTGCTATGGTGATGGACAGGCTGACAGACAAGGTTCGACAAGAATCTCCATGGACTATTGATGTTTGCAGACGACATTGTGATCTGTAGTGAGAGCAGAGAACAAGTGCAGGAAAATCTAGAGAGGTGGAGGTATGCCCTGGAGAGGAATGAAGGTTAGCCACAGTAAAACAGAATACATGTGTGTGAACAACAAGGACCCAAGAGGAACGGTGAGGTTACAGGGAGCAGAGATAAAGAAAGTGGAGGATTTCAAGTACTTAGGCTCAATAATCCAGAGCAACGAGAGTGTGGAAAAGAGGTGGAGAAGCATGTGCAGGCAGGTTGGAATGGTTGGAGAAAAGTGTCCGGTGTGATGTATGATAAGAGGGTATTGGCAAGAATGAAAGGAAAAGTGTACAAGACGGTGATGAGGCCAGCAATGTTTTATGGCTTAGAAACAGTTGCGCTGAAGAAAAGACAGAGCTGGAGGTAGCAGAGATGAAAATGAGGTTCTCTTTGGGAGTAACGAGGATGGATAGGATCAGGAATGAGTACATCAGAGGGACAGCCCATGTAAGATGTTTTGCAGACAAAGTCAGAGAGGCTAGATTGAGATGGTTTGGACATGTACAGAGGAGGGATAGTGAGTATATTGGTAGTAGGATGCTGAGGTCGGAACTACCAGGCAGAAGGCCGAGGGGAAGACCAAAGAGAACGTTTATAGATGTGGTGAAGGAGGACATGAAGGTAGTTGGAGTAAGAGTAGAAGATGCAGAGGATAGGGTGAGATGGAGGCGAATGGTTTACTGTGGCGACCCCTAAAGGGAAAAGCCGAAAGGAGAAGAAGAAGAAGAAGAAGAAGAAGATCCAGATCTGCACCTTTGGCTTGGGGTCTACCAGGAACATACGTAGTAGGTCACAGTGGAGGAGAAAGAAATCTGAAGAGAAGCTCACACTGTTGTAGGGAACGGGTTCCATATGATGTGTAGCAAGGAAGCCTATCTGTCTTCTTGGGCTCTGAGCTCACCAGTCCAGCCGGTATATCCATGGTCTTGAGGTTGTTTTTTTTTAATGTGTTGTGTAGGGTCAGAATGAATCTGTATAAAAATATTTAATAAAAAAGAAGGTAGCAAGAAAAGTGAGGTACAATACAAACAGGTGCAAAAGAGCCGATCAAATAAACCAAGTAACCAACTACAAGATTCATTCTTTATATAAATCAGACAGATTGCAAGTTCAAATCAAGGTTAATGCCACAACCATCTGTGACCAGGGTTCCGTGGGAGCTAACTGCCTGAGCTCTCACGGGAGGGAATGGATGGCATACTCTCACTTCCCTGTCACTCATAGCAATCGTCAACCAATCATGGACGTCTGTGAGCTCATTCGTATCAGGGGCAGATGGTGCTTTCTCTCTGAGTGTGTTAGTCCTCCCCCAAATATCTGTGTGCAGCAGTTCAACAAGAGGCAGGTGGCTAGGATTGCATGTCACGGAGGGGGTATGTGCATTCTTTCACCCTTTCCTTGTTGGTGGTGGTCGTGTGATTGGAAAGGCATTACTTCATGGGTGGGAATTGGATACAACCGAATTAGAGGGAAAATGGGGAGAAAAGCAAAAAAAAAACCCCAAACAAACAAACAAAACAAAACAAAAAACCCTGACAGACCAACAGAATGATGTCATCATCCATTACTACAGGGCATGCTGGGAGCTGTAGATCTTTGCTTTCGCATTGTTGAGGTGCATCATAGCAACTAGCACACTATGCAGAAGTATTGTGGTACATGTGTACAACATTGGTTCACTTCACAGAGGATGGTGTCACAGCAGACGGCATAAATCACAAAATAATTTATCCAATTTCGTGAATATTAGTTCAATTGACTCAGAAATGAACTCTGAAAATACTGACAACAATATTATGCATTAATGACAGCATGTTTACATGGGTTGTGGCATGGCGATCAGGAGTTTTTGTTGTGAAGAAATGCACCAATAAAACATTATTCAAGTGATAAAAACTTTTATATTACAATCAGTTACTTACAGCCTGAATGTTTCTCATGGTTTATAGCACTGAATTTATTATGGAATTTGTCATTTGAGCATAAAATAAAACTCGTGTCCAACGTAGCGAGTAGTTTCTACCTCGTAACCCTGTAATGTTCAAAAAAGAGCTCATGAGTACACAGTATTTTTAGGTTCCCAAAACACGCCAATGTATTGCATGAATGCCTGTTTTTACACATAAACTCTACTTGTATTTGAGTATAATTCACTTTGAATGAAGCCAGTGAGTATTGTATCTTGTTTTCATTGTTACATTGGATTCTACATAAAGTTCACCCACGGCTATTAAAGCCAAAAGAATGGAACTATTTTAAGGATGTGTTATGCCACAAACCAGCAGACTGATATCTTGACTGATTTGACTCTATCAAAAGTGAAACGACGTTCCCGTCAAAGCAGAGTTACCGAGCCAGGTGCTATTGTTTGTGTGTTGTTTCTGCGTGACTGCGTTTTGTTACGTAGGACAGACCACGCCGGACTCGGACACAAATTCATTCCAAAATGTAAGACTGGCAATTTTTTTCATTATAAAACCTGTAATTAAGGTGGTATGGTGTAGTGGTTAGCACATCTGCCTCACAACAAGAAGATCCTGGGTTCGATTCCCAGCTTGAGTGCTTCTGTGTGGAGTTTACATGCTCTCTCTGTGTTTGCGTGCGTTTTCTCCAGGTACTCCGGTTTGCTCCCACAATCCATAAACATGCACAGTATGTTAATTTGCTGTAAAAAAAATCACCTGTAGGTGTGAGTATGAATGGTTGTGTGAGTGTTGGCCCTACGATGGCCTGGCGAGCTGTCCAGGGTGTACCCTGCCTTCGCCCAGAGTTGGCTGAGATGGGTGCCAGCCTCCCTATGACCCTAATATGGATGAAATGGTAAGAGAAATGAATGGAAGGTGTAATTATAGTTTAATTTAGTGTAAGATTTTGTTTTTGAGTGAGAGCTCGGAGTATTGAGCCCATATTAAGATCGGTGAGCGATGTGAGAGGGCTGGGTTTAGAAACTCGCCTCGCCTTGTGGCTGTTTGTTTTTGTGATTCTCCTGCTCAACATGACATTAAAACAAAGTTTCATCATTCTTGATCTTCTACGTGTATGTTTAGTGTATGCTTTGCCCCATTCAAATATAGTTGAGGTGCATATGTATCTTCCATAAAAACTGTAAAATTTACTTCTCTTTACTTTCTGTCAGTTCAGTTCATTTTCTGCAATCGCTTCATCCTAATTAGGGTCGCGGGGAGGCTGGTGCCCATCCCAGCTGACTCCGGGCAAGGGCAGAGTACGCCCTGGATAGCTTGCCAAGCCATCGCAGGTTGGAAATACGCTGACAGCTTTGCAGTTACTCTTGTCGAAAGTCAGCAATGGTTCTTTTACATGAACCTCCACCATAGACAGTGAGAGACATGGCCGGCCTTTGATAACCCAGTTAGCTGCACTGGGGGGCAGTGACAACCTTGTGGATAGTGGGACTCAAACCCACAACTTTCGGATCAGCGATCCAACACCCTATTTCACTAGGCCACCACTGCCCAGGTACCTTTTGGTACACAACTTTGGTACAGCAGATATGACAAGTAATTCCACTTTGTTTCCACGTTAAGTCCCTCCCACAATTGTAATTTACAGGTAGCTTAATACAATTGGTTATCATTAATATTTATTGTTTACATCAAAAATCTTATTATTGTTGACTTGTAAAAAAAAACAAAACAAAAAAAAAAACCTAGACTCCATAATAAATACATCACGCCTCTAAAATGAAAATAATTCACTTATAAAGTTTGAAACTGCCGTGCAGCATCATTAAAATCAGCATTATTTAATAACCCTATCCAATATTATGGGGAAGTTCAGCTCAGCTTGCTTTATACAACCAACATAATGCAGGAGCCCGACTACCCTGTGCCCACAGTTTTAAATCTTGAATAAAATACACATTTATATGACTGGTTACACACTTTAGAATCGGATTATTTTCTGAACGCATGCTCATATTTCAGTTTGCAATTACATTGCATCGTTCCCATGCTCTCTGTGTGTTCCCTTATATTATCATTCACATTCTTTTCTTCCTTTATGACCCTCCTGCATGAGATTCATGGCTGGTTGCTTGGATACAATAATTAGCATCTCTTCTACTAAAATTATCTCTGGGCAATTTTGGTCGCATAACCAAGTGCAGGTTGGCTTACAGTTTGCCTCAACATGGCTTATTGAGCTATGTGGAACATTACTGACATCCTTCAGCCCATCAATCACTGAATGGAGTGGGGAAAGAACCATCCATGCAAGAGTTTAGGTCATGTGTTATTTCACATGTGGGAGGCCTTCTGGGAGAATTGGCATTTAATTATGACATGACAATTTGAGTAATGTCTTATTTCCTTTCGCCGGGGGCGGTCAACAAGTTTGCGGGAGAACTCGTTAATGCAGCGTGCAGTCTGACTCCAAACCTTGTGTACATATGCTAATTTTGGGATGAATAGAAATTTCGCAGTTCAGTCATGTAAGAACCCAACCTGTTATCTATTTAATGGCATTATTCAAACCTTTATCAACTGGTACCCACATAACATAGTTTAAAATTGACACGTGCATCAGTTTTTTTTTTTTTTTTTTGGGTTCATTTGAACAATCATAGCCAATGTTCCAGTTTGTCATTTGAATTTTTCAGGCTACGCACTGCACATAATAATGCAATGGGGTGACATTTAAGTACTCTGTCATGTAGAGGTCATCTAAGTGCCACTTATTTTAATTAGAATTTAATGAATCGCTTGTGTAAAGGTGATGGAACAAATGAAGGCGACGTATCTGAAAAGCTTTGTCTATTTGTTCTGCTAATTAATCGGCACATCTATCATAACAGCAAGGGAGCGAGTGAGCTGTTACCACTGTGTAAGTCCACACGCCCGATGTCAATACCAATGTCTCTTTGAAACATGGCAGTGGAACATTTTCATATCATAATCATTTATTTAGGAGTATGCCATGTTAATTAAAAAGGAAAACCTTATTTGTTGATTATTCAGCACTCTATTTATGCGTAAAAGATTCAGATTTGTAATTATTGACGCATTTGGTATAAATAGCTGACTTTATTCTGCATTGGCAAACCATTAGACGCAGCAGCATCTGTGACTCAGAGACCAATGAATAATTATTGGATGATGTCGGTCTCCCTGGGAGATGGTGTCTCTCAAGAGTCCATATCTCCCCACAGTGAAGAGGCAATTAAAGTAGAGGCCCAGGTGAGCCTACCTTGTCTATCTCTATCCTGCTGATTTATCTGCAGCTCATTCTTTAGCTGCATCTAGGGCCCTGCATACCTTAAAGGTGGAATAACCCAAACTTATTAAAAACTTGCATACATTGTTTATAATTTTGCACATTATCATTATTATTATTATTATTATTATTATTATTATTATTACAATAAGCGTGTGCAGGCAGGTTGGAATGGTTGGAGAAAAGTGTCCGGTGTGATGTGTGATAGGAGGGTATCGGCAAGAATGAAAGGAAAAGTGTACAAGACGGTGTTGAGGCCAACGATGTTGTATGGTTTAGAAACAGTGGCCCTGGGGAAAAGACAGGAGGCAGAGCTGGAGGTAGCAGAGATGAAAATGTTGAGGTTCTCTTTGGGAGGAACGAGGATGTATAGGATCAGGAATGAGCACATCAGAGGGACAGCACATGTAAGACGTTTTGGAGACAAAGTCAGAGAGGCTAGATTGAGATGGTTTGGACATGTACAGAGGAGGGATAGTGAGTATATTGGTAATAGGATGCTGAGGCTGGAACTACCAGGCAAAAGGCCTAGAGGAAGACCAAAGTGACGATTCATGGATGTGGTGAAGGAGGACATGAAGGTCGTTGGTGTAAGAGAAGAAGATGCAAACGATAGGGTGAGATGGAGGCAGATGATTCGCTGTGGCGACCCCTGAAGGGAAAAGCCGAAAGGAAAAGAAGAAGAAGATTATTATTACAATATTTCTTGTGAAGAAAAACAATAGTTGTAAATCCTGGGGCAGTGGCAGGGTGCTCGTATACTGATGTGAAGGTCTGGGGCTCAAGCTCCACTATCACAGAGTTGTCTCTGCCCCCCACCTTCATTGCAGCAAACTGATTTATCAAAGGACAGCTATGTTTCTCACTGTTTGCGGTGAGAGGCATGTAAAAGAACCATTGCCATCGTACATAAAGAGTAGGCTATTGAGTTGCTGTCAGTATGTTTATTTCCTGCGATAGTCTGGGGAGCTGTCCAGGGTGTACTCTGCCCTTGTCCAGAGTTGGCTGAAATAGGAGTCAGCCA
Source organism: Plotosus lineatus (assembly GCA_024760905.1). NCBI lineage: Eukaryota > Metazoa > Chordata > Actinopteri > Siluriformes > Plotosidae > Plotosus > Plotosus lineatus. Next base: position 79,625,834 of record CM045729.1, read on the forward strand.
ACCAACAGCTGACCCTAATAAGCATGAGGTGGTTCATAAAATGAATGAATGAAGACTAGTAAATCCTCAATGTACCGCAAAAATTGACACATACTCACGTAGAAGCTGTAAACATGAAACTCTTGGGCATTTAAAAACATTGAAGTAATTGCATATACAGTAAAACCTCCGCTGACGAAGGCTTAAGCTCACGAACTTTTCGCCTCAAGAACATTAAATTTGCGAGCGTATAGTCTCTGCTGACGAACTAGTTTTCGGCGGACGAATCAAACCACGCGGTCGAACAGCGCCACGGTGGCGGCCACGAGAAGCTGACGCACGCTCATGGCGTCACAGTTAAATCACCCCTTTCTTTGGGTGCGGAAGTGGTTTGTGTTTCCTAGACATTTTGGACCATATTGAGTGTACTTTTGCTATTATGGGACCGAAAAAGACCCACCACTGGCGGAGATCATTGAAAAGCACGAGCGAGGTGTGCGTTTGTGTGACTCAGCGTCCCAGTACCAGTACGCTAAGTCTACCATTGCTCCCATCCTTAAGAACAAGGAAGCTATTAAGGGTGCGTGTGTGGCTAAGGGTGTTTCCAAACAGTAGGCGTTTCCAAACACTCCTTCCAAACAGTAAGTCCCTCCCTCCCTCCTCCTCCCACTCCATTCCATCAAGCCATCAACTACCATCACAAAGGTAAATAAAACGACTTTATTATACAGTACAGTTTATTTCTTTAATTACAATACAATAGCACATTTATTATACATAAAATAAGGTATATTTTTGTGTAGTTTTTAGGCTTATTTAGTAGAAAATTATGTTTTATGGGGACCTGGGAACGGATTATTCTCATTTTAATGGTTTCTTATGGGAAATAAATATTCGGAAGACGAACTTTTCGCCTTACACACACTTTCTGGGAACCAATTATGTTCGTGAGCAGAGGTATCACTGTACCATCAGTTCACTTATACAAGCAGACACTCGTCTGATATGTGAACATCATGCAGCATAATGTGCAAATGTTACTAGTTTTATTTTATTTAAAACCACACAAGTTTTTATCTGATGTGTTACGTCATTATCGGTCAGCTGTTATTTTTGCCATTATCTTGCCTGCTGGAACCGATGGATCCACATCCCATGTCACGATTTCTCATGCTTGCTACACTGCAAAAAAATTTGCTAACTAATTAAAAGTAAAGATTTAAAATCTTATCTCGAACCAAAAATTATTTTTGATCTTGTTTTGGGAATAATATACAGTACTCTGTAATAATATAATGTGTAAAATGATTAATATTGTTTTCTAAATTTTTTTCTTGATTAAAGTTTGTATTCTCTTAAACCAAGTTACATTTTCTGCCAGTGCAGTAAGATGATAACACGGTACAAATATTGGTTGAAGAGTATTTGTCTTACTTTAAGCATCGTTCTAATCTTAATACAGAGCATATTATTCCCAAAATAAGATACTTTTTTTTTTTTTTTTTTGCTGAAGATAAGATTTTAAATCTTGATTAGATAGCAAATTTTTCCAGTGTAGAATAAAATGAACTACAAATGAAAGTCTATTTAAATAAGCTACCACTGAAGGGATTTCAGCAGATTTCAACCTTAACAATCCAGATAATAAACACCTAATGATGGGAATTAAATCTTTTAAGTGACACAGGAGAGTCTGATATACTTTCCTTTCATTTTATTTAAATTGCATCTTTCTCTCTCTCTCTCTCTCTCTCTCTCTCTCTCTCTCTCTCTCTCTCTCTCTCTCTGTATATATTTTTAATCTGGGATAAAAAAAGATTTTGGCAAATCCCCGGACCTTGAAAAATTGTACTGCATATTTCCATCCCCCTCCCTACGTCTGCATCTATTCCACTCTTCAAGATGATGAAAGGCCACCTACCTTTAACGGTTTGAAATATCATCTCAGTTCAGTCTGCAATCCAGTGAACATGAACAAAGAGCCTCGGGCACTACGTGTTTCTGACTGAAAGATTACAATACTCTGTGGAAGGGAAAAAGAGCAACAAAACCCACAAATTAAGTCATGCTAACAGCCAAGAGTACGCTTTACTCCAATTAAACTTTATACTCTTTACTCTGAGAAAACCATAGCAGCATCTGCGGTATTTATTGATAGGGACAAAAGGCAAAAAGGCAACGTGCTGATGTGGATCTATCTGCATATGAGTCAGATCTGCGCATTCTTGAATTTCCTAAGCTTCACCTCAAATATTATGAAAATTGCTATGAAGAAAAAATAGTGGGATGAAATATAAAAATGTATTTTTAGACTAGCGATCAGCATAACTATTTGGCTGTTTTGGTGGCAGTCCTGTCCATTTCACTCAACTGTGTTTCATTGGATCTATATGTTCAAATAGAAAAAAAATACTGCTTTTGGTATTAAGTAGCATAAAAAAACCTACTTTAATCTCATTTGTTTAAATCAGTACCACATTATCTGCTGAGTAAAAGCATCTCTGATGGAAATGTGTTCGACATTAACATTGTCAGTGTCATTTGTTATGGTCTGTGGTATTCTGTGTTGCAGTATTATTCCTCCTCTACAGGTACATGCTCAAGATAAATAGAAACACACATGCACACTCACACTTTATTGGTGTTACCGCTTCATACAATGCATCCCCCTCTCTATCAGAGCGAGGACCACAATGTCACAAAAACTGCCAGCAGATTTCCAAGGTAGACAGTTTCCATGAGTTTGCGACTTATAGTCCAGTGCGACTTATACATGTATATTATATACATTATATGTACTTTATATGTACATTATACATTCTTTATTATGCATTTGGCCAATGCGACTTGTACTCCGGAGCGACCTATAGTCCGTAAAATATGGTGTACACTTCATTAATCCCACAGGGAAATTTGCATTTCCCAGCAGCCTTGCGGTAAAACAGCACACACTTATTCTATGTATGTACTTATATGTAATATATTTATGATGAGGCATCTATAGTAAAAATTTAAAGTTTAGAGAACTTGAGAAAGACATTGTTGAAAACACAAGAAAGTCTGAGAATTATATATTGTACTGGTGCAGATTTGCAGTCTAGTGCAGAGACTAACAAAAGCCAGGTGTAAACATTCATATGCAGATTAAGGTGCATGTTGTGCTGTGTGAGGTGATAGTGCTGTGCTGAGGGTTTTGTTGATCTGGTTATTGGCTGTCCAGAGCAAATAAATTAAAGTCCAGTGTTAATATGTTTGTGCAGGTTAAGGTGTGTGGTGTGCAGTGAGTGGTGCAATGCAGGCAGGTGTGTGTGTGTGTGTGTGTGTGTGTGTGTGTGTGTGTGTGTGTGTGTGTGAGAGAGAGAGAGATATCGTGGTGCTAGCGTCCCGTCCCATGCTAGCCATGCTAAAGTTAAAGAGTCTGATGGCATGGGGGAGGAACGATCTCCTCAGTCTATCAATGGAGGGCAATGACAGCAGCCTGGTGCCGATGCCGCTCTTCTGTCCAGTGATTACTTTGTGCAGCGGGTGAAGTGGATTGTCTATAATTGACAGAGGCCTTCACTCTGCCACAGATGCTACACTGTTTAGTTCCGTCCTGACTACAGAGCCCGCCTTCTGCACCAGTTTGTCTAGTCATGTCCAGTCATTGTCCAGTCAGCATCCTTCTTCTTAATGCCCCTCCCCCCAGCAAACCACTGCATAAATAAGGGTGCTTGCCACCACAGACTGGTATAACATCTGCTGCAGTTTTTTTGCAGATGTTGAATTTCCCAAGGTTGATGTTGGCGTTTTCATCTTCTTGAACACTTTATCTCTGGGAGAAAAATGAAATATTCTTGAAAAATTCTTCATGGAACCCAATGTCCTCTTCTGAATCTGTCTAATTCCATGACAGTACATATTATTGAAGCTCGTACAGTGAATTAAACTGGGATTCGAGTTTACTAACAAATTATTGTATGCATGGTCTGTTTGTTTATTTATTTTCTGAGATGCGCTAATAATTCACAGTAATTTAATCACACATCTGCTCCACTGCTCAGCAGAAATTAAAGATCAGTTTTACAGATATAGTGCCACTCTCTGGAGGTGCGTAGGGATTTCAGTCCTGGACAACGCAACAAACATTATTTTATATACATGTAATTGGGAGTTACAAAACTTGTGGGCCAATCATGATCTTTACACAAACATCCTAATTTCATTCATTCATTCATAACTGCCTGGTACGGGTTGCAGGGGTCAATATTATGCCTTTAGTTTGCTTAGATTTTAGAAAATACAACCAACTACTGGTCTGGTCTGGTACCTTCCGAGTCGTAGGGCGACTCTTGGCGACCTGCCTTGAAAGATAACGCCTTGATTATCATCTTCATGGAGGTTTTCTTGGCAAGGATAGCGCAGTGGTTTTCCATTGTCCTCTGCATGATGCGAACCTATAGGCAATTTAGAACAGCCAATTATGTACCTACTGTGCATGTTTTTGGACCGTGGGAGGAAACTGGAGTACCCATAAGAAACCCACGCGAGCACGGGGAGAACATGCAAACTCCACACAGAAACGCCCAGGCCGGGAATCGAACCCAGGCCTACTTGCTGTGAGGCGGACGTGCTAACCACTACGCCACCGTGCCGCCCAAACCAACTACATTCAACAAAAACTTTTGCAAACTAACCCAAACAAAATACACAGTTATGTATTTATTTATCTATCTACGTATTTATTATTTTTTTGTTTGTTTTTTTGTGTCTAGACTAGAGCACGATGTCTGAGAAAACTGTGATGTGCATGAGCTGACCGAGTCCTGATGATCTTGAGGAATGGCATCAAATCATACTGGGCTTGAGGGAACTTGGTAGAATTGTTATGACCACATTGACTTAAAACTTTCAACTGTTAAAAATGTTTGACACCACACATGATAGCGCATGGGATTTGTAGTTGAGCACAAAGAGCATGATATTCCTTAATAGATTGTAACAGACCTGGATGCATTATTATAGGGGATCTAGATGAACTTAGAAACACGATTCCTTCAAGTCTCATTTGTTGGATGCACCCTGCCTTGTTTTTAATTCTCAAATCATGCTCCAAGCTTGCTCCATGCTTTTTTTAATTGCACAGATCATGGACATCATGCCCCAGTGTAAACCAAGGATAACTGTGACATGACATATTGTAATAAAACCTTGCCATATAGTACTTCTCTTTGTGATGAAGAATGTGAACGCTCTATAATCAGATGTGGGTTGCCCCACCCACATCAGCTAAGACTCTGAAACCATGCTTATTGTTTATCTATCTATAACAAGAAGAAGAATTTCAGCAAACCTTCAGGCACCTCTGATTGAGACCAGCTGTGGACTGGACTGATGTAGCTGGGGTTGAAAAACTGTCAAATTCTTGCTGGCAGCCCTGACGTTTAATTGCATCCACGATTTTTGCTCACTTAATGCAAACATGGATATGGGTAGCAGCACTGTACTAAACTGAAAGGTATACAATTACTGCACAATATATAAAATAAAAAAGTTTTGGAATAATAAAGGGTTTTTTCTTGTTTAATAATGGACGTCATTGAGCCAAGAGCTGTGTGTTGCCCAAATGAACTTATAAAAGAAATATATGGCATTAAGGGATGCTCAAGGAATCATGCAGATGCAGATCTGTTTCTTTTCTGCCCTTTGGAATAATCCAGTGGTGTGACAATAAAATATTTGTTTGGCATTGCTTTCAAAGACCATGACTAATACAACACAACAATGCACCCCGAGAAATAATCCGCCTTTCTTTTATTAAAACCGAGTAAAAACGTTTTTTACCAAAGCCTCTGCCACAATTTGTTTTCCATTTTTCCTTATTGTTCTACTTTTAGCTATTGAATACAATAAAGCGTATGTATGACTTCCAGACATAACAACCCAATAAATGCTCTCATTATTTATATTCGACTCAACAGTGCAGAGTGTGTAATGCATTGCTGTGGCTGCGGTGACCATTTGGTGTGCCCATGCTGTCAGCTCTAAGTGTCGTCTAGAGGCAGGGGGTAATTGTAGTTCTGTGCGAACAGACCGCATCAGAATGCATGTGATTATCATACAGCTAGCAGGAGGAGGAGGAGGAAGAGACTAGTGGGGGGGTCCACAGCTCATCCAGCACCTTTGTCACCAGATGGATGGAGAAAAATAGTATGACTTCACATTTGTCCTTCTGGAAATGGGATGTTGGATAGTAATTGTTAGTAATTACATGGACAGCATCTTGTTCCCTGACAGATTTCAGTGGGGACAAATGGTTGGTTGTCCTCCAGTAATAGGGCGAGATATTTCAACAGGAAAAAAAAAAAGAAAAGAAAAAAAATACCCTTACTCCCATTTACATATTTGTATAGAATGTGTTGAACACTCCCAATGATAAAACATATAATTTTGTTAAATCACATTGTTCTTATTTACACCGATGTTCCACCAATAATCTCTCAATTTATATTAATTAATAAATCAACCTTTTCTTACACATTGACAGAGTGTTCTGTGTGAACAGATTCTATTGAATCCTGAATTCAAAACAAATTCAACATGATTCATACATGCTGCCATTCCGGGAATGTCTGATCTCACATCCCAGAAGCTGGCTCAGTAATATAACATCACCATGCATCATGTGACCACATCGTATGCGTCTCAAATAACAGTATGACAGGTGTGTGCTGATGTAAACTCCACTTAAATCCCTTTCCAACCCCACACAATACACACACACACACACACACACACACACACACACACACACAGATATATTCTTCATCCATTCTTTTTCAGGGTGTGAACCATGAACAGCTCACTAGCCCATTGCAGGGCCTACTCAGCATGTTTTTGGAAGGAAACTAGAGCACCCTAAGCAAACCAACACAAGCATGGGAGGAACATGCAAACTCAAAACAGAAATACCCAACCCCCTTTCGTGGTGTCAGGCGGCTGTGCTAACCACTGTATCTAAGTGCCGCTTATTTTATATACAGTGTGTGTGTATATATATATACACATATATATATATATATATATATATATATATATATATAGCCTTCTGCACGATGCAAACCTACGGGCAATTTAGAACGGCCAATTAACCTACTGTGCATTATATTATATATTATATATATATATATATATATATATATATATATATATATATATATATATATATATATATATATATACAGTAAAACCTCCGCTGACGAACGCTTAAGCTCACGAGCTTTTCGCCTCAAGATCATTAAATTCGCGAGCATATAGTCTCTGCTGACGAACTAGTTTTCGGTGGACGAACCAAACCACGCGGTCGAACAGCGCCACGGTGGCGGCCACGAGAAGCTGACGCACGCTCTCGGCGTCCCTTTTCGTCACCCCCTTTCTTTGAGTGCGGTCGTGGTTTGTGTTTGATAGACATTTTGGACCTTATTGAGTGTACTTTTGCTATTATGGGACCGAAAAAGACCCCACCACAGGTTGAGTTACCTACAGTCCTTATGGAAGGTGACTCTCCTTCCAAACAGTAAGTCCCTCCCTCCCTCCTCCTCCCACTCCATTCCATCAAGCCATCAACTACCATCACAAAGGTAAATAAAACGACTTTATTATACAGTACAGTTTATTTCTTTAATTACAATACAATAGCACATTTATTATACATAAAATAAGGTATATTTTTGTGTAGTTTTAAGGCTTATTTAATAGAAAATTGTGTTTTATGGGGACCTGGGAACGGATTATTCTCATTTTAATGGTTTCTTATGGGAAATAAATGTTCGGAAGATGAACTTTTCGCCTTACACACACTTTCTGAGAACCAATTATGTTCGTGAGCAGAGGTATCACTGTATATATTTAACTGGGTTATCAAAGGCGGGCCATGTCTCTCACTGTCTATGGTGAGAGGTTCATGTAAAAGAACCATTGCTGATTTTTGTAAAGAGTAGCTGCAAAGCCGTCAGCGTGTTTCTGTCCCTTGCTAAAGAGTTGTGACAGGAAGGGCATCCGACGTAAAAACCTCTGCCAAATCAAATGTGTGAATCAGATGATTCACTGTGGCGACTCCTGGGAAAGGGAAAAAGCCAAAAGGAAAAGAAGAAGATTTATTTATTGATACTATATACACAAAAACATGTATGTATACGTCGCTGGGGGTGATTCTACTTCACGGATTTCGATGGTCTTGTGTGTGTATACTAGTCCTTCTCAAAAAATTAGCATATTGTGATGTCTGTCTTCCTTTTGGCTTTTTCCCCTTTACTCGGGAGTCGCCACAGCGAATCATCTGATTCGCACATTTTTTTTGATTTGGCAGAGGTTTTTACGTCGGATGCCCTTCCTGTCACAACCCTTTTAGCAAGGGACAGAAACACGCTGACGACTTTGCAGCTACTCTTTACGAAAGTCAGCAATGGTTCTTTTACATGAACCTCTCACCATAGACAGTGAGAGACATGGCCCGCCTTTGATAATCCAGTTAGCTGCACTGGGGGGGAAAAATTAGCATATTGTGATAAAGTTAATTATTTTCTGTAATGTACTGATAAAAATTAAACTTTTCATATATTTTAGATTCATTACACACCAACTGAAATATTTCAGGTCTTTTATTGTTTTAATACTGATGATTTTGGCATACAGCTCATGAAAACCCAAAATCCCTATCTCAAAAAATTAGCATATTTCATCCGACCAATAAAAAATAGGGTTTTTAATACAAAAAAAGTCAACCTTCAAATAATTATGTTCAGTTCTGCACTCAATACTTGGTCGAGAATCCTTTTGCAGAAATGACTGCTTCAATCCGGGCGTGGCATGGAGGCAATCAGCCTGTGGCACTGCTGAGGTGTTATGGAGGCCCAGGATGCTTCGATAGCGGCCTTAAGCTCATCCACAGTGTTGGATCTGGTATCTCTCAACTTTCTCTTCACAATATCCCACAGATTCTCTATGGGGTTCAGGTCAGGAGAGTTGGCAGGCCAATTGAGCACAGTAATACCATGGTCAGTAAACCATTTAGCAGTGGTTTTGGCACTGTGAGCAGGTGCCAGGTGGTGCTGAAAAATGAAATCTTCATCTCCATAAAGCTTTTCAGCAGATGGAAGCATGAAGTGCTCCAAAATCTCCTGATAGCTAGCTGCATTGACCCCGCCCTTGATAAAACACAGTGGACCAACACCAGCAGCTGACATGGCACCCCAGACCATCACGGACTGTGGGTACTTGACACTGGACTTCCTCCAGACTCTGGCACCTTGATTTCCGAATGACATGCAAAATTTGTTTTCATCTGAAAAAAAGTGCTTTGGACCACTGAGCAACAGTCCAGTGCTGCTTCTCTGTAGCCCAGGTCAGCCGCTTCTGCCGCTGTTTCTGGTACAAAAGTGGCTTGACCTGGGGAATGTGGCACCTGTAGCCCAGTCCACTGCTTCCACAGGTCCCCCAAGGTCTGGAATCGGCCCTTCTCCACAATCTTCCTCAGGGTCCGGTCACCTCTTCTGGTTGTGCAGCGTTTTCTGCCACACTTTTTCCTTCCCACAGACGTCCCACTGAGGTGGCTTGATACAGCCCTCTGGGAACAGCCTATTCGCTCAGAGATTTCTTTCTGTATCTTCCCCTCTTGCTTGAGGGTGTCAATGATGGCCTTGTGGACAGCAGTCAGGTTGGCAGTCTTACCCATGATTGCGGTTTTGAGTAATGAACCAGGCTGGGAGTTTTTAAAAGCCTCAGGAATCTTTTGCAGGTGTTTAGAGTTAATTGGTTGATTCAGATGATTAGGTTAATAGCTCGTTTAGACTACCTGAACATGATATGCTAATTTTTTGAGATAGGAATTTTGGGTTTTCATGAGCTGTATGCCAAAATCATCAGTATTAAAACAATAAAAGACCTGAAATATTTCAGTTGGTGTGCAATGAATCTAAAATATATGAAAGTTTAATTTTTATCAGTACATTACAGAAAATAATGAAGTTTTTCACAATATGCAAATTTTTTGAGAAGGACTAGTGTGTATATATATATATATATATATATGTGTGTGTGTGTGTGTGTGTGTGTGTGTGTGTGTGTGTGTGTGTGTATACAGGGATCCCTCACTTTCCGTGCTTAATTGGAACCGAGATCCCCGGGACCACCGAATTCCATGAAATAGGATCACCCCCCCCCCCCTCCGACTGACGTATACATACATGTATATGTGTATATAATATCAATAAACACATATTCAATGATATTAAAGCTCATAATAACAATTAAACATTAAAAAATAATGCATCAGATGTAAATGTAATATAAATACACACACATACAGACGCATCCGCAACTGCATGCAGATGTGCGTGCACACCCCCACATACGCACCTCATAAAGATGTAAGTAATTTTGATGGGAGGTCTTGGGGTTTTTTTGTTTTGTGTTTTTTGCATAATTTTTTGCATAATTGTTTATGTTTTTTACATAATTGAAATTGCTTTGCGACATTTTCCTTAACTTTTGTGGGTATTCTTTCTTAATTTCATTATTATTATTTTTTACCACATGAATTGAAGAGCGAAGTAGCAAGGGATCTGTGTGTGTGTGTGTGTGTGTGTGTGTGTGTGTGTGTGTGTGTATATGTGTATATATATATATATATATATATATCTTCTTCTTCTTTTCCTTTCGGCTTTTCCCTTCAGGGGTCGCCACAGCGAATCATCTGCCTCCATCTCACCCTATCCTTTGCATCTTCTTCTCTTACACCAACGACCTTCATGTCCTCCTTTACCACATCCATGAATCGTCTCTTTGGTCTTCCTCTAGGCCTTTTGCCTGGTAGTTCCAGCCTCAGCATCCTATTACCAATATACTCACTATCCCTCCTCTGTACATGTCCAAACCATCTCAATCTAGCCTCTCTGACTTTGTCTCCAAAACGTCTTACATGTGCTGTCCCTCTGACGTACTCATTCCTAATCCTATCCATCCTCGTTACTCCCAAAGAGAACCTCAACATTTTCATCTCTGCTACCTCCAACTCTGCCTCCTGTCTTTTCCCCAGGGCCACTGTTTCTAACCCATACAGCATCGTTGGCCTCAACACCGCTTTTGTACACTTTTCCTTTCATTTTTGCCGATACCCTCCTATCACACATCACACCGGACACTTTTCTCCAACCATTCCAACCTGCCTGCACGCGCTTCTTGACCTCTTTTCCACACTCGCCATTGCTCTGGATTGTTGAGCCTAAGTACTTAAAATCCTCCACCTTTCTTATCTCTGCTCCCTGTAATCTCACCGTTCCTCTTTGGTCCTTGGTATTCATGCACATGTACTCTGTCTTACTGAGGCTAATCTTCATTCCCCTCCTTTCCAGGGCATACCTCCACCTCTCTAGATTTTCCTGCACTTGTTCTCTGCTCTCACTACAGATTACAATGTCATCTGCAAACATCATAGTCCATGGGGAATCTTGTCTAACCTCGTCTGTCAGCCTGTCCATCACCATAGCGAACAAGAAGGGGCTGAGAGCTGACCCTTGATGCAGTCCCACCTCCACCTTGAACTCTTCTGTCACACCGACAGCACACCTCACCACTGTCTTACATCTCTCATACATGTCCTGCACCACTCTAACATACTTCTCTGTCACTCCAGACTTCCTCATGCAATACCACAGTTCTTCTCTCGGCACCCTGTCATATGCTTTCTCCAGATCCACAAAGGCACAATGCAGCTCCGTCTGACCTTCTCTGTACTTCTCCATTAACATCCTCAAGGCAAACACTGCATCTGTGGTGCTCTTTCTGGGCATGAAACCAAACTGTTGTTCACAAATGCTGACTTCTGCCCTTAGTCTAGCTTCCACTATTCTTTCCCATAACTTCATCGTATGGCTCATCAACTTTATCCCTCTGTAGTTGCCACAACTCTGCACGTCTCCCTTGTTCTTAAAAATGGGCACCAGCACACTTCTCCTCCATTCCTCTGGCATCCTCTCACTCTCTAAGACCTTGTTAAATGTTCTTGTCAGAAAATCTACTGCTACCTCTCCTAGACACTTCCATACCTCCACCGGTATGTCATCTGGACCAACTGCCTTTCCATTCTTCATCCTCTTCAATGCCCTCCTCACTTCACCCTTACTAATCTTTGCTACTTCCTGGTCCTCAACAGTCACCTCTTCTACTCTTTTTCTCTCTCATTTTCCTCATTCATCAGCTCTTCAAAGTACTCTTTCCATCTTCCCAGCACACTTCTGTCATCAGTCAATACATTTCCCTCTCTGTCCTTTATCAATCTAACTTGCTGCACGTCCTTCCCATCTCTATTTCTCTGCTGTGCCAACCTGTATAAATCATTTTCTCCCTCCTTACTTTCCAGCCGAGCATACAAGTCATCAAACGCACTCTGTTTGGCCTTTGACACTGCTACCTTTGCCTTACGCTGTGTCTCCCTGTACTCCTGTTTACTCTCTTCGGTTTTCTCAATGTCCCACTTCTTCTTAGCTAATCTCTTCCTTTGTACACAGTCCTGCACTTCCTCATTCCACCACCAAGTCTCCTTATCTACTTTCCTTCCAGATGACACACCAAATATTCTCCTACCTGTCTCCCTGATCACATTCGCTGTAGTTGTCCAGTCATCTGGAAGCACTTCCTGACCACCCAAAGTCTGTTTCAACTCCTCCTTGAAGACAACCCGACACTCTTCCTTTTTCAACTTCCACCACTTTGTCTTCTGCTCTGCCTTTGCCTTCTTCACCTTCCTCACCATCAGCATCATCCTGCACACCACCATCCTATGCTGTTTGGCAACACTCTCACCCGCTACTACTTTGCAGTCACTGACTTCCTTTAAATTACATCGCCTGCACAAGATGTAGTCTACCTGTGTGCTCCTACCTCCGCTTTTATAAGTCACCCTATGTTCCTCTCTCTTCTGGAAGAAAGTATTCACCACAGCCATTTCCATCCTTTTTGCAAAATCTACCAACATCTGTCCTTCATGCGTTCCTGTCCTGGATACCAAACCTACCCATCACTTCCTCGTCCCCTCTGTTTCCTGCACCAACATGTCCATTGAAGTCTGCCCCAATGACCACTCTTTCACCTCTGGGGTACTCTGCATCACTTCATCTAACTCCCTCCAGAATCTCTCCTTCTCTTCTCGCTCACATCCTGTCTGTGGGGCATAAGCACTAACAACATTGACCATCACACCTTTAATTTCTAACTTGAGACTCATCACTCTGTCTGACACTCTTTTCACTTCTAGAACATTCCTGGCAAACTCCTCCTTCAAGATGACTCCGACTCCATTTCTCTTCCCATCCACACCGTGATAAAACAGCTTAAACCCTGCTCCTATGCTTCTAGCCTTGCGACCTTTCCACCTGGTCTCCTGAACACACAGTATGTCCACCTTCCTCCTCTGCATCATGTCAGCCAGCTCTCTACCTTTTCCTGTCATAGTTCCAATATTCAAAGTCCCTACTTTCAGTCCTAGACTCATGCATTTCCTCTTCTCTCTCTGGCAACGGACACGCCTCCCGCCTCTCCTTCTTCGACGTCTTCGACCAACAGTAGTCCAATTTCCATCAGCACCCTGTTGGTTGACGGCACTGATGGCGGTCGTTGTTAACCCGGGCCTCGACCGATCCGGTATGTCATTCTTTCTTGTGATTCGCATAGTTTATTTGGCATTTGTTTTACGCCGGATGCCCTTCCTGACGCAACCCTCTGCATTTATCCGGGCTTGGGACCGGCGTGAGGGAGAGACACTGGTTTGTGCCCCTCCCTCACGGCTGCATTATATATATATATATATATATATATATATATATAGACCCCAGTGACCACACAAACCACTTATTTTCTGATAATAATTCTCTGTGTCATTTTTTTCACTTGTGCAATAAATGTCACTTGCACTGGCACACTTTCCAGATCACAGCCTCAAGGTGACGGTTTCCCAGCATTATAATGAGCCGGTGGCATTTAGAGTGTTGGGACTGTATTTCCATTTAGAATAGCTCTGAGCTTGGCAGCTCAGCTCCTTTACTTTTCCATCAAAGAATAAAACTGTGATTATTTCTGTCCTGCATACATAATCATTCTTTTTAAAGGCAGTTTTCATACAACAAGATTCATCGATGCTTTTGTTGCCTCACAACACACTTGAGCAAACATGGGGAACAAACATGTTCATTGTTTTTTCGTGAACATGGCTCAGTAATAGCTCGGTATGCTAAATATACACTACACCCAGCTGACTGAGAGTGCGATCATTTCTAAAGTGATCATTAGAAGTTAGAAAATGCAAAGGGAAATAGCCTTGTTTCATTTATTTACATTCTCTCGTAATAAAACAGAAAAGCGCAGACTTGGTCAGAACAATCTGAACCGTCTTGTGATTATGGACTTGCATGTGAACACGTTATGGACAGACTAGTTGCAGTTGGGGCTGCGGTTCGGCATGTATCCCACCTCAGTCTAACACTAAAAACAAACTTGTGCCGATTTTACACCAGATTTGAAACAATGGTTTGGTTTTAATTTGTAGATAAAGTGATGCAGTGCTCAGGGAATATAATCCATTCTCTGGAACATTTAAATTCGAATTAGGGTTCCAGGGAGGCTGGTGTCCAACCCAACCAAGTCCTGGTGAGAGCAGACTACACCCTGGACAGCTCTCTAGGCCATTGCAGGGCAGAAACACACTGATGGCTATGCAGCTACTCTTGTTGAAAGTCAGCGATGGTTCTTTTACATGAACCTCACACCATGGACAGTGAGAGACATGGCCAGCCTTTGATACCCCAGTGAGGCTTGAACCCCCAACCTTGGGATCAGTGATTCCGTTTCTTTACCCTCAGGCCACCACTGTCCGTGGAATATAATCTTCTTTGGAATTTTCAAAGCCTCTTTAGTTTACAGGCTCATAAAATGTCAATTTGTTGCACAGCAGCAAAGGCAATCGTAATCACACTACAAATGTTGTTTTTTTTCCCATTGCTTTATATTTCTTCACGTCACTTGTAAACTGTTGCAAAACAGTACTGGAACGCCCAAGTTCATTACTCATGACGCACTAAATATTTTCTATATTGTAAATAAGCACTCACGCTCACTCATTTGTTGAGTCACCTATTAGGGTCACAGGAAGGCTGGAGCCTATCTCCGCCGACACAGAACAGCCTTCCTTACCATTGCAGGGCCAACACATGTACAAACATTCTCACCCAGGTAACTGTTGTACCCAGAGGAAACTCACATAAACATGGCGAGGACACAAAGAAACGTTCACAAAGAAAGGCCTGAACACAGGACATGAATCCAGATCAGTCTGTGAGGCAGACATGCAAGCCACTATGTAAGCTTTCCTTTTTTTATTTCAGTAAAACAGTACAGGGATCCCTCGCTACTTCCAGGTTCAATAAATGCGGCTTAAGTGCATCACAGTTTTTTAAAAAATTAAGTAATTAATTAAATAAATATAAAAAAAAATTAAATAAGGAAATTAAGGAATAGGTGGAAAAGTTAAGGAAAATGGCACAAAAACAAGGCGATTTTGCAAAAAAAAAAAAAAAAAACCCTGAACCAACAAAAAACAAAAAAACAACCCAAAATCTCCCATCAAAACCATCTGTGTGTCTGCGCAGCCACGCCCCCCTCTCCTCCGGAGCCTAGTATTAAGTGTGCCTCAGGATAATGTCTAATCA
>CM045729.1:79646549-79804049 GCA_024760905.1 Plotosus lineatus
AACCATATCTGCTTATTATTACAAAAGTCCACAAAACAGTGTAAACACAGATCAGAGAGACGTAATCTTAACACAAGAGTAACACACACAATATATATATATATATATATATATAAAACTGAACTGGGAAGGAGGGGCACTCAGTCTGTCTTTTGTAAACAATGGACGCAGCGTCATTTCGTCATTACCATTACGTCAGCGTACTACATAAGTACGTCTAAACTCAAAATTTGACTTTTTTTTTTCGGGGGACGTAAAGTCGAAAAAACGTAAAACAGATGAACGTAAATCGGGAAGCGTCTGTATTTATATTTTATTTACATCTTGTGTTTTTTTTTTTTTAAGGTTTAATTGTTATTATAAGCATTTATAGCATTGAATATGTATTTATTGATATTATACACACGTGTGTGGCAGTGTTGTCTAGTGGTATGGGGTGCTGGATTGCTGATCCTAAGGTTGGGGGTTTGAGTCCCACTCTCCACAAGGTTGTCACTGTCCCCCCAGTGCAGCTCATGTCTCTCACTCTCGAAAACCTCTGCCAAAAAATGAAATGTGCGAATCATTTGCTGTGGCGACCCTTGGTAAAGGGAAAAAGCCGAAAGGAAATCTTATACATATATGTATAGTGGTTAGGGTGCTGGGCTCATTATTGGGAGGTTGTGTGTTCAAATCCCAGTTAGACCCCCACTGTGCTAAGACCCCTGGGTCTTAACCCAGAGGTCTTAACTTCAAGTGTGCCTCTGTTCACCCAGCAGTATAATGTATAAATGGGTATCAGTAAAAATATACTGAGAAGGTAACTTGCGATGGACTAGCGTCCCATCCAGGAGAAGGGGACCTCTAATGAGGTGTAAAAAAAAAAAAGTGTGTGTGTGTGTGTGTGTGTGTGTATATATATATATATATATATATATATATATATATATATATACATATAGAGGATTTTCTGAGTAGATCCTTCCGTAGGAGAGTGCTCAATACTTTTTGGTAGAGCAAATAACTAAAGGACAGGACAAAGACTTTCTATTGAAACTCCATTTATCACTACAGATCTGTTTCGAGGGGTTGTGAAACCATCCTCTCTCTTCAGGTGATTATAGAAGAATTCTTCTATAATCACCTGAAGAGAGAGGATGGTTTCACCACTAAAAGTATTTGTCCTGTCCTTTTATATATACATATATATATATATATATATATATATATATATATATATATATATATATATATATATAATGTGTGTGTGTGTGTGTGTGGAGTGTGTGAGTGTATACAAACACATCATATATGTTGTGGTTTTGTCCCGAAGAAGGTCAGCAGATTCAATTAAACAACATTTTTAAATGCTTTTGGGGGATAGTTACCGCATCAAGCGTCTTTTATCCTTTCACTCTGTTCCGTTGTCCTGCTAACCATTATTGAGGAGATCCACCATTCAAGCAAAACAAATCAATGTGATCCATGAGATGTTTTGCAGGTGAATCAATTTCCTGTTCCTTTTCAATGTCCATTATTAAGTTGTGGAGCCTTTCATCAGGTTAGAGCACGGACATTGATCATTTTGTCCAAGTGACCACAGTTTCATAGACTATTCTAATTAAAGTCAGTGGTGAGTGTTAATGTCGTTTATTTTATTTATTTATTTATGAAGACAATTACAGTATGTAACAGCTAACTGAAGCTGTAACTGAACTGAACTGAACTGTGGCAATCAGCCAGTCTCTCATTATGCGACTCCCTGTGTAGAACAGCCACAAGGCAAAAAATAATGAACTTGTCTCATCTTCCTGTCAATGTCATTCAAATCAATGTCAAGATTTATTTTCATTGAGATGTATGTACTTCATGAACCAGGAGTTTAATGTGATTTCGTTACTGATAGATGCCTATTATCTTCATTTGTTCATCCAGCCACTCAAAATATAATCTGATGCATATTGTGGGATGCAGGGGGTAGGATATTGGATAATTAGTTCAAGATTTGGGGGAAAATTCTGACTCATCATTTTTCACCCAACAAGGAAGGAAAGCACTATGGATGTAAACACTAGCAGCAACATGGTGGACTGCATTGATTACTGGTTTACGTTTTACAAATTTTCAAAAGGACCGTATTTGATGTGATAAGCGCCCAAGGCACTTAAAAAAAAAAAATGGAGTGGGTGGGCACTTATTAAAATGTTTACCAACGGAGTGAAACGGTAAGTGCTAATACATTGAGGTGCAAAACATGAATAATAACAGAACAATAGAGTTTTACTCGTATTTGTGTTATCATTCAGTTTGGTATCAACCAAATTACTTACATGAAACCTGAAAATAAAACAGCATAATTAAAAAAGAAAAAAAGACCCCTTACTTTTCCCTCCCGGTGCTGTTCCTTTAAATATTTTCCCCCAATGTAAAATTGAGCCAATCAACATGAATGTCAACTTTAGCAGATGGCGCATTGAATCAATCAACATGAACATAAACAAAAGCACATGGCCAGGAACATCTTTCAATTTATAAAGATAGTGAGCAGGAGAATCAGGTGAAAAATACTCGTCATTACTTTCTGATAGGTCCATATCTGGCTCATTGCTCCATTCATTAAGAGCATCCCACAGTTTTACTGTAGCAGTTTCTAATGGTTCATTGGTTGTTGGACATTTACCAAGAGAACACAGCATAATATTTTACTATTTTTTATAGCACGGTGGAACAATCAAAAACATTGTTATTGATGAACACTATAGACATTCCCCAGTGGCAGGGGGTCTTGAAATACCATGTAAACTCACTTTTACAGGCAGTGAACACCTCATTTTACCGTTACAGAGACTGATCGAATAAAATTGGTAAGTTTGATCTACGATTTTGTTCTCAGTACACATGGGTGGTTATTAGATGTAAGAGCTAAAACATGGGGGGGGGGGGCACTTATTTGAGCAGGGCGCTTATTACGTCAAATACAATATTTATTCTTTTACTACTATAGTTCACTGGCAACTGGTTCAGAATGTACCACTCCCCAAAAGTCAGTTGGGATTGCTTTAAGTGGTATAGTTAATGGATGGATGTATACATTCGTTCTCACTACATTTTAATTTGCTGAGCTCTGTTTACCTTCAAAAATAATGACATGCCCACTGATCATCATGGTTCACACTGGGAAAAAAGATTACTCCAAAGGATTTGATATTCTGTTGGTAAATATACGGTATTAGTGTAACCTTCATATCAACCAGTTAGTGGTGATTCCCAGACACTTCCCTTATGAATTGGTTATCAGAATAACCACAGATTTTAATGAATTACATTCCATTTCTAGAATTTAGGTATTCACTCACTCAATTTGCTGATCTACCTAATCCTGTTAGGGTCACTGGGAGGCAGAAGTCAATCTCAGCCGACACTGGGCAAAATCAGGGAACAAACAGAACAATGCTCCAGACCATCGCAGAGCCAACACACACGCACACACACACACACACACACACACACACACGCACACACACACACACATGTCAAGCGGGAATTTGGAATAGCACATTAGTCTAATGTGCATGTTTTTGGACTGTGTGAGGAAACTAGAGTACCTGAAGGAAACCCATGTAAGCTTGGGGAGACATAGAAAACTCTATACAAAAACGCCGAGCCAAACCAGAGAATCGAACCCAAAACCTTCTTGCTGTGGGGACATACCAACCATGATGACACAGGGCCGTCCTTTTGTGTTCAATGCAATTAATGTTTTTGAAGAAATTCTCAAACCAACAAGTCCTGATGAACAATACCAAGTAGAACTGTACTGTATTTGGTTGATCGCACATCTACAGAAGTAAACTGACTCAGCAAATAGTGATCTCAAAATAAAATTGGAAAGGAGTAAATCTAATCAAAGTGATTCACCACTATGGGATGATACCATGGCTGAGAACACGTAAGGCTTTCTGATTAATTAAATAAAGATAAATGCTTATTGTTGCAGTGATTTAATCAGATAAGATGACATCACAGCTCCAGAGTCTCACGTTAGTTCCTGAGAATGTGATACTGTTGTGTAGAACTTCCTGTATCTGGATTTATTTCCTCTGCATGTGAGGAATAAATAAATAAACATCCAAGATCTGAAGAGTTGGCAATACAGTCGGCCCCCTACTTACGAAATTAATCCGTTCTACCGCCTTTTTCATAACGCGGGAGTTTCGTCAGTAGGGGTCGCATTTTACATGTTAAACGCCTGATCCGTTCCAAGGCTCCCAAGACTACCCCATAAACCCTTCAAAAATGATAAAAGTACCCCAATTTTGTATGAAATATGTGTTAAAAGTAAAAGAAAAATATTTATTAAACCATTTAAACATTCTATTAACATATTAAACAATTTTATTAAAGTAATTATTAATTAAACCATTATTAAACATTTTTATTAACACACACACACACACACACACACACACACCTGTCTCTCTCTCTCTCTCTCTCTCTCTCTCTCTCTCTCTCTCACACACACACACACACACACACACACACAATACAGTACGAATTAAATGTGTGTTGTATGTACAATAAATACACTGCGGGCCATGCCCACAAGACGTGGAATTCAAAGCTCATTCCCTGCTTGACAGATCGGAGGTCCAAACTCAACTTTGACTTAATTCCTTGAGGGATCCGAATTCCAGATGAGCTCACATGCACCACATTTATTAAACATTTACTGAATTAAACAACTTTAAAAACTAAAGAGTTTAAGCCTCCTGCTCTCTCTCTCTCTCTCTCTCTCTCTCTCTCTCTCTCTCTCTCTCTCTCTCTCTCTCACACACACACACACACACACACACACACACACCTGGACAGAATGTTTTATTTCAAGCAGAATTACAGTACCTGTTTGAAAGATCAGAGGTCCTCACTGTATTTCCGCTTTAAGGTCTCCTTCTGGTTCAGTATCCTTCTGATTGTAGAGGGGTTTCGGCGATAACGAAATACTGTATAACGCTGCATGATCAATCTCTAAACAAGCCAACAGTCAACTCTCCTTCCCGTATGTGAGAAACAGGAAGTTTGCATAAGGTTAAGCTGCGTCATCCCTCCTAGCCAATGGGAGGCCAGCAGGGTGGGATATTCGGAGACAGCCAATAAGAGAGCAACTCAAGCATCGTGTGAAACTTTGATTGGCGCGTTTGAATTTTGAATGGCGCTTTTCGTAACAGGAGGCTGTTTTTGTATCCCAGGGATGAAAACTTAGGAAAATGTTTTTCGTAACCTGGGATTTTCACACCCAGGGGGTTTCATAAGTCGGGGACTGATTATACCATGTAATGTTCCTCTGCATACAGTAAATGGTCCACTGTATGAATGTGTGTATTAATGTGTGTATGAGTGTGTGTATGAATGTGTGTGGTGTCCTATGATCCACTTGCTTCCAGTGTAGGGTTTATTCCAATCCAGTGTTCCCATGATTGGTTCTTTAACCCCTGCACCCTTGTTTAGTATAAAGTTATTCCTGAACCAATCCAAAATCAATCCTGGATTGATTTGGGTTGAATGAATTTGGGAAAGAAGGTGAGGCTATGGCTCTTATTTTGTTGTGTAATACATGATTTAGAAATTCATAGCAAAAAAAAAAAAAAATGCTTCATTCTTTCTGGATTTTCCCTTCTTGCATTCCCTGAAATTCATTTTCAAGGAAATTCCGAAAAGTTTTCGCCAGACAGGCACAATAACATTTTCCCTCTTTGCTAAAGATTACAAAAGAAGGTAATTTTCCTCATCAGTTTCTTTTGAAACACTCAGGTTCCCATAAAAAGGTTGCTGGAAATGATTGCTGGCAATCGAGGGCGCTCTTTCTGTGCCTGTGTATAAACAGGCAATTTGTGGTAGTGAAAGGGAGAGAAAGGGGGCTGGCTGGCTGGCTTGCTCTGGGTGTGTGTGTGTGTGTGTGTGTGTGTGTGTGTGTGTGTGACACACATTAGGAAGGCATCTGCTGCTCATTGCTTTCACATGGCATGAGGAGAGCTGAACAGGCTGCAGCACAGGAGTAATGCTGAGGGAGTGAGGCTTTCATAAACGGGATCAAGTGAACAGGGAATGCTGCGATTTTCTCTGGAGTTCATTCTGACCTTGATTTCATTTAGGACTATCCCTTAGATCCATGAAGGACAGTAACTCGAGCCTGATGTCTGGAATGGATGCCAGTCAAAATGTGAAGTGTAAGATAGTAGTGATTGGGGACAGTCAGTGTGGCAAAACCGCACTGCTCCATGTCTTCGCCAAAGACTGCTTTCCAGAGGTAATGATGGTCTGCATGAGTATATCTACTTCTCTTCGTTTTATCTGGGAAATGTGGGATTTTTTTAGAAAGGTGTAAGTGTGAGGTGGAAGCCCCGGAGGCAAAGTTAATCCAGTTGTGCTGGTTATAGTGCAATCTCGGAAATAAGACAGCAGACTCTTAGGTTTAATTGTGAAGTTTTTCTCTCAGTGGGAGATGTGTTATACCTGCATGAATATGGACATTTTTGATAATTTATGATACAGAATAGTTGGTTGGTAAACATCACTATTTAATAAAAGCTAATTAAAGGCATAGCCCATGCTTTTTCCTTCATTCTGAAACTATAAAGGTAAAGACGGTGCTCATGGTACTGCAGTCTCACATATAAGAGAAACTATTTTTGCAAAAAAAATGCACATTTTCATGAGGTGGGGGATGGTAATAGATCTGGGTTTTTTTTTGTAATGAGGTTTTATTTGGAACATTTTATGATAGAAATAAATAGGTTTACTTAAAGTATACAATCCTAACGGTGCATTTAATCATTAACCTATAAAAATGTACTTCATGATATGTTTAAAGTTTTTTTTTTTATTACTTTAATACACTTTAATTAGCAAAACTCTGTGCTTATAAATGTATTTTTCATTTTTTCTTTTCATGGAGAACTATGTGCCGACTGTATTTGAGAACTATACAGCCAGCTTCGAGATCGATTCCCAGAGAATTGAACTCAGTTTGTGGGACACGTCAGGTAAGAATTCTGTCTCTGACATTTATGTACTGTCCTGAAATAATAATGAGGCTTTCTTTCTGGGGGGTGAATCCTCCAAAAACAAAGAAACAAACAAACAAAAAAACGGGATGTATCAATAAAGATTTACATGTTTCCACTTAGGGCAGTGGTGGCCTGGTGGTAATTTGCTGGATCACTGATCCTAAGGTTGTGTGTGGGTTTAAGCCCCACTCTCAGTGGGTTGTCGCTGTCCTCCCAGCCCAGCTAACTGGGTTATGAAAGACCGGCCATGTCTCTCACTGTCTATGGTGTGAGGCTGTAAAAGAACCATTGCCGACTTTTGACAAGAGTAGCTGCATAGCCGTCAAGTGTGCTTCCGCCCTGCAATGGCCTGGTGAGCTATCCAGGGTGTACTCTGCCCTCGCCCGGAGTTGACTGCAATGGGCGCCAGCCTTCCTGTGGCCCTAATTAGGATTAAGTGGTTCAGAAAATGACTGAATGTTTCCACTTACTGCTGATTTTTAAAGCACTGAGCTTTAGAGATGTAAGGGCAGTAAACATACTAAGTGTGGAATGAATCCCATCAGTGTTAAAATAATAAAAAATATAAATTCATACTGAGAAAATCTAAACAAAATTGAACACTGTAGCTTTATTACTTGAATACATTTTTCAGTGTAGTACTGTATGTAATGAGAAAAGGAAAAGTGGGAAATTCTCAAGGACTTTGCATGATGAATGACCAGAACCTTGTTTGCTAGGTGTGAAATGTGAATGCTTCAGGGTCATCTGAGATGCTGAGCTCGCCTGAAGAACCAGGCTCATTTAGCAAAGGCACGCAGGGATCCTACTTGCTGACATGCTTGTGAGTAGGATGGTGGTAATTTGTCATGGCAAGAAGCAACCCTGCCCCTCCAAGCTCAGAAACCATAGTTCAAATCACATGAGCATCGCCTCCATCCCAGCGTACAGTATGTAACCAATTTGGCTTTTCAACGGAGAAGAAAGAAAAATGCACAGCTCTGGATCTTGTATTTAGCCAATACCACAAATCACATGTATTATTGTTTGCCTTATGTATGTGAAAAGTTGTGTATAAACCCCTCAGTCTGCGGTCTCAGAGATTCCATTGACTGAGCTGTGGCTGTACTGCCCATAGATCACACAATTAGCTACAGTTAACAACACACGCGCTGGAGCTTGAAGAGGTCTGGGGGTGATTACACTCTTGAGCAAGTATCTCTCCGTGGACAGACTTCGCCAGCTGTCTACTAAAATCAACTATTATGGGCTAGAGGAGGGGCCATGAGAACTCTGCCTGGGCTTGACCCTGTGCTCCTTTCTCAGCTGATATCAGGAACACTGAGGGCAGCCAAATGGATAGTGACTGCAAACACAGATGGTACATAAACAGTGGAAAATACACAGATCATGTCAGTCTCGAAACTCTCTCTATATAATTTAGATATATATTCGATATAATATCCAGTGCTTTAATCTAAACAGACCAGTTTTATTTTATGGAAATTTCCTGGTGTGATATCACTATACATTATTCTAACAGTGTCTGCTTTTCTAAATGAACAAATTCAATAGATTAGTTTGAAGACTATCAGGCATCTGTATGTAAATAGCTACTCATAGTCATGTGACCAGTCTGGTTGCTGAGTCTTAACAATAACACATTTAGCATCCTGTGCTCCTTTTGTTGTGGCTAAACAAGAAATATTCACAGAGTGATACAGGGCGTCCTTTCAGTATATTGGGCCGAATCGTGCAGAGCCACGAAGACTAAAATAATGAGAGCTCATTAAAGTCCCCATGAAATGCTGTGAGAGCCAGTTGTTGTTGTGGGTGAGTTGTTTACATATTTTGACAGACTCTACTTTCAATGTTTCTTCTTAAAAGTTGACATGATGCCAGCCTTAAATACTTTGCATTCTACTAAACAAGGGCTTTTGATATAAACAAACTGGACTACAGGTTATTATATTAATTATAGAGAAAAGTAAGGAGTTTATTGAGAATTTTTGGGAGGATTGTTTCCCATCACATTCACCTGCTGAGCTTAATATATCCGAGATAATGAGATGGGATGTAAGTTTAATCTTAGGTTACCTGAAAATAGTTCCAGTGGTGACAGAAAGCATCCGAGTCATCACCAGTTTTGAAAGTGCATCATGACAGACTTCTGTTCTTAAGTGTAAAGTAGAGAGATTTTATCATTGAGCAACCCACAGCTGGTAAAATGCCCCCTTGAAAGTGTCTATTACATAACTGCAAACTTGCAGCCTTCAATTTACTCACTCATTTGCAGAACTGCTTAACCCCGATAGGGATGGCTGCTCCTCTAACCATTAGGTCACAGTTGCCCCTATCGGGGTTCGAGGAGGTTAGTTTCCCCGAACCAGTAGGAAAAATGAGTGGTGGTGGGTTAGTGAGCTGCACCTTCCCTTCCTCTACATTCACGACTGAAGTGCCCTTGAGCTTCTTCTTCTTTTCCTTTCGGCTGTTCCCTTCAGGGGTCGCCACAGCAAATGATCTGCCTCCATCTCTCCCTATCCTCTGCATCTTCTACTCTTACTCCAACGACCTTCATGTCCGCCTTCACCGCATCCATAAATCTTCTCTTTGGTCTTCCTCTGGGCCTTTTGCCTGGTAGTTCCAACCTCAGCATCCTATGACCAATATACTCACTATCCCTCCTCTGTACATGTCCAAACCATCTCAATCTAGCCTCTCTGACTTTGTCTCCAAAACATCTAACATGTGCTGTCCCTCTGATGTACTCATTTCTGATCCTATCCATCCTCGTTACTCCCAAAGAGAACCTCAACATTTTCATCTCTGCTACCTCCAACTCTGACTCCTGTCTTTTCCCCAGGGCCACTGTCTCAAGGCACCTAAACCCCCACTGCTCTCTGGGTGTCACAGTGTGTGGCAGCCCACTGCTTAAAGTGTGTGTGTGTGTGTGTGTGTGTGTGTGTGTGTGTGTGTGTGTGTGTGTGTGTGTGTGTGTGTGTGTGTGTGTGTGCTTACTTTGGAAAAGTTACATTTTTTCCATTCATTTTCTGAACCCGCTTAAACCTAATTAGAGTCACAGGGAGGCTGGAACCCATCTTAGTTATCACAGGGTACACAACTGGGCCACCACTGTCTCAGATGGGTTCGATGCAGAAGTCAAAGTTCCTCTTACAGAATTAATACAGTATACAATAAATAAATCAATAAATTTAAGCTAACAATGGACGAGGGTGGAATGCACCCAGTACAGCTTTTGCCAGGCCATGGCAGATCGGACACACACAAACATTCACACCCACACTCATTCCTTGGGGTAATTTGGAACAGCCAGTTAGCCTGAAGAACACATCTTTCTATGGTGAGAGGAGACTGGAGTACCTGCGGGGAACCCAGGCAAGCAGAGAGTTAATGTGCATACTTAACACAGCAACGCCCAAGCCAGGCAATGGATTTAAACTTGGGACCTACTTACTGTGATATAGACATGCCGACCTCAAAGCCTCTGTCCTGGCCTGTACCCTTCTTATAAATAAATAAACAATGCACTGAACCTGTTCATTATAGTGGTGTCCATAACGATAGGACATGAGAACAACACACTGGTGAGACATAAATGTGTTCCTTTGGGTGACAATTAAATTAAATGATCCACTTATAACCATTCACACGATCACTTAAACTGTTTGTTTATTGTAGGAACAATATTTATAAATGCATGTTGAAACTTTTTGAGATTTTTGAGTACTGGTGTTAATAATCCGGTATGTGGAGAAATATTGGAAATGGTAATTAGGAACCACTAATTTGAAAGTAGGCTGGAACAAAGGGCAAGCCACAGGCTAATTTTAGCGCTATTCACTTCCCCTAGCATTTTCTTTTCAAGGCTTTGAGCCCTCTCTTGAGGAGTTTCCTATTCCACTGACATTCCTATTGCTTAACCCACTTTGTTGAGGAACTCTGCTGGAGTGCGCCAAATGTCTTGAGTGGATAATGTTGAGGAAGCCATACTGAAAGACAATGCGTCAGTGTGGGTTAGAGGAATGGGGGTGGTGTAGGATAAGGTTCCAGAGATTCCTCCCTTGAACAGGATAGGCCTGATCATTATTACGTAAGGTCATGATGGGATTTGACTTGACTGTAGTAAAAGTAATGAGAGAATGGGTTCTGTGTTTGTTGTAGAGACACGAGGTGGTTACTGAATGACAATTTAGGCTGAAACATGACACATGCTTTCTAAAAGTCATTGTTACCATTTGAGAATGAACACAGGCCTGGTTCTGTGGGTGGCCTGGTGCTTACAACACATTTGGCTCACTTTATCAACACACCAGTAGATAACTTCAGGTGATGACCCTCTTGGTGTTGCTTTCTACAGCGTGGAAAAGGAAGGAACTGATGTAAGATAAAAGCACTCAAAATTCAGTTCCCTACACATTGTCTCCTCATGGTATTTAAACCCAGGCTTGCCATTGTTGTCGGATGCACTGGAATAAATTATGAATATATTACAGTCATCCCCTGAATATCGCGGATAATGTAGACTAGACCTGGCCGTGATATTCGAAAAACCGCGAAGTAGGATCACCCCTCTCATTTCTACCATGTTGTCTCATTTCTATATGTTTTCGCGCCTATAAAATATCAAGAAGTGTATATTAAACATTACACAGTTATATGCATATGTAAATACTGTAATGTATTAATATTTAAATAGAATTTATATATAAATACTTTAAGTACTGTACTCACCTCTGACAATAGCTCTTCTCCGCTTGATCTTAATCTTAGTCTTTTTTGATGTAGCGCACGGTAGATTCATTTATGCCATAATGGCGTGCTACATGGGCATACGTATTGCCCGCCGTCAGCAGATCTAGCAACTTCACTTTTTGGGTCACTGTCATCATATTTCGCTTTTTCTTGGGCTCATTGGATGCCTTAGATGGTGCAGGACATTCACAAACACTATGATATCACAAAGTCACAAAAATTCCCGCGGAAATGTGCGAGGCTACAGCGTAACGTGTCTAAGCCAATCAGCTTGCGAGATTGAGTTGAGTGGGTAGACCTTGCCTGAATTGGGAAGGAGGGGCACTTCAGTCAGTCGTTTGTAGACAATGGACGCAGCCTGCCTTTGGTCCCTACCTTCCGCTTGAGTACATGCGAGTTTCAGTGCAAATTTTGAATTTTTTATGAATATATATATATATAGTATATGTATTATTATTATTTATTATTATTATTATTATTATTAAAATACCGTGATGCACCAAGACCGCAAAGTTCAAATCACGAAGTGGCAAGGGATGAGTGTACAGTGGCTGAATTAAAAAAAAAAGTAATTTGTTTTTGTTAGTCATGAGTTATTCTTCCCATGGACATTTCTTTTCAACTTGGAAAGCTTAAATAAAGGCAAATAGAATTTACAAAAAAGGCAAGCTTTTTTTTTTTATTATTATTATTATTATTATTATTATTTTTTTTTTGGATGGTTCAGTTTTTGAATACTGCTCTTGAATTCGTATGAAGATTAATTTGGAAGCTTTTAAAAAAATTAATCTTTCAGGATCTGATGATACCTGGGTTGTTCTTTTCAGAGCTTTATATGGGTGCATGCTGTATTCTGAGTGCAGACTTTGTATATCTTAACATTCTTTGGTGCTCCTGACAGACATGATTAAGCACACAAGCTTCTTCTTTCTTGCAGAGAACGATAGTTTGTGTGATGTGTCTGGGCAGAAGGATTCAACTCCTTTCATTGTGCTTCATTGTTTGGAGTCAACAAAGTCGCTTCCGTCTATGTGAGCTGAAAAGACAAATTCTTCAGATTCCTGGCACTGGAACAGCATTCCTACTTTCAGACCTTGAGTTTCCAGACATCAGACAAACATAGTATCTTTCCAGTCTTAATTCTGACCTAGAAAACCACAAAGTGCAGACACTTCCGAGACTGGAGAATTTGTGGACTTTCTCTGGAAATTGAACAGTGACAGTGGTGTTCTATGCATGTCGGCGGTTTGAATTTATGAGCCTGAAAAGCGTCACATTATGGAAATGACATTTCGTGTGCTTATTTTGATAGCTATTCCCGATGTTCTGAGACAGAGCTTCCACGTTTTTTTGACAAACAACAACACACTTGAATGTTCATTATAATTTACATTGGACACTACTACATTTCTGTAAATGGAAGAAAAATACTTTTTTTGTTACTCAGGAGCACTTTAAGACTGATGATTGATACTTAAAGCAACTGATACTGAACACAAGAGAAGCTCATCATTTTGGCTCATTTTTTTCATTAAAACATTTAAAAATATTATTAAATATATCACAGTGGGGACCACAAAAAAGGGAACAGCCGAAAGGAAACAAGAAGAAGATCATAGCCGGGCAGTAGTGGCCTGCGGTGGGGGTGGGGGGTGGGGGGGGGGGGTTTGCTGGTTGCCGCCTGTGCAGCTAACTGGGTTATCAAAGGCCGGCCATGTCTCTCACTGTCTAAAGTGTGAGGTTCATGTAAAAAAAAACATTGCTGACTTTTGTCAAGAGTAGCTGCATAGACATCAGAGTTTTTCTGCAGTGCGATAGCCTGATACTCTGCCCTCGCCCCAAGTTGGCTAAGATGGGCACCAGCCTCCCTGTTACCCTAATTAGGATTAAGCAGCTCAGAAAATGAATGAATGAATGAATATACTATAGCCTCTAGAATCCCCACTGTCCTCATATGAGGCTGTCAATTTTTTTGTAACTACATTTTGTTTATTTCTTTATAAAAGCAACATATAAAAGTTGAGAATATACAAATTGGCAATTAATCTTTGCCCAACCCTCTTCGTTCTAATTAACGTCGATCGAGCACAATATTTCGAAGTTGCATTTGGAATAGAAGTGGTATGGAGAAATGGGAAGACTACTACATTATGAATTGAGTTTTAAGAGGTTAATTTTATATATATATATATATATATATATATATATAAAAATACCGTATCCGACGTGATAAGCGCCCAGGGCACTTTAAAAAATGGGGGGGGGGTATTAAAATGTTACCAGCGGAGTGGAACGGTAAGTGCTTATTACCATCGAGGTGGAAAACATGAATAATAACAACAATAAAACAGTTTTACTGGTATTTGTATTATTCATTTTGTGATATCAACCAAACTACTTACAGGAAAGCTGAAAATAAACAGAAAACAGCATAAATAAAAAAAAAAGAACCCTTACTTTTCCCTCCCTTTAAACATTTCCTTTCAACATTTTCCGGGAAGTAAAATTGAGCCAATCAACAGTATCAACTTTAGCAGATGGCACATTGAACCAATCAGCACAGCATAAACAAAAGCACATGGCCAGGAACCTCTTTTAAATTTATGAAGTTACTGAGCAGGAGAATCAGGTGAAAAATACTCATCATCACTTTCTGATAGGTCCATACCTGGCTCATCGCTCCATTCATTGAGAGCATCCCATAGTGTTGCTGTAGCAGTTTCCAATGGTTCATTGGTTGTTGGACATTTACCAAGAGAACAGCGAAATATTGTCCTGTTTTTTGAAGCACGGCGAAACAATCAAATTTATTGTTACTGATGAACATTATTGACATTCCCCAGTGGCAGGGAGCCTTGAAATACCGTGTAATTTTACATTTTAAATTGTAATTTACCGTGTAAATACCGTAAATACCAGTGAATTTCTCATTGTGAGATTAATAAAGCTGTATCTATCTAAACTCACTTTTACAGCAAACATATTTTCCTGTTTTTTTAAAACGGAAAAAAAAAACTGTTTTATAAATGCCTCATTTTATGGTTACAGAGACTAATCAAATAAAATTGGTGAGTTTGATCTACAATTTTGCTCCCAGTACACATGGGCGGGTATTAGAAGATCAAAAGCTTGGGGTTTAATGGGGCTTTTTGGAGCAGGGCGTTTATTACGTCGAATACGGTATATGCATTTTATTGGAACTATCCCAAATATATTTTAATCAGCCAATTTATCCTCGAATCTGTCACTCATGAATAACTTTTAAACACTCATTTTTCACTCTTTTGCCAAACTGCTTAATTCTACTAGGATTGGCAGGGTGCTTGAGCCAGCACTGGAAGAAAGCAGAGTACGCCCTAAATGACTTGCCAGACCATCATTGGGCCAACACAAACAACCATTCTTGCTCAACCCCACACGTGGGAGCAATCTGGAACAGGCAGCTGGCTTAGTGTTCATGTCTTGAGATTAATAGAAGAAACCGGAATACCCAGAGGAGACCCATGCAAGCACGACTGTAGAACGTGCACACACTGCTGAAACAGCCAAGCTCGGTTTCTGAATCCAGGACCTTCTTGCTGTGAGACGGATGTGCTAACCACTACAATGCTGTACCACCCTAACTTTAAACAGCATGTCAAAATGCTTTAAATGCCTAAAAGTCAACATACCTAATATTTTACATGAATCTGAAAGTCAAAATATGCATATATTTGTTGTTGAAGTTTAATGGACTGAAAACCATAACATGTCTGTGTAAGCTTTAAGTCTACAATTCTCCTGAGACTTAATTTTGCATTAACTCAACTCAAAAACATCACTCATTTTGCACTGTGGGAGAAGAAACCCCATGACTCAATCCAGTGAGATCCTAATTCATCATTCATTTTCTAAGCCTTTTTTAATCCTAATGAGAGTCATGTAGAGGCTGGCACCCATCTCAGCGAACTCTGGGCGAGGGCAGGGTACACCCTGAACAGCTTGCCAGGCCATTGCAGGTTGCTAACAATGCTTAAACTCGCACAACCATTCACACTCACAGTCATACCTCGGGGCAATTTGGATCAACATGGACAGAGTACCTGTAGGAAGCCCACACAAGGTTGCAGAGAATGTGCTAACTCCGCACATAAATACCCGAGCCTGGTAATCGCACCCAGGCCTTCCTACTGTGAGGTGGACATGCTAACCACTTCACTTGACTATTGTCCCATCCTGAGATTCTAGTGTATGACTATGTTGCTACATAAATTGATGCTAAAAATTTATGTCTAGACATCTTCATTGTTATGTTGTAAACCACAGTGATGTCAAATGGATTACCACAATATAAGGAAGGTCTGGTGCTCCCAGTTTTAATGATGTAATTTCTCACAACCAAAGTCTAAAACAACCTGCATCTCATGAGAATTACTTGGCTTGGATCATTGGTCAAATTTCAAATGTCTTTCAATGAGCAAGAATATAAGAGGCATAGTTAATAGTTCTCAGTAACTTTAATAGCATGTCCTGAAGAAGGATGAAGAAATTGATTCTGTTGTAAATATCAATAAATAGATAACCAATGAGATCAATTTGAAAAGACTGGCTTGACAAGCCGAGTATTGTTTGCCATTGATTAAGCTGTATGTTTAACCTTTTGTTTTTACAGGGTCACCATACTACGACAATGTGCGTCCCCTTTCCTATCCTGACTCGGATGCGGTCCTCATTTGTTTCGACATCAGCAGACCAGAAACCCTGGACAGTGTGCTAAAGAAGGTCTGTACTGAACACAGATTTAAATTTATTTCATTACAGTGAAGCAGGGATTTAAAAGATGTGTTTGCACCATCTGCAACCTGTTTACTGGGTCAAGCAGTTTATGGAAGAGAGTCTAGACTACAGAAGGTCATACAAAAGGTTATACAAAGCATAAAATATATGTGTGGGAGGCTGGGTTCCTTTGCTTTGAGTCCTGCTTGTTCACATGAAGACAAAGAATAATGTGTTAATAAGAATGTGTTTGAGGGTTTTGTTATGAGAATGTTTTTGTCTTTTTGGGGTAGAAGACCCTGTGACCTATGACCTTTGTTGTCACATATGCCTCTGTTTTGTGCTTCACAGAAGAAATAAAACATAACGGGACATTAACAAAATGCTAATTGCCACCTTATCATGGTAGAGCGATTTGTATGTCCAAATGATCCTAGCAGCTATGTTGTAGGGGGCATTATGCCCCTGGTGGGGTCACCCAAGGCAAACAGCTCCAGATGAAGTGTGGTTCGAAAGATCCATATATGGCGAAATATATAAAGTCAGAGTTTCCCTTGCCTAGATGCAGGTCACCGGGGTATTCCCTGGAGCCTGGCCTGAGGGAGGGGTTCGAAGGGGGAGGAGCACCTGGAGGTCAGGCTTCTGCTCATGGAGCCCGGCTGGGCCCAGCACAAAAAGGAGACATGGGTGCACTTTCCCATGGACTCACCACCTGTGGGAGGGGGTATAGGGGTCAGGTGCATTGTGAGTTGGGTGGCAGCTGAAGGCATGGGTACTGTTGGACCGATTTTTGGCTACTGACTCTGACTCTTGGGACATGGAATATCACTTCTCTTGTAGGGAAGGAGCCTGAGCTGGTGTGTGAGGTTGAAAGATACTAACTAGATATAGTCAGACTCACCTCAAAGCATAACTTGGGCTCTGGAACCACCCATCTCAGGATGGACTGGACCTTATTTCATTCTGGAGTTGCTCATGGGGAGAGGCGGTGAGCCGGATTGGGCATCCATTTTACCCCCCACCACCATCTCGGTGCTCACACATTGGGGTTCTCCCCTGTTGATGAAAGGGTAGTTTCTCTCCACCTTGTTGTTTGTACTTATGCACCAAATGGCAGTTCAGCATATCCACCCTTTTTAGAGTCTTTAGGGGTGTGTTGGAGAACACTCCCCCTGGGGACTCCCTCATTGTTCTAGGAGACTTCAATGCCCATGTTTACTACAGTGTGACCTCGAAGAGTATGATCGGTAGTTACGGGCTCTTTGGTCTGAACCTGAATGATGTTTCATTGTTTGACACAAGCTCGTCACAGCTTGTTCATCACAACCACCATTTTCAAACATAAGTGTCCATATGTACACTTGGCACCAGGACACCCGAGGTTGCAGTTTGATGATGGACTTTGTAGTTGTGTCAATGAACTTGCGGCTGCATGTTCTGGACACTCAAGTGAAGAGTGGAGCTGAGCTGTCAACCAATCACCATGTAATGGTGAGCTGGCTTTGATGGAGGGGGAGGCCGCCCTCCAGACCTCGCAGTCAGGGTCTCCTGGGAACGTTTTGCTGGAGGATGCATTATGCTGGATGAATGCATTATGCTTTAACACGCAACAGTTTCAAGATGGATTAATGCAGTGCTTCTCAAATAGTGGGGCACGCCCCCCCTTGGGGGCCACGGTATGATGCCGAGGGGGGCGCATATGATCTTGGGGAACATGCTTTTCTGGGATTGTGTACGAGAATTAAGTGTAATTGCACCTCCACTTCACTAGTTGGCATTGGCGCTCTCATTGTCGCCCTATGGTGTACGGTGTTTTTTGTACAAGCAAACGATATGAAGTGCAGTAAACAACATGTCAAGAAACAACACGGAAATTTTTCTAACAGGAACGAAAAGAAACTTGGAGAGAGACGAAGATATTAAGATATAAACAAGTTGAATGAGTTTAAATATAGAATGTATTTTTTTTTTTTTTCAGGCACATTGGTACACTTTAAATCTTTTCAATTACAGATTAAAAAACAATGTTAATGAAGTTTTTCTTAACTGTA
Organism: Plotosus lineatus; assembly: GCA_024760905.1. Classification (NCBI taxonomy): domain Eukaryota; kingdom Metazoa; phylum Chordata; class Actinopteri; order Siluriformes; family Plotosidae; genus Plotosus; species Plotosus lineatus. Next base: position 79,665,151 of record CM045729.1, read on the forward strand.
AGTTGAACTATATTTCTTTCACTTTTTTGTTTGTTTTTAATGTTGGTAAAGATACAATTTTACACAGAGGTGTACTAATAATTTTGTAGACAAATAATAGTATTTATAGTCGCTCGCGAGGTGGTGGGGGGTGTTTTTTTCTTCGGGGGAGGGGGGGGCAGCACTGGATTAATGGTAACTGTTTGTACATTTGGGATGCAATTTTGGCCCACCAAAATGGAAAACTGATTTTTTTTACGTGACCAGTTATTTTGATAGTGGGAATTTAAGCTTTGGTAACTATTTTTTCTTTACCTCTTCTTAAGAAAGCTTGTAAATAATTGTGTTTCCTTCTGTATTTTAGTGGAAAGGAGAAATCCAAGAATTTTGCCCCAACACTAAGATGCTATTAGTGGGATGCAAGTCGGATTTACGCACAGATCTGAGCACCTTGGTGGAACTTTCAAATCACAGGCAAACACCTGTAACATATGACCAGGTGAGTAGTTCTTAGATATGCTTTACCATTGGAACTAAAGGTACCTGTGTATCTGTAACTACAGGAAGTGAAGTTAAATGTCTGCCAGACATTTACTCTTTCTTTTATCATCATGCAGGGATCAAATATGGCCAAGCAAATCTCAGCACCCTACATCGAATGTTCCGCGCTGCAATCAGAGAACAGCGTGAGGGACATTTTCCATGTTGCCACCTTAGCCTGTGTAAACAAGAGTAACAAGAACGCCAAACGCCAGAAGTCGTCCAGAGCCAACAAGAGGACGTCACATATGCCCAGTCGACCTTATCTGGAGTCAGTAGCCTCAGACATGCGTAAAGATAAAGCCAAGAGCTGCACGGTTATGTGAAGGATCCGGAGAACACGGCTTAGTGTTGAGGCGAGGGTAAAGAGAAGGCACAAGATAATGGTACAGCTACTCAAATAAAGCAGTGAGGGATGCAGGACAATATCTTTGCACTTTATTTTCTTTTGTGTCTCTATTCTGCCCCACTTGAAATAAGCTAACCAAAAACAAATGATGCCACAGAAGAAATGTGCCAGATGTTGGAAAGACATCCATGCTAACACAACAAAATTCCAGTTCTTGGAGGTATGGAAGGAAGCTCTGAATAATTGACACGGAGAATGGAATGTTTAACATGATACGACATTGTTTTCTGGGACATGTTTGAAACCCAGGTCAAGAAACTTTACGCTGGATCCTTATTGTGTTTTTTGGTAATAATAATAATAAAAAAAGGAAAGAAAATCAGTAGAAAGAAAACCACATTCATGCAGTTAATGAGCTGCTGTGGAATTTTCCTACAAAAGACGAAAACAAGGCACTTAACAGAGAAAATGGTGTGGCAAACACTGTGGATAAACCTGGCTCTCTTTTTGTGGAAAGCCTTTCCATTTTCCATCTTCTTGCCTTGATGATTTGTTCAGATGAGAATTGGATGTATATCTGTCAAAGTCTCAATACTTGTAGGTCTTGGAAAAATCAGGAGACTGTCTGAGCTTACCAGCAGTTGTTTCTTTATGGTGATGCAAACCTCAGAACATTAGTGCTTGTGTTTCTCTTCTTTCCTTTGTAGAAAAAGCCAAAGAAGTGTCCAAGTCAAGCTTGTTTGTCATAGTGCCAGAGTTTCCTGTTTAGACTGTTATACTTTATGTGCAGTCTTAAGTGTTTGATATATTGTTGGTAGTAGTTCTGGTTTGGCTTGACAAGCATATCTCCACGAGTAACTGGGTCGTACAGAACCAACATTAGTACTGTGTCCAACTCCGGTGCCTCCATGTCTTTGTATGTTGGTGTACCCAAGCTGTTCATAGCCTGGGTTTTCAGTATCGCTTGAGAGTTTTTTTAATACCTCTGCCTAATCCATCAGCATTTGGAATTTCCTGTAAGAGAATTATCTCGGCTATGCAATATGCTGACTTTGGCCCATTTTGGCAATTTTTAAAACGGCTGGCCTGGAGAAATCTCTATACTCTCCACTTCGGAGAATCCTACTACACTTGCCCTAGATTTATTTATTTATTTATTTTTTACATGCCTTGTTTGATCTGCTGAGGTAATTAATAAATAAATAAATAAATCTCTGTAGTGTCAGTGGAATGGAATATCCAAGTACTACTTCTTTAGTCTGCATTGAAAGCAATGCTTATGCAGCCTCAAGCACCAGAATCAAACCGGAACATTAGGCTAGCAGATTATTCCCAACATACTGGTCAATGTACCGAAGATATCCTTCAGAATATCCTTAATTTGTGAAGATGCTGGATTTTGTTATGCTCCCTTCAGACAGGTGCCTCACAATTCTCCTAGGAATTTTTATTCAGCTTGCACGTTTATACCATGATTAACGATATCCAGTGTTTACTGTAGCGTGCCAGCTTTTAGAATTTTGAATGTTGGAATTCATTTCTATGTGTTTATGATATGTTTCTGCAATATTTATTATTATTTTATTTTGAAAATAAAATGCAGTGTACAGTACAATGCTTTCTGCACGAGTTTATTTCTTATAAATTCGTTCATTTGCTTAATTATATTAGGGTCACGGGGAGGCTGGTGCCTATCTCAGCTGAATCCAGGTGAAGGCAGGGTACACCATGAACAGCTTTCTAGACCATGTCAGGGATAATGCACACACAACTATTCACAGTTCTATGTTCACCCAGGGGCAATGTAAACACCCTCGCCAAGAGTGCGGCTTGAACCCAGGACACCCTTGCAGTGAATCAGATTTGCCTACCATTATACCACCATGCCGTCCATTTATTCATCCGTTTATTTTTGCAGTAGGCAAAATACTGTTTGATTAAAAACATGAAGTTCTTTGAATATAGGTGTTCTACAATCCCAAATGTAAAATCCACCAGATTGTCTCCACAGTCAATCTACACAGACATGACTTTCAATAAATTCCACACCGATTTTATATGGCTGCATTTTCTCAACTTAATCTGCAGTAAAACAAAAATAATTTCACGCTTCTGCATTTCTGCAGCAAAACGACATCCATCTTCCACTCATCTTTACAAGTAATGGATATGAATGGCTTCTCAAAACCATGTTCTGTACTGTGTAGAGGCAAGTAGGAAAAAAAAAGACTAATATATTCAGTGTGATTGAAGAGTCTGGAACCTGACAGATGATTTAAATTAGGGTCATCAGAAACACACAGTGGGGCTTTTAAAGTCATGCTGGAAATAAAATGCCTCTATTAACTCCAGCATGCAGGCCGATTTGCTGTGAACACCGCTGATGCTTGAGATGGAAAATTTCATGCTTCAGTAATGTTTTGTTTGCATTGTCTGAGAATTGTTTTATGGCTGTAGAAGCCTTGAAGGATTACATACACAGCAGGCAAGAGCTATATTCATCTCTGATGGAAGTCTGGATTAGTGCATCATATAGAAAGACTAGCAAAGTGAAATCATTCTGAAAGTATGTACATTTATGGTTAAACAAGTCAGGTTGAAGTAGTGCATTGTGTGTGTCTCTGTGATGTGTCTCTTCAAAGTGCATGCTGAAATTAAAAGATATACACAGTGCCAGGGTTATATAATCACCCATATTCCATACTATTGACTTTATTGGTTTATTGAAGAAGAGTGAGGGGATCTGTTGGGCACCAAGAATAAAAATGCTTTGGCCTTATCGCTGCACAACCGCTCGTCCTTACTTTCCCACCTCCAACTGCCTTCCTTCCAAACGCCTTCCATAAACAAAGTGTGACACGGTGCATAACGGCTCCCATGGAATTTGATCCATTATTTTGAAAATTTCCAGCTCCCCCCACCGCCATTTCTTCATGATGGTGTTTCTTCATCACCATCCCCCAGTTTTCCCTGCTCAGCAGGAGACACACCACTGCGCAGCCACAAATCGAACATATGCTTGTTTCACATCGAAATGTGTATGATTGGCTAATGGCTAAACAGTTTCTGATTGCAATTCACAAGCAGATGCATTGGTGAAAATTAACAAGTGACGTTTGGGAATGTTTCATCTCTGGTCTATAAATGCCTGCAAATGGGCTTGAGTAGGATGAACCGTATCTTCATATCTTCCTGCAAATCAGATTTAATCTCACTTGCTCAGATTCAAATAAATCCTCTGACCACATCGATCAACATTCTTACTTTTTGTTATCAAACGCTAAAAAGAATTCCCACTCAAAATCTAAAATGCCACGAAAATAACACAAATCAACAAATGACAGTATGGGTGAGGTTACATAAACAAAGTGGGTAAGTTTATGGCTTTCTCTGAGTGGGTTCAGCTGTTTTGTGACAGAGGAAGTGAGATGGTTGCATTAAGGAGAACACATGGTTGCTTTGCTGTGAGCCAGGTAGGTAGATATTGAGTGGTAGAGGAGTTTTAACTGGTGAGTGGATGTTGGGATATTTGGTACATGAAGAGTATTAAAAGGGAATCACTTTACAGTACTGTTCATCAAATCATGGATGGGTACTGAGTTATTATGTTGGTAGAATTTGACTACTAGGTTCGGAATAATTAATTGAGTCTTCGGCTGTAATAAAATAGTACTAGTTCACTAACTCTTTTCTCCAACTTATCAATTTTCCTATCAGTTTTAAATGGGGTCCTTGGGGAGCGGGAACCGATCCCTTCTCACACTGAGCAAGAGGAGGGGACACTCTGGATAAATCACCAAAATATCAAGGCGCAAGCATACTTTATGAAATTATACAGCTGAGCTTATCTGCATATACAGGGTGACATGGTTCGCCATGCCATGTTTACATTCTTGTTTGTGATCACTGTCTGTTTTTGAACATGATGTTGGATTTCTCTTTGTAGAACTGTCTGCCTGATTGCTTGACTTCTGCCTGTCACCTGACTTTAAATTTGGCTTGAGTATATCAAATCTCTCTTCATTGTATTCTCACAGTTATTTCATCTGCATGTGCATCCAGCCATCTTCCTGAAATATATTTGAGACAAATCAGTAAATGAATAACTATATATTTGGAAAGACTTTCCAACCTGCTAAATGATTAACTAGTAGTTCATAATGTATGAGTATTTGGAATATAATTTATTATAATTATATCAGACTATTCAATAATTTATGCTTAGTTTCTGCATAGATACCTATGAGGTGTTGAAAAGCATTTTAAAATTGTGACAAAACTATTCAACCTTATGTTTAAAAGATCTATGAGGAAATGATTATTAATTGTACTTTATACTGCTTTATGGTTTAGGGTGACAAATGCTGAGCGCTGTCTGTGCATACAGAGCTTAATAATCATCAAGTCTGTATACTGCCATTTGTAAGAACGGTGGACTGCAGTCTCCCGAGCCATTCAGCAACAGGACTGCACCATGCAAAGTCCAATTAATCCTTCAGGAAAACAGTAGATTATCCTTTTGTGTTTTCTGCCTGGATTCTACTGCAGTGACAGCACATCCGCAAACATCTCAATGCTTAAAACAAACAAACAAGGAAATAGATTGAAGATCTGTGTTCCTCAGCATCCTCATTTAATTGAAGTGATCAGAGAGAGTAGCACTGTATAAAATAGAACCATTTACACTTGAGATAAATCCCTTAAAAATCCTACAGCAGCAGGGCCGCAATGTCTCGTTACAATATTCAGCATTAGCATTCATCTGGAGGTACGGCCAGTGTTGGCCCGGTGGTAGGGTGCTGGATTACTGATGTCAAGGTTGGGGGTTCAAGGCTCACTGTAGACGGTCAACCCCCCCCCATACCTGCGTGTTTCTGCCCTGCCATGGCCTGGTGAGCTGTCCACGTTGTACTCTTCAGTTGCCCAGAGTCAGCTGAGCTGGGCACCAGCCTCCCCGCGACCCTAATTAGGATTAAGCGGTTCGGAAATTGAACGAATGAATCTGGAGCAGTATATTGTATATACACATATTATTATTACATTTGTGATGTGTTTTTCTAAAATTCTTTGATGATGGGGAGTGAACATTTATTTTTTGAAGCTCATTTGCTTCTCAGAGTAATGGATGGATGTCCAAATTACTTTGGATGAGGATAAGCCACTACCTAAGGTGGCCTGTCAGTCAAACCTGAAAAAGAAGAAGCTGTTCCAGGAATATTAAATTATTGTAGAACACAGTGCTATGGAGACTCTCACTATACACAAGGAAAACATGGCCCAGTGCACTGTTTTATTTATACTAGCTGTTTATTATCATTTATAACTGCTGAATTTTTACCTTTCCACCCAGATATTAGTGGAGCTGTGACTAGCAACAAGAGGCATGGTGGCTTATTAGTTAGTATGCCTGCCTCACAGAAAGAATGTTCTGGGCAAGTCCTGGGATCTGGTGTTTCTGAGTGGACTTTGCGTTTCTGCTCAGTACTTGTGGTTTTCCTCCAGGTACCCTGGTTTTCTCCATATAAACGTACACATTAGGCTACCTGGATGTTCCAAATACACATTATGTGTGAGTAACAGAGGTTGTGTGTGTTGACAAGCTGCCTGCATACAGTATCAACTGAGATAGGCATCAGCCGCCTGTTAATTTAGTTGGATTAAGCAGGTGAGCAAGGGAATGAATGAGTGAGTCAGGAGCACCACAGTTATGGAATATTTGCCCATTTTACGTCCATACATCACTGTATAGAACTAACCCGTTGATAATGGTCATGGAATACAGCTAGGATGGTTTTCCTATGTCTATTTTATGCCAGCGTGTCACTATATAGGACCAATGACACCGTTTCAGATAATTGTGCCCTTGCCTGTCCCCTGTCTGCATGTCACTGTATAGAACTACCCCACAGAATTAATTTTGGATGATTTTCTCGAGTCTACGTGTCACTGAGTCAATGCTAGTGGGCTGTTATGTGTTGCTGAGGTGCATTATGATGGTTGTTAAGAATTCTGAAACCAATCCATACAGTACATAATAAATAAAAACAACTCACAAAGACTTTATGGGAAGCGCCACCTTTAGCAAATGTCTAAATCAACACATTAAAGACTTATTTAGCGTTCTGAACTAGGAATTTTATATATACAGGGATTCCTTGCTACTTTTTGCTTCAGTTCCTGCGACTTCAGTGCATCACGGGTTTTTCAAAAATACTCATCAAAAAAAAAAAAAAAAAAAAAGGAAATTGAGGAAAAATAAGGAAAAAGTTAAGGAAAATGCCACAAAACAAGGACAATTATGCAACAAAAGAAAACAAAACAGAACAAAAAAATATCCAAAAAACAAACCCTAAACAAACAAAAACAAAAACAACCCAAACCTCCCCAACAAAACTATTTTCATTTTTATGTGAGGTGCGCATCTGAGTGTGTGTGCACGCGCATGTCTGTATGTGTGTGCGCGTCTGGGTGCATGTGTGTGTGTGTGTGTGTGTGTGTGTGTGTGTGTGTATTTATATTTTATTTAAATCTTAAGCATTTTTTAAATGTTCAATTCTTATTATAAGCATTTATAGTGTTGAATATGTATTTATTGATATTATATACACATATGTACCTATACGTCAGTCAGGGGGTCGATCCTACTTCATGGAAATTCTGCATTCATGGAGGGTCTCAGTCCCCATTAACCGTGAAAAGTGAGGATTCACAGTATATATAGTAGAAGAGAAGTGATGCATACATACATCAGCAAGAATTAAGTAATTATAAAATAGTGTTTGTGGATCTCAATTGCTCTCCTCAAATGCCCTCCTCAAATTTTTCCTCAAATGAAATGCAGCTGGGGGGGGGGGGGCAACCAGTGTCTCTCCCTCATGCCGGTCCCAAGCCCGGATAAATGCAGAGGGTTGTGTCAGGAAGGGCATCCGATGTAAAACCAATGCCAAACTTTATCATGCAAATCACAAACATTACCTCCATACCAGATCGGTAGAGGCCCGGGTTAACAACGACCGCCATCAGTGCTGTTAACCAACAGGATGCTGGTGGAAATTGGACTATTGTTGGTTGAATAAAGAGAGGTGGGAGGCGTGTCCGTAGGCAGAGAGAGAAGAGGAAAGGCGTGAGTCTAGGACTGAAAGTAGGAACTTTAAATGTTGGAACAATGGCAGAAAAAGCTAGACAGCTGGCTGACATGATGCAGAGGAGGAAGGTGGACATACTCTGTGTTCAGGAGACCAGGTGGAAAGGTAACAAGGCTAGAAGCTTAGGAGCAGGGTTTAAGCTGTTTTATCATGGTGTGGAAGGGAAGAGAAATGGAGAAGGAGTCATCTTGAAGGAGGGGTTTGTCAGGAATGTTATAGAAGTCAAAAGTGTCAGACAGAGTGACAAGTCTCAAGTTAGAAATTGAAGGTGTGATGGTCAATGTTGTTAGTGCTTATGCCCCACAGGCAGGATGTGAGCTCGAAGAGAAGGAGAGATTCTGGAGTGAGTTAGATGAAGTGATGCAGAATGAGGAATGATGCAGAGGTGAAAGAGTGGTCATTGGTGCAGACTTCAATGGACATATTGGTGTAGGCAACAGAGGGGACAAGGAAGTGATGGGCAGGTTTGGTATCAAGGACAGGAACACAGAAGGACAGATGTTGGTAGATTTTGCTAAAAGGATGGAAATGGCTGCGGTGGACACTTTCTTCCAGAAGAGACTGAATTAGCATAGGCTGACTTATAAAAGTGGACGTAGGAGCACACAGGTAGACTACATCTTGTGCAGGCGATGTAATTTGAAGGAAGTCAGTGATTGCAAAGTAGTAGCGGGTGATAGTGTTGCCAAACAGCATAGGATGGTGGTGTGCAGGATGATGCTGATGGTGAGGAAGGTGAAGAAGGCAAAGACAGAGCAGAAGACAAAGTGGTGGAAGCTGAAAAAGAAAGAGGGTTATGTTGTCTTCAAGGAAGAGTTGAAAATGGCTTTGGGTGGTCAGGGAGTGCTTCCAGATGACTGGACAACCGAGGCAAATGTGATCAGGAAGACAGGTAGGAGAGTACTTGGTGTGTCCTCTGGAAGGAAAGTAGATAAGGAGACTTGGTGGTGGAATGAGGAAGTGCAGGAGTGTGTACAAAGGAAGAGGATAGCTAAGAAGAAGTGGGACATTGAGAGGACAGAAGAGAGTAAACAGGAGTACAGGGAGACAGCGCAAGGCAAAAGTAGCAGTGTCAAAGGCCAAAGAGAAAGTGTATGATGACTTGTATGCTAGGGTGGACAGTAAGGAGGGAGAAAATGATTCATACAGGTTGGAACAGCAGAGTAGTCGAGATGGGAAGGACGTGCAACAAGTTAGAGTGATAAAGGACAGAGAGGGAAATGTATTGACTGATGACAGAAGTGTGCTGGGAAGATGGAAATATTACTTTGAAGAGCTGATGAATGAGGAAAATGAGAGAGAAAAAAGAGTAGAAGGGGTGACCGTTGAGGACCAGCAAGTAGCAAAGATTAGTAAGGGTGAAGTGAGGAGGGCATTGAAGAGAATGAAGAGTGCAAAGGCAGTTGGTCCTGATGACACACCGGTGGAGGTATGGAAGTGTTTAGGAGAGGTAGCAGTATATTTTCTGACAAGAACATTCAACAAGGTCTTAAAGAGTGAGCAGATGCCGGACAAATGGTGGAGAAGTGTGATGGTGTCCATTTTTAAGAACAAGGGAGGCGTGCAGAGTTGTGTCAATTACAGAGGGATAAATTTGATGAGCCATACGATGAAGTTATGGGAAAAAATAGTGGAAGCTAGACTAAGGGCAGAGGTCAGCATTTGTGAACAACAGTTTGGTTTCATGCCAAAAAAGAGCACCACAGATGCAGTGTTTGCTTTGAGGATGTTAATAGATCAATGTTAATGTAAATGTTAATAGTACAGAGAAGGTCAGAGGGAGCTGCATTTTGCCTTTGTGGATCTCAAGAAAGCATATGACAGGGTGCCAAGAGAAGAACTGTGGTATTGCATGAGGAAGTCTGGAGTGGCAGAGAAGTATGTTTGGGTGGTGCAGGACATGTATGAGAGATGTAAGACAGTGGTGAGGTGTGCTGTCGGCGTGACCGAATAATTTAAGGTGGAGGTGGGACTGCATCAAGGATCAGCTCTGAGCCCCTTTTTGTTTGCTATGGTGATGGACAGGCTGACAGACGAGGTTAGACAAGAATCTCCATGGACTATGATGTTTGCAGATGACATTGTGATCTGTAATCAGAGCAGACAACAAGTGGAGGAAATCTAGAGAGGTGGAGGTATGTCCTAAAAAGGAGAGAAATGAAGGTTAGCCTCAGTAAGTCAGAATACATGTGTGTGAATGAGAAGGACCCAGGAGGAACGGTGATGTTACAGGGAGCAGAGATAACGAAGGTGGAGGATTTTAAGTACTTAGGCTCAACAATCCAGATCAATGGAGAGTGTGGAAAAGAGGTGAAGAAGCGTGTGCAGGCAGGCTGGAATGGTTGGAGAAAAGTGTCCGGTGTGATGTGTGATAGGAGAGTATCAGCAAGAATGAAAGGAAAAGTGTACAAGACGGTGTTGAAGCCAGCAATGTTGTATGGTTGAGAAACAGTGGCACTGAGGAAAAGACATGAGGCAGAGCTGGAGGTAGCCGAGTGGAAAATGTTGTGGTTCTCACGGAGTAACGAGGATGGATAGGATCAGAAATGAGTACATTAGATGGACAGCTCATGTAAGATGTTTTGGAGACAAAGTCAGAGAGGCTAGATTGAGAGGTTTGGACATGTACAGAGGAGGGATATTGAGTATATTGGTAGTAGGATTCTGAGGTTGGAACTACCAGGCAGAAGGCCGAGAGGAAGACGAAAGAGAAGATTTTTGGATGTGCTGAAGGAGGACATGAAGGTTGTTGGCGTAAGAGATGATGATGCAGGGGACAGGGTGAGACGGAGGCGGATGGTTTGCTGTGGCGACCCCTGAAGGGAACAGCCGAAAAGAAAAGAAGAACAACAACTGCTCTCATCCACTCCAACAGAGACTGTGCCAATATTTATCCTTTTTTTTAAGCTCATGAGCATCCTGGAACCAAACATGTTATTTCATCTAATGCAGCTGTGGATAAACAGATTTGTATGAAATCATAACTGTGATATGCTCCAGATGTGGATTTGTGGGCTTGGCAGTTTTAGTTAAAGTGAAAATCAGCTAAAAGACATCTTCATGATTCATTGTAACACTGTTATTTTATTAGTGGGAAAGCAAGGAGAGACTTAATAGCTCTGACAGCCTCATAGGAACCAGGCTGCCTGGTTTGACCTTGAGTAAATAATGAAAAAAAAAAAAAATTAATCATGTGATGGAATGGATGTAGAGAGGTTACATGGCAAGAAAAATTACAAGCTGGGTGGGTTTAATAGAAAAAAATCACTTTAACTAAAGATGGCTGAATTACTGGATAATCAACATTAAGTGAAATCCAAAGTTCTGAAAGTATTACCGAAAACAAATTACAGTATACGTCAAATCGTTTATCATTATGTTCAAGTAGCTGTGTTTTTCCTTTAACCTTAATGTTCAGTCTAACACTGCAACATAGACATAAATAGGTGAAAATGGGTTTTTCAGAAGAATTAGTTTGCAACATTCATTCATTTCTTGACCCACTTGATCCTAATTAGGGTCACGGGGAGGCTGGCACCCATTTCAGCTGACTTAGGGCAAGGGAAGACTACATGCCGGACAGCTCGCCAGGCTATTGCAGGGCCATAAAGCAACATTTCACAAAAAAAAAAAAAAAAAAAAAAAAAATCCAAATGAAAAGGTATTTTTACATTTAAATAACATATAACATCAAGGTGAGGTCGGGTGAGTGTACTGGCATTTTTGCATGCAGGCACAGTCGCTCATCAGAGCTGGCGCTTCTCAGTTCAGCAGCTCATGGATAAGATGCTAGCCTATTCTCGGTTAAGTGACACATGGCAGAGGGCACTTGTGAGCCCGCAGATTCTTGCATGACCTATACTCGTCTTTGTTTGTTGTTGTATTTCCTTTGCAATCCGCCTCATCAAAAATGGAGATTACATTTTCAAGCTTATAAAATGAGCAAATCTTGGCTTTTAATCAAAAAAAGGTGATAATTAAAAGAAGACCAATGCAATTCTAATAAACGTTAACCTCAAATGAAATATGTCATATGTTTGTGAAAGAATGCTGATATGAAATATAAAACACAACACATTGTCTGTTGTCAATGAAATGATGAATAATATGCTTTTTTGATTTTATTTTTAATTGCAAATCTGACTCTACGAGTCAGTGCCTCACCAGCTGTCTACCTCACCGCAAGCCACTGATTACCATATCAGCAACTCCACAACATGGTAATATGGAAATGTGCCATTTCTGGGTCTTAAAAGACCACATAAAACACACACGCACGCACACATGCAGCTTGAAGTCATTGATTCAACTATAAATTCTGAATCTTATCAAAGTAGGCTTCCTGTAAAAAGAAAAGAAAAAGAAAACAAAAAATTAACCTGAAGAGGTGAGGGATTTTTTAAATGGTGTAATCATCACATGCACTTACATATCCAGAAATGGTTCAATAAAAAGCCTCAAACCCTCAAACATTTGCAGCTCAAGTAAGCGTGGTTAAAAACTTCAGAGCGCTTTCAAAGATGTCAGAAGCTGGTGAAAAATTACACAACACTCAAACAATAATTTTTGCTCAGTGGCGCAGATGAAGCCATATGAGATTGATCATTATTAATGTTGAATAAACTATTGCAAATGTTTTTGTCCTTAGCAATTTGAAAGTATAACACCTGAATGTGTAGAAACTGTATTAAAGAAGGTGCAATTTCTCAAATATATTGCACTAATGATCAATTTCTATGGTGTGTACGTATTTCTTCACATGTTCAAGTGATCTAGTGGTCCATATTGCTATATTTTTATAACAACGCTGGAATAAATTTGAACACTAACACCTACTTGCACAGATACCTTATTTAAAAAAAAAAAAAAAAAATCACAATTATATGCCACTTCAAACTGTACGTATTTTGGATAAGACTGAGTGGAGACGTAAAGCCATCCTATTCCGAGGAATAAAGGCAGTTTCAGTTGAGGGAATGAAAAGCCTTACAGCACGTGAGAGATAAATTTGCATTGCCTTGAAGTGCCTCACTGCTGGCACGGCTTATGGTAGCATGTTCAAAGAATGATATTTTTACCTTCCTGGAGAACAGAGAGAGTCAGACTGGGAAGCAGAACATGAGAGATTTTAAAATGTTGTTCTAATTTCCCATGAGCTTTTGGGGCTTTCCTCCTCCAGGCTCCCACCGTTCTATTTACCCCTGTGGTATGTGTGGAAGGTTTCAAAGTGGTTTTCATGTGGTTTCATTTTTGGAATTTCGGAGTGATATTCTATGTATTGTAAATGAAGAATTTAGTCTTCGACCCAATTTATATCATGCCGAATATGGAGCTTTCATTTTGCAGACATACGAGGAGTGGTGGTGTAGTGGAGAAGGTGGTGGGTTACTGATCTGAAGGTTCAATCCTCATTACTGCCACTACTGGGCCCATGATCAAGGCCCTTAACCCTCAATTGCTCCTCAATTGAAATTGTATTAAAAAATAAAAAATAAATAAACAAATTAGAGCATGTGCCAAATTCTATAAATCTAAATTCTCGTATTTGTAAAAGATCTCTTACTGTATAGAAAATTATTTTCTACTTTTTTCTACCTTACTTTCCATTATAAATTTAAAATCCTTACTGTATAGAAAAAATATATTGAAACTTCCAAAAACATCCGAAAGCTTTTTCCACACCTGGGTAACATCCTGAAAACAAATATTTTGCACCACAGTAGTGCACTATAAGAAAGAAGGGTACATAACGAGTTGGTTTAAGGGGAAAAGTTGGCAAATTTCTGTCTCCAATATATAATTTTCTCTAATGTAGACCATTTTGAAATTTAAAGGCATAGTAATTTCAGATACAGTGATATCTCGCGACTTAACACTTCAGTTCCTGCAGCTTCAGTGTATCACGGGTTTTTCAAAAAATATTCATTATTTATTTATTTTTTTATATAGAAAATAAAGAAATTGAGGAAAGATAGGGGAAAAGTTAAGTAAAATGGCACAAAACAAGGCCAATTATGCAAAAAAAACCCAAAAAAAAAACCAAGCAAAAACAAAAACAAACAAACAACTTCTTTTCCTTTTGGCTTTTCCCTTCAGGGGTCGCCACAGCGAATCATCTGCCTCCATCTCACCCTATCCTTTGCATCTTCTTCTCTTACACCAACGACCTTCATGTCCTCCTTCATCACATCCATGAATCATCTCTTTGGTCTTCCTCTCCAACGTTCAAAGTCCCTACTTTCAGTCCTAGACTCATGCCTTTCCTCTTCTCTCTCTGGCAACGGACACGCCTCCCGCCTCTACTTCTTCGACGTCTTCGACCAACAGTAGTCCAATTTCCATCAGCACCCTGTTGGTTGACGGCACTGATGGCGGTCGTTGTTAACCCGGGCCTCGACCGATCCGGTATGTCATTCTTTCTTGTGATTCGAATAGTTTATTTGGCATTTGTTTTACGCCGGATGCCCTTCCTGACGCAACCCTCTGCATTTATCCGGGCTTGGGACCGGCGTGAGGGAGAGACACTGGTTTGTGCCCCCCCCCCCACGGCTGCATTAAAACAAACAACAAAAAACAAAAAACAAAACAACAAACCGAAGCCCCCCAACAAAACTATTTACATTTTTATTTGAGTGTGTGTGTGTGTATTAATATTTTATTTACATCTTATGCATTGTTTTTGAATGTTTAATTGTTATTATAAGCATTTATTGCATTGAATATGTATTTACTGATATTATATACACATATACATGTACATATACGTCAGTCGGGGGGGGGGGGGGGGGTGTCAATCCTACTTCGTGGAAATTCAGCGTTCACGGAGGGTCTTGGTCCCCATTAAGTGTGACAAGTCACTGCATACTTATATACAGTGGTATGAAAAATCATCTGAACCTTTTTGAATTTCTCACATTTCTGCATAAAATCACCATCAAATGTGATCTGAGCTTTGTCAAAATCACACAGATGAAAAAACAGTGCCTGCTTTAACAAAAACCACCCAAATATTTATAGGTTTTCATATCTTAATGAGGATAGTATGCAAACAATGACAGAAGGGGGAGGAATAAGTAACTGAATCATCACATTTAATATTTTGTGCCCCCCCCCAGTTGTTTAATCTGTGTGATTTTCACAAAGATCAGATCACATTTGATGGTGATTTTATGCAGAAATGTGAGAAATTCCCAAAGGTTCAGATACTTTTTCATACCACTGTAGATAAGTACAAAAAATTACAAACATGTTCCTGGCAGTAAATAAAATAAGTACAAATCAACGGCACTTCCCCACTGACAAACCACTGTGCCCCTACAATCAGAATCAAAAACAGAATACTTTATTGATTTCAGATGAAATTGTATGGAATAATAATAATAAAAAAACACTCTTGACACACTTATTTAAAAGACAGCTACTTATGAACAATAAAATCATAAGTACAAGAAAGAAAAGTTAAAGAAAGGAAGAAAAACAGAGTTAAAAGTACGGGAAGGGCAGGAGCAACTGAAACAGGATGCGTGCTGGTTGACTTATACGCACTATGTACTTTGTATTCTGAGAGGGAGGGAGTCTCACCATGTCAGGAACTAAAATTCTATGAAATCCCTTTTGTGAATCATGTTTTATCAAATTAAACCTGCCGAGCATGCTGTGCTATTTCTAGTACGAACATACACATACCCAGCCGAAAAAGCAAGCCAGGCATATTGTTAAGTTATTCCATAAAATCAAGTTTAAGGGAACTGATAGATGTTGACATGTGTTGCAACAAGCACACGGAATAACTATTTATTATTTATTATACACTGGATTGAGAAAAAATATATACAGTACATTTTATTTTATTTAGATTTTCCATTATGCAAGGTCATTTTCACTTTTGCAGGCTATGAGCTCTTTGGGGAAATAATCCCAAGCAAGCTGAAAAACTGACAGAGACAGAGAACAACCGCAATTTTTTTTTTAGTAATAATCATTCTCAAACAATAAAAATATATATTTACAGCATTTGGCTGACGCCCTGATCCAGAGCGACTTATATTGATCATTTTTACACAACTGAGCAATTGAAGGTAAGAGCCTTGCTCAAGGGCCCAAAAGTGGTAGCTTGGTTGTATCAAATTTTTTTCTCCAAATTTTGTTGCTCTGTGAGCATTTATTTTCAATATGAGCTAATAGTGAGGAAACCAACCAGAGTATGCAATTGTTCATATCCAGTTGGTATGCATGTAGTAATTAACATTCCATGAGCTGTGCCTGGATATGGACTCATATACTTATATTAGTCCTGCACAATCAGAAGGACTGGAATAATTGGGGGGGGGGGGGGGGGTGCCACACTTAGGTTTGCGAGCAGCACTGGGCATTTTTTTTTGTTCTGTAGTGGTGTTAGGGCATTGTATATGAACTTATATCCTACGATATTTGCCAACCAGCACATACTTGCTAATATCTACTGATTGATTGAATACTAATGATTGAATAAAAGTCAATAGTTTCGAGTATATGTGAAGCACTCGACCAAATGTAGGCGCTTGTTGCGCTGACTACTTTCAAGAAAATGGCCAAAAAAGTAAAAGTGGTCATTTTTTATCGAACTTTTTATTGATTTTTGCATAAACCATTAAAACAAGTATTCAACTATCACTTGCTGAAGTGAAATCGACGAAAACTCACTAAAAGTGTCTTTTATTTCCATTTTTCTGACGAGTAGCCTCATAAAACTGGATCAAAACAGTAGCAAACTTACCGGTTTTCTTTGCAATTATTCACCGAGTTCGGTACAAGAGACACTATAATCCATACACCAGAAGAATGGTCGTGAAGTCATCTCTCCATTTTGGATACTGTTTTGATATTAAAATGCCATTTCAGTGAATAAAAGAAACGTTATAAAGACGATATTCACGTAAACAATGCAGGCTAGTTGCTAAGGAAGATCTGAAACGAGCACCCTGATTGGTGAACTCGGTCACATGCTTACATTGCACATGCTCAGTGCCTGTCACACGTTAACTTCCTGTTTACTTCCTGACTCTCGTATACCGCATGTGGAATTTATCTCTGACTTTCTCTTCAATAACAGTAAGTAAGTTTATTTATAAGATTGTGAATACACATAATTTCTGGAAAAGGAGAGTGAAATGTCATCTGTGATGTTTAGCAGCATAAGTATAGATGGTAAATTCGACGCTGGAATTCGGCTTTGAAGAAGATTATTTCTCTCTCTCTCTCTCTCTCTCTCTCTCTCTCTGTCACTCTGTCACATACACACACAAACACACACAGTGTGCAAACGGTTAAATTAGCAGCATTCAGATGAACTAGTGCAATTTGAATGGAAGAAAATACAGTATATGAAGGGAGTGGGACAAATGAGTGCAATAGATGCACAAATGAGCAGTCACCCACTGCTTACAGTCTGTGTGTGTGTGAGAGTGAGATACCTCAGGTCTGCTGCAATATTAAGAAAGACATGATTCCATTGGAATTCAGTCAAAGAAAATCCCATATGCTCAGTATTTTGTACTTTAGAAACTTAATGAGTATTGGTATTTTTCTCTGCATGCAAAATTCGATTATGGAATTTTTTTGATCATTAGATTTGTGTGTAATCTTGTCTGGACTGGACATGCTGGATAGTGGGTTGTTTAGTTTTGTATGAAAATTTGTCAAGACCTGAGAAATACTTAAATGTTTCATACCTTTTACATATAAACAAACTGATGATGATGATGCCAGCTGTGTTGATAAAGATTTTGATGAAGAAGAGGCATCTGTTAATAAAAGTGTGATGACTGGTGTTTGTGAAGATGTGATTTTATCTGCTGAGTATGAGAAACTAGTACTGTAGATGAAGATGATAATGCTGAGGACAGAGTTGATGACACTTACTTGTATAAAGAGATCAGAGTTTTGTTATATATATACACACACACACACACACACACACGTCCTTCTCAAAAAATTAGCATATTGTGATAAAGTTCATTATTTTCTGTAATGTACTGAAAAACATTAGACTTTCATGTATTTTAGATTCATTACACACAACTGAAGTAGTTCAAGTTTATTACTGATAATTTTGGCAAAAAAAAAAAAAGGGGATTTTTTTTTTTACTATCTCAAAAAATTAGCATATTTCATCCGACTAATAAAAAAAAGTGCTTTTAATAATAATAATAAAAAAAAAGCCAACCTTCAAATAATTATGTTCAGTTATGCACTCAATACTTGGTCGGGAATCCTTTTGCAGAAATGACTGCTTCAATGCGGTGTGACATGGAGGCAATCAGCCTGTGGCACTGTTGAGGTGTTATGAAGGCCCAGGATGCTTCGATAGCGGCCTGAAGCTCATCCGCAGCGTTGGGTCTGGTGTCTCAACTTTCTCTTCACAATATCCCACAGATTCTCTATGGGGTTCTGGTCAGGAGAGTTGGCAGGCCAATTGAGCACAGTAATACCATGGTCAGTAAACCATTTAGCAGTGGTTTTGGCACTGTGAGCAGGTGCCAGGTCGTGCTGAAAAATGAAATCTTCTCCATAAAGCTTTTCAGCATATGGAAGCATGAAGTGCTCCAAAATCTCCTGATAGCTAGCTGCATTGACCCTGCCCTTGATAAAACACAGTGGACCAACACCAGCAGCTGACATGGCATCCCAGACCATCACTGACTGTGGGTACTTGACACTGGACTTCAGGCATTTTGGCATTTCCTTCTCCCCAGTCTTCCTCCAGACTCTGGCACATTGATTTCCGAATGACATGCAAAATTTGCTTTCATCCGAAAAAAGTACTTTGGACCACTGAGCAACAGTCCAGTGCTGCTTCTCTGTAGCCCAGGCCAGCGGCTTCTTCCGCTGTTTCTGGTTCAAAAGTGGCTTTTGACCTGGGGAATGCAACACCTGTAGCCCAGTCCACTGCTTCCACAGGTCCCCCAAGGTCTGGAATCGGCCCTTCTCCACAATCTTCCTCAGGGTCCGGTCACCTCTTCTGGTTGTGCAACGTTTTCTGCCACACTTTTTCCTTCCCACAGACGTCCCACTGAGGTGGCTTGATACAGCACTCTGGGAACAGCCTATTCACTCAGAGATTTCTTTCTGTGTCTTACCCTCTTGGTTGAGGGTGTCACTGATGGCCTTCTGGACAGCAGTCAGGTCGGCAGTCTTACCCATGATTGCGGTTTTGAGTAATGAACCAGGCTGGGAGTTTTTAAAAGCCTCAGGAATCTTTTGTAGGTGTTTAGAGTTAATTGGTTGATTCAGATGATTAGGTTAATATCTCGTTTAGACTACCTGAACATGATGTGCTAATTTTTTTGAGATAGGAATTTTGGGTTTTCATGAGCTGTATGCCAAAATCATCAGTATTAAAACAATAAAAGACCTGAAATATTTCAGTTGGTGTGCAATGAATCTAAAATATATGAAAGTTTAATTTTTATCAGTACATTACAGAAAATAATGAACTTTATCACAATAAGGTAATTTTTTTGAGAAGGACTAGTATATTCAACGCTATAAATGCTTATAATAACTATTAAACATTCAAAAATAATGCATAAGATGTAAATAAAATATAAATACACACACATACAGACGTGCTCACACACACACAGATGTGCACCTCACATAAAAATGTAAGTTGCTCTGATGGGGGGGGGGTGTTTTTGTTTGTTTAGGTTTAAAAAAAAAAAAAAAACAACAAAAAAAAACCCCAGGATGCACTGAAGCCGAATGAATTGAAGCTCGAAGTAGCGAGGGATTCCTGTACATTACACAGGTAAGGGGTGATTTGTCCGGTATCTCAGGATTAAAAATCATTATCCCAAGTGGACAAGGCTTGGATCGGAATTATGGACACTCAGAGTTTGTCACAGTCACTTGGAGCAGGCAGCATTTTCATTGTCTGGCTTTAAAATATACAAAATAAGCCATAAATTTGATTAAATGCATTTGAGTTTGTTTTTCTTGTACAATAGGCCCTTGACAATTTGCGGTTTTGCGCATATTCGTGGATTGCCGAGCAACTGTCATGTGATTCAAATTCAGCCAATGGCTGTCCTCCTTCCTGGTGATTGGTTGAGATGATATCTACGTCCCTTTTTCCTTATTCGCGCACAAGTTGTCAATGAGCCTTTTTTTTAGTGTGTTTTAATTACCAGTTAAGCTCTATGATGCCACTCAAATGTCGGGTAAGCACCAGAAAAAGGATTACCTTTGTTTGACGTTGGATGTCCTTTCTGAAGAAGTAAGACTTTCTCCTGAGGAAACATCAGTTTTCTCTAAAGTGCCTGAAGAGAATAATCATCTGAACTGTTGTAAAGCACTGTAGGCTTCTTCTTTCTTCTTTTCTTTTCGGCTTTTCCCTTCAGGGGTCGCCACAGCGAATCGTCTGCCACCATCTCACCCTATCCTCTGCATATTCTACTCTAACTCCAACGACCTTCATGTCCTCCTTCACCACATCCATAAATCTTCTATTTGGTCTTCCTCTCGGCCTTCTGCCTGGTAGTTCCAACCTCAGCATCCTACTACCAATATACTCACTATCCCTCCTCTGTACATGTCCAAACCATCTCACTCTAGCCTCTCTACTTTGTCTCTAAAACCTCTTACGTGTGCTGTCCCTCTGATGTACTTATTCCTGATCCTATCATCCTCGTTACTCCCAAAGAGAACCTCAACATTTTCATCTCTGCTCCCTCCAGCTCTGCCTCCTGCCTTTTCCCCAGGGCCACTGTTTCTAAACCATACAACATCGCTGGCCTCAACACCGTCTTGTACACTTTTCCTTTCATTCTTGCCGATACCTTCGTATCACACATCACACCGGACACTTTTCTCCAACCATTCCAACCAGCCTACACACGTTTCTTCACCTCTTTCCCACACTCTATGTAGTTTTAAAGTCTTTTTCAATTTGTATTCCAGCACAGTACCTAAGTTAATGTGTAGAATGTTTTATGTCCTGTGGTGTAGCGTGTTTATCCTTTTGTTTTTTAATCCAATTTATTAAACTTCAAGTTATTTTATGTTCTTTTGTTATGATCAGTGTTCTTTGGGGACTTTGATTTTGAGGGCTGTGTTCTCTAAATCTCTACTCTGGCTGAGGGGCGTGGCTGAGCTGCTTGGGCTGATTGCAGTAGTTCACACCTGAATTCACTCTTCTCATCTGCTCCCAATAAACACAAGCACACTCACCTCTGGGTCACATTACTTCCCTGCCTTCCTGTGTTCTCTAACTGTTTTCTGTCCACTCTGGCTGAGGGGCGTGGCTGAGCTGCACGGGCTGACTGAAGCAGCGCACACCTGAATTCAGTCCTCCATCTACTCCCTATAAAACACAAACTGCACGCTCACCTCTGCGCCAGAAGATTGTATCAAATCACGTCCCTTCTTCCTCATGTTTTCTCTGGCTCCTGTTTCCAGTGTTTAATATTGTTTATTTTTCTTTGTCATCAGTACAGTATTTAAAGTGAGTGTGTTCTGCTGAAGTGCTTCCCCTTTGAATAATAAATCCACTCTGTGCCATCTGACACTGCCTCCTGTATTCTGGGTGAAAGTTCATTTCGTCATACACATATATATATATATATATATATATATATATATATATATATATATATATATATCTACATACACACACACATACAGAGACATTCTATAGACAGTCTTACTAATTAATACAGTATTAATGTAGCAAAATGTAGTAATGATTATAAAAACTTTTTAATTTTGAACTGTGATATTTATTGATGATAAAACATAAACATTATACAGCATATATATATATATATATATATATATATATATATATATAATATATGCAGCCATGGGGGGCACAAGCCTGTGTCTTTCCCTCATGCCGTTCCCAAGCCCGGATAAATGCAGAGGGTTGTGTCAAGAAGGGAATCCGACGTAAAACCAATGCCAGACTTGATATGCAAGTCACAAATATTACCTCCATATCAGATCGGTTGATGCCCGGGTTAACATGACATCAGGGCTGTAAATCAACAAGGTGCTGGTGGAAATTGGACGACTGTTGGTCGAAGGAGAAGAGGCGGGAGTCGTGTCCGTAGGCGGAGAGCGAAGACGAAAAGCATTAGTGTGAATGGGAAGAGAAATGGAGTAGGAGTCATCTTGAACGAAGGGTTTTTCAGGAATGTTTTCGAAGTGAAAAGAGTGTCAGACAGAGTGATGAGTCTCAAGTTAGAAATTGAAGGCGTGATACTCAATGTTGTTCGTGCTTATGCTCAACAACCAGGATGTGAGCTAGAAGAGAAGGAGATATTCTGGAGTGAGTTAGATGAAGTAATGCAGAGTACCCCCAGAGGTAAAGAGTGATCATTGGTGCAGACTTCAATGGACATGTTGGTGCAGGCAACAGAGGGGACGAGGAAGGAATGAGCAGGTTTCGTATCAAGTACAGGAACACAGAAGGAGAGATGTTGATAGATTTTGCTAAAAGGATGGACATGGCTGTGGTGAGTACTTTCTTCCAGAAGAGACAGGAGCATAGGGTTACTTATAAAAGCGGAGGAAGGAGCACACAGGTAGACTATATCTTGTGTTGACGATGCAATTTGAAGAAGGTCAGTTACTTCAAAGTAGTAGTGGGTGAGAGTGTTACGTAACAGCATAGGATGGTGGTGTGCAGGATGACGCTGATGGTGAGGAAGGTAAAGAAGGCAAAGGCAAAGCAGAAGACGAAGAAAGTGGTGGAAGCTGAAAAAGGAAGAGGGTCGTGTTTTCTTCAAGGAGGAGTTGAAACAGGCTTTGGGTGGTCAGGAAGTGCTTCCAGATGACTGGACAACCACAGCAAATGTGATCAGGAAGACAGGTAGGAGAGTACTTGGTGTGTCCTCTGGAAGGAAAGGAGACTTGGTGGTGGAATGAGAAAGTGCAGGAGTGTGTACAAAGGAAGAGGATAGCTAAGAAGAAGTGGGACATCATGGGGCAGAGTGCGTATGACGACTAGTATGCTAGGTTGGAATGTAAAGAAGGAGAAAATGATTTATACAGGTTGGAAAAGCAGAGAAATAGAGATGGGAAGGACGTGCAGCAAGTTAGAGTGATTAAGGACAGAGAGGGAAATGTATTGACTGATGACAGAAGTGTGTTGGGAAGATGGAAAGAGTACTTTGAAGAGCTGATGAATGAGGAAAATGAGAGAGAAAAAAAGAGTAGAGGAGGTGACTGTTGAGGAGCAGGAAGTAGCAAAGATTAGTAAGGGTGAAGTGAGGAGGGCACTGAAGAAGATGAAGAGTGGAAAGGTAGTTGGTCCTGATGATATACCTGTGAAGGTATGGAAGTGTCTAGGAGAGGTAGCAGAAAATTTTCAGACAAGAATATTCAAAAAGGTCTTAGAGAGTGAGCAGATGCCGGAGGAATGGAGAAGTGTGCGTGTGCCCATTTATAAGAATAAGGGAGACGTGCAAAGTTGTGGCAACTACAGAGGAATAAAGTTGATGAACCATCCGATTAAGCGAGACTAAGGGCAGAGGTCAGCATTTGTGAACAACAGTTTGGTTTCATGCCAAGAAAGAGCACCACAGATGCAGTGTTTGCTCTGAGGATGTTAATAGAGAAGTACAGAGAAGGTCAGAGAGAGCTGCATTTTGCCTTTGTGGATCTCAAGAAAGCATATGACAGGGTGCCAATAGAAAAACTGTGGTATTGCATGAGGAAGTCTGGAGTGGCAGAGAAGTAAGTTAGAGTGGTGCAGGACATGTATGAGAGATGAAAGATAGTGGTGAGGTGTGCTGACGGTGTGACAGAAGAGTTCAAGGTGGAGGTGGGACTGCATCAAGGGTCAGCTCTGAGCCCCTTCTTGTTTGCGATGGTGATGGACAGGCTGACAGACGAGGTTAGACAAGAATCTCCATGGACTATGATGTTTGCAAATGACATTGTGATCTGTAGTGAGAGCAGAGAACAAGTGGAGGAAAATTTAGAGCGGTTGAGGTATACCCTGGAAAGGAGAGGAATGAAGGGTAGCCTCAGTAAGTCAGAATGCAGGTAGTGAATGAGAAGGATCCAACAGGAATGGTGAGGTTACAGGGAGCAGAGACAAAGAAGGTGGAGGATTTTAAGTGCTTAGGCTCAACAATCCAGACCAATGGAGAGTGTGGAAGAGAGGTGAAGAAGTGTGTGCAGGCTGGTTGGAATGGTTGGAGAAAAGTGTCCGGTGTGATGTGTGATAGGAAAGTATTGGCAAGAATGAAAGGAAAAGTGTGCAAGACAGTGATGAGGCCAGCAATGTTGTATGATTTAGAAACAGTGGCACTGAGGAAAAGACAGGAGGCAGAGCAGAAGGTAGCAGAGATGAAAATGTTGAGGTTCTCTTTGGGAGTAACAAGGATGGATAGGGTCAGGCATTAGACATTAGAGGGACAGCCCATGTAAGATGTTTTGGAGACAAAGTCAGAGAGGCTGGATTGAGATGGTTTGGACATGTACAGGGGAGGGATAGTGAATATATTGGTTGTAGGATGCTAAGATTGGAACTACCCGGCAGAAGGCCGAGAAGAAGACCAAAAAAGAGATATAGGGATCTGGTGAAGGAAGACATGAAGGTCGTAAGAAAAGAAGATGCAGAGGACATGGTGAGATGGTGGCAGATGATTTGCTGTTGCGACCCCTGAAGGGAACAGCCGAAAGGAAAAGAAGAAAGAAGATATTTTTAAGAATCTCAATAGGTCAGTTCCCGGTACAGTGGTATGAAAAAGTATCTGAACCTTTTGGAATTTCTCACATTTCTGCATAAAATCACCATCAAATGTGATCTGATCTTTGTGAAAATCACACAGATGAAAAAACAGTGTCTGCTTTAACTAAAACAATCCAAACATTTATAGGTGTTCATATTTTCATGAGGATAGCATGCAAACAATGACAGAAGGGGGAGGAATAAGTAACTGAACCCTCTGCCTGAGGAGACTTAAAGAGCAATTGAAACCAATTTTTACCAAACAATTTAAGTCAGGTGTGTGCCCAATCACCGATGAGTGGCTTAAAGCTGCCCTGCCCTCTATAAAACACACACCTGTAAGAATTGTCTTGATGAGAAGCATTGTCTGATGTGCACCATGGCTCACTCAAAAGAGCTGTCTGAAGACCTGCGATCAAGAATTGTTGATTTGTATGAAGCTGGGAAAGGATACAAAACCATCTCTAAAAGTCTGGATGTTCATCAATCGACAGTCAAAGAAGTTGTCTCCAAACGGAGAGAGTTTGGCACTGTTGCTTCTCTCCCAAGGAGTGGCCGTTCACCAAAGATGACGCCAAGAGTTGAGCGCAGAATACCCGGAGAGGTAAAAAAAAAAACCCTAGAGTGTCTGTTAAAGACTTACAGAAATCACTGGCACAGTCCAATATCTCTGTGCACACATCAACTTATATGTAAAACAATGGCCAAGAATGGTGTTCATGGGAGGACTCCAAAGAGGAAGCCACTGCTGTCTAAAAAAACATTGTTGCTTGTTTAATGTTCACAAAAAGGCACTTGGACACTCCACAGAAGTTTTGGCAAAATATTTTGTGGACTGATGAAACCAAAGTTGAATTGTTTGGGAGGAACACACGACATCATGTGTGGAGGAAAAATGGAACAGCTCACCAACATCAACACCTCATCCCCACCGTGAAGCATGGTGGAGGGTGCATCATGGTTTGGGGCTGTTTTGCTGCCTCGGGGCCTGGACAACTTGCAATCATTAATGGAAATATGAATTCAAAAGTTTATCAGGATGTTTTGCAGGAAAACCTGAGGCTGTCTGTCAGACACTTTAAGCTAAAAAGAGGATGGATGTTGCAACAAGACAATGATCCAAAACACAGAAGTAAATCAACTTCAGAATGGTTTGAGAAGAACAAAATACATGTTCTGGAGTGGCCAAGGCAAAGTCCAGACTTGAACCCCATTGAGATGCTGTGGCATGACCTCAAGACAGCCCAGGAATCTGACTGAAATACAGCAGTTTTGTAAAGAAGAATGGGCCAAGATTAGTCCTCATCGATGTGCCAGACTGATCTGCAACTCCAGGAAGTGTCTGGTTGAAGTTATTGCTGTCAAAGGGGGGCCACAAAATATTAAATGTGATGATTCAGTTACTTATGCCTTCCCCTTCTGTCATTGTTTGCATGCTATCCTCCATTAAAATATGAAAACCTATAAATGTTTTGGTGGTTTTAGTTAAAGCAGACACTGTTCTTTCATCTGTGTGATTTTGACAAAGGTCAGATCATATTTGATGGTGATTTTATGCAGAAATGTGAGAAATTCCAAAAGGTTCAGATGCTTTTTCATACCACTGTAATATACTTGTGTATATTTGCATAAAAGGAAGAATGCAGCCGTGGGGAAGGGGGAGGGGGCACAAACCAGTGTCTCTCCCTCACGCCGGTCCCAAGCCCGGATAAATGCAGAGGGTTGCGTCAGGAAGGGCATCCGGCGTAAAACAAATGCCAAATAAAATATGTGAATCACAAGAAAGAATGACATACTGGATCAGTCGAGGCCCGGGTTAACAACGACCACCATCAGTGCTGTCAACCAACAGGGTGCTGATGGAAATTGGACAACAATTGGTCGAAGAAGTAGAGGCGGGAGGCGTGTCCGTAGGCAGAGAGAGAAGAGGAAAGGCATGAGTCTAGGACTGAAAGTAGGGACTTTGAATGTTGGAACTATGGCAGGAAAAGATAGAGAGCTGGCTGACATGATGCAGAGGAGGAAGGTGGACATACTGTGTGTTCAGGAGACCAGGTGGAAAGGTAGCAAGGCTATAAGCATAGGAGCAGGGTTTAAGAAATTGAAGGTGTGCTGTTCAATGTTGTTAGTGCTTATGCCCCACAGGCAGGATGTGAGCGAGAAGAGAAGGAGAGATTCTGGAGGGAGTTAGATGAAGTGATGCAGAGTACCCCCAGAGGTGAAAGAGTGGTCATTGGGGCAGACTTCAATGGACATGTTCGTGCAGGAAACAGAGGGGACGAGGAAGTGATGGGTAGGTTTGTTATCCAGGACAAGAACACAGATGGACAGATGTTGGTAGATTTTGCAAAAAGAATGGAAATGGCTGTGGTGAATAGTTTCTTTCAGAAGAGGGAGGAGCATAGGGTGACTTATAAAAGTGGAGGTAAGAGCACACAGGTAGACTACATCTTGTGCAGGCGATGTAATTTGAAGGAAGTCAGTGACTGCAAAGTAGTAGCAGGTGAGAGTGTTGCCAAACAGCATAGGATGGTGAGGAAGGGGAAGAAGGCAAAGTTAGAGCGGAAGACAAAGTGGTGGAAGCTGAAAAAGGAAGAGTGTCAGTTTGTCTTCAAGGAGGAGTTGAAACAGGCTTTGGGTGGTCAGGAAGTGCTTCCAGATGACTGGACAACTTCAGCTAATGTGATCAGGGAGACAGGTAGGAGAATACTTGGTGTGTCATCTGGAAGAAAATTAGATCAGGAGACTTGGTGGTGGAATGAGGAAGTGCAGGAGTGTGTACAAAGGAAGAGGATAGCTAAGAATAAGTGGGACATTGAGAAAACCGAAGAGAGTAAACAGGAGTACAGGGAGACACAGCGGAAGGCAAAGGTCGCGGTGTCAAAGGCCAAACAGAGTGCATATGATGACTTGTATGCTCAGTTTAAAGTAAATAGGCAGAAAATGATTTATTCAGGTTGGCACAGCAGAGAAATAGAGATGGGAAGGACATGCAGCAAGTTAGATTGATAAAGGACAGAGAGGGAAATGAATTGACTGATGACAGAAGTGTGCTGGGAAGATGGAAAGAGTATTTTGAAGAGCTGATGAATGAGGAAAATGTGAGAGAAAAAGTAGAAGAGGTGACTGTTGAGGACCAGGAAGTGGCAAAGATTAGTAAGGGTGAAGTGAGGAGGGCATTGAAGAGGATGAAGAATGGAAAGGCAGTTGGTCCTGATGACATACCGGTGGAGGTATGGAAGTGTCTAGGAGAGGAAGCAGTAGATTTCCTGACAAGAACATTCAACAAGGTCTTAGAGAGTGAGAGGATGCCAGAGGAATGGAGGAGAAGTGTGCTGGTGCCCATCTTTAAGAACAATGGATACGTGCAGAGTTGTGGCAACTACAGAGGGATAAAGTTGATGAGCCATACAATGAAGTTATGGGAAAGAATAGTGGAAGCTAGACTAAGGGCAGAGGTCAGCATTTCTGAACAACAGTTTGGTTTCATGCCAAGAAAGAGCACCAGAGATGCAGTGTTTGCCTTGAGGATGTTAATAGAGAAGTACAGAGAAGGTCAGACGGAGCTGCATTGTGCCTTTGTGGATCTGGAGAAAGCATATGACAGGGTGCCGAGAGAAGAACTGTGGTATTGCATGAGGAAGTCTGGAGTGGCAGAGAAGTATGTTAGAGTGGTGCAGGACATGTATGAGAGATGTAAGACAGTGGTGAGGTGTGCTGTCGGTATGACAGAAGAGTTCAAGGTGGAGGTGGGACTGCATCAAAGGTCAGCTCTCAGCCCCTTCTTATTTGCTATGGTGATGGACAGGCTGACAGACGAGGTTAGACAAGATTCCTCATGGACTATGATGTTTGTAGATGACATTGTGATCTGTAGTGAGAGCAGAGAACAAGTGCAGGAAAATCTAGAGAGGTGGAGGTATGCCCTGGAAAGGAGAGGAATGAAGATTAGCCTCAGTAAGACAGAATACATGTGCATGAATGACAAGGACCCAAGAGGAATGGTGAGGTTACAGGGAGCAGAGATAAGGAAGGTGGAGGATTTTAAGTACTTAGGCTCAACAATCCAGAGCAATGGAGAGTGTGGAAAAGAGGTGAAGAAGCGTATGCAGGCAGGTTGGAATGGTTGGAGAAAAGTGTCCGGTGTGATGTGTGATCGGAAGGTATCGGCAAGAATGAAAGGAAAAGTGTACAAGACGGTGTTGAGGCCAACGATGGTTTAGAAACGGTGGCCCTGGGGAAAAGACAGGAGGCAGAGCTGGAGGTAGCGGAGATGAAAGTGTTGAGGTTCTCTTTGGGAGTAACGAGGATGGATAGGCTTAGGAATGAGCACATCAGAGGGACAGCACATGTAAGATGTTTTGGAGACAAAGTCAGAGAGGCTAGATTGACATGGTTTGGACATGTCCAGAGGAGGGATAGTGAGTATATTGGTAATAGGATGCTGAGGCTGGAACTACCAGGCAGAAGGCCGAGAGGAGGACCAAAGAGACGATTCATGGATGTGGTGAAGGAGGACATGAAGGTCGTTGGTGTAAGAGAAGAAGATGCAAAGGATAGGGTGAGATGGAGGCAGATGATTCGTTGTGGCGACCCCTGAAGGGAAAAGCCGAAAGGAAAAGAAGAAGAAGAAGAAAATTTGCATGAAAGGAAGATTGTTTGGACAGTAAACAGGAAACCTCAGGCAGAACAAAAACAAAACAAAACAAACAAACAAAACAAAACAAAAAAAAAAAACAAACAAACAAAAACACCCCACTCATTATTTTCAGACAGTAAAATACCATCAAAACCAGATATATCAACAGCTGATTTTTTTTTTCTAGTTTTTTATTTAGATTTGTCTATTTGACAATGCATTTTTTTTTTTTTTGTTTTGCAAAATAAAATCCAAAACTTATCAAATTATGCACCAAAACCAAAATAATATTTCATGTTTGAAATCAATAAAGTTACATGAATTATGCTTCATAATTTGGTTTATGGTCACTGTTAGCAGAAAAATATCAGATACATATCTCCTAGGGAAGTGGTGTCTTGGTGGTAAAAGGTGCTAAATCACTGATCTTCAGGTTGGGGATTCGAGCCCCACTCTCTACAAGGTTGTCACTGTCCCCCCCAGTGCAGCTAACTGGGTTATACAAGGCTGGCCATGTCTCTCACTGTCTATGGTGAGAGGTTCATGTAAAAGAACCATTGCTGACTTTCGTCAAGAGTAGCTGCATAGCTGTCAGCGTGTTTCCGCCCATTGCTAAGGGTTATGTCAGGAAGGGCATCCGCTTCAAAAACCTATCCCATGCAAAATCAAACATGCGGATCATTCATGTGACTTCAATGAAGATGGAGGCAGATGATTCACCGTGGCGACCCCTGAAAGGGAACAGCAAGGAAAAGGAGATTTACTATATTCTCAGTAATTTTACCCGCTATGATATCTTTCTGACTAAAAGAAAGTCAGTCATGGAAGAAAAAAGAAATTAAAGTTTACTCACAGATATTAATGACTAGCAGCTCTACGATGGTCTGGCGAGCTGTTCAGGGTGTAACCTGCCATCGCCCAGAGTCGGCTGAGATGGGTGCCAGCCTCCCTGTGTCCCTTAATAGGATTAAGCAGTTTAGAAAGTGAATGAATGAACAAAATAATTAATTAATGACTAGATATTATCCTAGTAATAGTATGCTGTTTGGCAAAGTAATGTTTAGTGGTTTCAATAACTTAACTTAAATCTAAGCAACTCAGGTTTTCAAATTATTACCAATAATAAAAACCTAGAAAAAATGAATAGGCCATTGGATTGCTGTCAGCATGTTTTTGTCTTGAGATGCACCCACTCGGCCCTTGCCTGTGCAGCTTGCCAGACCATCGAGGGCGCACCACACACACACACACACACACACACACACACACACACACACACACACACACAATCATATCTACTAGTATAGTCAATTTGGTACAGTCAGCCTATTGTATATATCTTTGGATGGTGGAGGAAACCCATACAAACACAGGAGGAACATGCAAATTCAGACACACCTTCTCCAGGCCCGGGACTCAACCCAGCGCCTTCTTGCTTTGGAGCAGATGTGCTCACCACTACACCACCGTGCCACCTTGAATATGTCACAGTATATATTATAAACCTGTTTTGGCAATGTGTTATCATATTTTCTCATCATGCCAAGCAACATCAGCACATTTCTATTAAAAAGGTTTATTTATTACCATATAAATTACTTCAGGGGTGCAGAGTAGTTAGCATGGCCTCCTCACAGCAAGAAGGTCCTGGGTTTGAGTTGCGGGCTTGGCAATGAATTCCAGGTGTGCGTTTCTCTGATAATTGTATGGGTTTCCTCAAGGTATTCCAGTTTCCTCCCACCTTTCAGACATGCACATTAGACTAATTGTTTGTTTCAAATTGCTCTTAGGTGTGATTGTGTGTGTGTGTGTGTGTGTGTGTGTGTGTGTGTGTGTGTGTATGTGTGTGTGTGTGTGTGTGTGTGCGCGCGTTGGCCCGGAGACAGTCTGACAAGCTATTCGAGGTGTACCCCGTCTTCGTCCAGTGTTGACTGAACTACAACCCTATTAGGATTAAGCAGTTTGCCAAATGAAGTAAGAGATTGAGATTAAATTTATTTTCTTCCTCAATCAGATAATAATAATAATAATAATAATAATAATAATAATAATAATAATAATAAGAGTAATAATAATAACCTTACTTTTTCATCAAAGTTGAAAAAACTTGAAACAAGACCCAGGAATGATGTAAAATAACATTAATGGCATGGTCGTAGGGCAATGGTGACCCGGTGATAGGGGACTGGATTACGGATTCCAAGGTCAGGGGTTCAAGCTACACTATCACTGAGTTGTCACTCCTGTCCCCCTGGTCCAGCTAACTGGGTTATCAAATGATGCCCATGTCTTTCACTGTCTGTGGTGAGAGGCGTGTAAAAGAGCCATTGCTTGACTGCATTGTCGTTAGCATTTTCCTGCCCTGCGATGACCTGGAGAGCTGAACAGGATGTACTCTGTGCTCACCTAGAGTTGGCTGAGATGATCACTGGGCTCCCTGCAACACAAATTAGGATTAAGTGATTCAGAAAATGAATGAATGAATGAACGAATGAATAATAATAATAATAATATACAATTAATAGATAGGTATTTTTTCTAGTGAAGAAATGTACATTTTCACTACCATGTTTTCCCTTCAAAACATCTGTCTACCCTCTATTAAAAAAGTTGTCATTCCTCTTAAAATCCCAATTACATGGAGCACAAGGTGATTTTAGGATGTAATTTGAAGGTCATGCTTCATTCCACTCATCCCGGACTTTGTATTATGGATTTAAGAGCAGGATAGGAAACGAAATGTGACCAAATTATATAGATTAACCTTTTCAAGCCTTCAAGCTGCTGTGGGGTTATGTTGCTGGGTCACTGATCTCCATCACAAAGGTCCTGAATAGATTCCCTATCAACATGACTGAGTAGTGTACATAAATTACAACCCTTTTCTTGCATCAGATTTAAATAGCATGGGGTTTGGATTTACTGGCTTCGTGCCCATGAAGTTTAATGTTGGTTATGCAGGCGTTATACTTTTGGTTCTGGAGGTTTCTGAAAAGCAGATCTGAGCATCTGATAATCTTGGGATAGATATAGGAAGACATGTTGGAAGGGAATTGGTTTTGGATAGCAGAGTTTTCAGTGATTTGCTCAATCCAGAGCTTTAAAAGGATTAAAAACAACCTGGCTCAGTTTTAACCATGTGATCTCATGGAACATTCACAAGAATTATAAACTATTATTCCATTAAAACCAGCGGTGCATCCATAATCATTTCGAGGTTGCATCAAATCTATTGTAATGTCTGACTTTTATGAAAATATATCCAATAATATTGTCGTTAAGATTGCTTTGTTTGCTTGTTTGTTTGTTTACTTAATTAACAATAAACAGATGCACAAAGACAAAGGTAATGCCAGGGACTGCTGTATATTCTTGATCACGAGCAGATGGTTTATAAGTCGCTGCATGCTTCCTTAATTAAATAAAGCTGTGCACCTGGTAAATGACTCACCCATCCTCTGATCAGGAAAAGGAAAGGACTTGTGCACAGACATATTCATCAATCTTGCAGTTTTCCTTGTACTGCAAATGTAGTATGTTTATTTATTCATATATGAGAGATAGTTATAATGGTGACTTTTCAAGGCGGAACCTTCTTCTTCTTCTTCTTCTTCTTTTCCTTTCGGCTGCTCCCTTCAGGGGTCGTCACAGCAAATCATCCGCCTCCACCTCACCCTGTCCTCCGCATCTTCTTTTCTCACTCCAACGACCTTCATGTCTTCCTTCACCACATCCATAAATCTCTTCTTTGGTCTTCCTCGAGGCCTTCTGCCTGGTAATTCCAACCTCAGCATCCTACTGCCAATATACTCACTATCCCTCCTCTGTACATGTCCAAACCATCTCAATGTAGCCTCTCTGACTTTGTCTCCAAAACATCTTACGTGGGCTGTCCCTCTGATATACTCATTTCTGATCCTATCCATCCTCGTTACTCCCAGAGAGAACCTCAACATTTTCATCTCCGCTACCTCCAGCTCTACCTCCTGTCTTTTCCTCAGTGCCACTGTTTCTAATCCATACAACATCGCTGGCCTCACCACCGTCTTGTACACTTTTCCCTTCATTCTTGCTGACACTCTCCTATCGCACATCACACCGGACACTTTCTCCAACCATTCCAACCTGTCTGCACACGCTTCTTCACCTCTTTTCCACACTCTCCATTACTCTGGATTGTTGAGCCTAAGTACTTAAAATCCTCCACCTTCTTTATCTCTGCTCCCTGTAACATCACCGTTCCTCCTGGGTCCTTCTCATTCACACACATGTATTCTGATTTTCTGAGGCTAACCTTCATTCCTCTCCTTTCCAGGGCATACCTCCACCTCTCTAGATTTTCCTGCAATTGTTCTCTGCTCTCACTACAGATCACGATGTAAACATCATAGTCCATGGAGATTCTTGTCTCACCTCGTCTGTCAGCCTGTCCATCACCATAGCAGTGCCCCCCCCCACCTCATGGCTGCATTTCGGAACCAACCCCAAAAAAAAACAAAACAAAAAAAACAAAACAAAACAAACAAACAAAAAAACCAACCAGTTTTTCAGTCTATCCACAATATGGCCATATAAATTATTCAGATCTTTTCGGAATCAAAGTGTGATCCAAATGCTGACCTTCACTCATGTGATGAAAGACTTGGACAGTGATATTGATTGCATAATTGCCGCTGGTGCCATTTGTAGAATGTGTGTGTGTGTGTGTGTGTGTGTGTGTGTGTGTGTGTGTGTGTGTATAGACCTAACTTATATTATTCTACACTGCATTTCCCATGAGATGCTGCCATATCTGCAGGGTGACGTATTGGTTAGCATGTCCGCATCACAGCAACAAGGTTTTGGTTCTAGTGGTCCGGGCTTAGGCATTTCTGTGTGGAGTTTGCATGTTCTCTCTGTGCTTGTGTGGGTTTCCTCCAGGTATTTCAGTTTCCTCTGACAGTCTAAAGACATGAACATGCACAGGCTAATTGGCCTTTGCAAATTGCCCGAGTTGTGTGTGTGAGTGAGAAAGGTCGTGTGTTGATTCAGTGATGAACCGATGAACTGTTCAGGGTGTACCCTGTCTTCACCTAGTATCGGCGGAGATAGACTCCAGCTTCCTTGCGACCCTAAAAGTATGATTAAATGATTCGAGAAATGAGTGAGAGAGTAGTGCCCAACTACCAGGAAGACAAGGAATATGGTGTCAATCTGATGTCAAGCTAATCTTCACTGTTTTAACTTTGTGACACCTTCATTCAGAAATGTTTGACATACAAAGAAAAAGAACAAAAGGGACAGAAATACGCTATATACATACTTTGTCCTGACATGTGCATTAAACATGACTGGCTGTAAGGTGGAATCCATTAAATGTACTCACTATATACAATATACTCACTATCCCTCCTCTGTACATGTCCAAACCATCTTAATCTAGCCTCTCTGACTTTGTCTTCAAAACATCTAGCATGTGCTGTCCCTCTGATGTACTCATTCCTGATCCTATCCATCCTCGTTACTCCCAAAGAGAACCTCAACATTTTCATGTCTGCTACCTCCAGCTCTGCCTCCTGTCTTTTCCCCAGGACCACTGTTTCTAAACCATACAACATCGCTGGCCTCATCACCGTCTTGTACACTTTTCCCTTCATTCTTGCCAATACTCTCCTATCACACATCACACTGGACACTTTTCTCAATCCATTCCAACCGGCCTGCACACGCTTCTTCACCTCTTTTCCACACTCTCCATTGCTCTGGATTGTTGAGCCTAAGTACTTAAAATCCTCCACCTTCTTTATCTCAGCCCCCCCCCGTAACCTCACCGTTCCTCTTGGGTCCTTGTCACATGTATTCTGTCTTACTGAGGCTAACCTTCATTCCCCTCCTTTCCAGGGCATACCTCCACCTCTCTAGATTTTCCTGCACTTGTTCTCTGCTCTCACTGCAGATCACAATGTCTTCTGCAAACATCATAGTCCATGGAGATTCTTGTCTAACCTCATCTGTCAGCCTGTCCATCACCATAGCAAACAAGAAGGGGCTCAGAGCTGACCCTTGATGCACTCCCACCTCCACCTTGAACTCTCTGTCACACCAACAGCACACCTCACCACTGTCTTACATCTCTCATACATGTCCTGCACCACTCTAACATACTTCTCTGCCACTCCAGACTTCCTCATACAATACCACAGTTCTTCTCTCGGCACCCTGTCATATGCTTTCTCCAGATCCACAAAGGCACAATGCAGCTCCTTCTGACCTTCTCTGTACTTCTCTATTAACATCCTCAAAGCAAACACTGCATCTTTGGTGCTCTTTCTTGGCATGAAACC
This sequence comes from Plotosus lineatus, assembly GCA_024760905.1. Classification (NCBI taxonomy): domain Eukaryota; kingdom Metazoa; phylum Chordata; class Actinopteri; order Siluriformes; family Plotosidae; genus Plotosus; species Plotosus lineatus. The sequence goes on from CM045729.1 coordinate 79,700,846, forward strand.
AAACTATTGTTCACAAATGCTGACCTCTGTCCTTAGTTTAGCTTCCACTATTCTTTCCCATAACGTCATCGTATGCCTCATCAACTTTATCCCTCTGTATTTGCCACATCTCTGTACGTCTCCCTTGTTCTTAAAAATGGGCACCAGCACACTTCTCCATTCCTCTGGCATCTGCTCACTCTCTAAGACCTTGTTGAATGTTCTTGTCAGAAAATCTACTGCTACCTCCGCTAGACACTTCCATACCTCCACCGGTATGTCATCAGGACCAACTGCCTTTCCATTCTTCATCCTCTTCAATGCCCTCCTCACTTCACCCTTACTAATCTTTGCTACTTCCTGGTCCTCAACAGTCATCCCTTCTATACTCTTTTTTTCTCTCTCATTTTCCTCATTCATCAGCTCTTCAAAGTACCCTTTCCATCTTCCCAGCACACTTCTGTCACCAGTCAATACATTTCCCTCTCTGTCCTTTATCACTCTAACTTGCTGCACGTCTTTCCCATCTCTATTTCTCTGCTGTGCTAACCTGTATAAATCATTTTCTCCTTCCTTACTGTCCAACCTATCATACAAGTCATCATACGTCCTCTGATTGGCCTTTGACACCGCTACCTTCGCCTTACGCTGTTTCTCCCTGTACTCCTGTTTACTCTCTTCAGTCCTCTCTATGTCCCACTTTTTCTTAGCTAACCTCTTCCTTTGTACACACTCCTGCACTTCCTCATTCGACCACCAAGTCTCCTTATCTACTTTCCTTCCAGAGGACACACCAAGTATTCTCCTACTTGTGTCCCTGATCCCATTGGCAGTGGTTGTCCAGTCATCTGGAAGCACTTCCTGACCAATCAAAGCCTGTTTCAACTCCTCCTTGAAGACAACACGACACTCTTCCTTTTTCAGCTTCCACCACTTTGTCTTCTGCTCTGCCTTTGCCTTCTTCACCTTCCTCACCATCAGCATCATCCTGCACACCACCATCCTATGCTGTTTGGCCACACTCTCACCCCCCTACTACTTTGCAGTCACTGACTTCCTTCAAATTACATTGCCTACACAAGATGTAGTCTACCTGTGTGCTCTTACCTCCGCTTTCATAAGTCACCCTAAGCTCCTGTCTCTTCTGGAAGAAAGTTTTCACCATAGCCATTTCCATCCTTTTTGCAAAATCGATCAACATCTGTCCTTCTGTGTTTCTGTCCTGGATACCAAACCTGCCCATCACTTTCTCTTCCCCTCTGTTTCCTGCACCACCATGTCCATTGAAGTCTGCACCAATGACCACTCTTTCACCTCTGGGGGTACTCTGCATCACTTCATCTAATTCACTCCAGAATCTCTCCTTCTCTTCTAGCTCACATTCCGCCTGTGGGGCATAAGCACTAACAACATTGACCATCACGCCTTCAATTTCTAACTTGAGACTCATCACTCTGTCTGACACTCTTTTCACTTCTCGAACATTCCTGACAAACCCCTCCTTCAAGAGGACTCCTACTCCATTTTTCTTCTCATCCACACCGTGATAAAACAGCTTAAACCCTGCTCCTAAGCTTATAGCCTTGCTCCCTTTCCACCTGGTCTCCTGAACACACAGTATGTCCACCTTCCTCCTCTGTGTCATGTCAGGCAGCTCTCTAGCTTTTTCCTTCATAGTTCCAACATTTAAAGTCCCTACTCTTAGTCCTAGACTCACACATTTCCTCTTCTCTTTCTGCCTACGGACACGCCTCCCGTCTCTCCTTCTTCAACGTCTTCGACCAACAGTAGTCCAATTGCCACCAGCACCCTGTTGGTTAACAGCACTGATGGCGGGCCTCGACCGATCTGGTATGAATTTCCTTTTGATCATTTGCATGAGAAATGTGGCAGAAGTTTTACGCCGGATGCCCTTCCTGTCGCAACCCTCTGCATTTATCCGGGCTTGGGACTGGCGTGAGTGAGACACTGGTTTGCCCCCCCCTCATCCCAGCTGCATTAAAGGACACCCTGACTATTTTGCTAAAATTTGGTATCCTTCTATAATATTTTTATTTTACATCCATAATATTTTTAATTAGCAATATCAATCTTTTGTTTGCGGCCGTTCCTTTTCAGGGGTCGCCACACAGTGAATCATCTGCCTCCATCTTCATGGAAGTCATATTAATGATTTGCATGTTTGATTTGGCATGGGTTTTTACATCAGATGCCCTCCCTGACACAACTCTTTAGCAAGGGGCACAAACACGCTGACGGCTATGCAGCTACTGTTGACGAAATTCATCAATGGTTCTTTTGCATCAAGCTCTCACCATAGACAATGAGAGACATGGCTGGCCTTTGATAACCCAGTTAGCTGCCTTGGGGGTGGGGGTGCAACCTTGTGGAGAGTGGGGAAGGTGCACTGCAAAAATTTACATTTAACAACATTTAAAAGCTTATCTCCTGCAATATATATATATATATATATATATATATATATATATATATATATATATATATATATATATATATATATATATATATATATTTTTTTTGTTATAATATACTATGAAAGAGCAGAATGTGTAAAATTATTAATAATGCTTGAAGAATATATTTCTTGATAATTTAACTTGATTTAGGAGAATACAAGTAAAATATTTTTAAACAATATTAATAATTTCACGCATCCTCTCCTTGCCTACAGTCGTATATTATTAGATTGGATGTAGACGTAGAGAGATGTTATTACGAAAACAACATCAACAATATATTTTGGCTGGATATAAGCCATTATATATATTTTTGATCTTGACTAGATAGCAAATCTTTGCAGTAGGGCGTTATAATGGGTGCATGGGCGGTTCTACATGGACCACCACACGTGAATTTCACAATTTCTGCTGGACTGCAGAAGTCTTTGTAGGTACTTCATTCTGCTAACAAGTGACTAATGTGGTCAGTGCTCAAGCACGGTTAAAGTTTGGATATGGTTATGCCTTTGGATATGGACAGCATTTGAAATGTTTTGAGTGATCTTTGCTGTATTGGTTCAGGCTGAACCACTGTACACTTTCATATGCCCACCAAGCACTTTATTACTCATGGTTTGTTTTGTTTCCCTGAAGTGGGAGCCTAAATGTTCACTCAAAACCTCTTCCTTTCAGAACCATGCTTTCTTTAGCTCCTACAATGTGCATACACAGATATGTAGTTATGTTTTTCAACAGGTCTGAGAAATATGAGAACATTCCCCTGGTCAAACAACGCCTAATGATACCACATGGGTAGCTTCCTGATCCTAATAAAGCTTTGTTTGAGATTGAATAGCAAATGTGATATGAGTGTTTGTGGCAGGTTATGGCTAACCAAACTATAATGTACAGCACCTGGTTCTGCTTAGCTTGTTTTTTTTTAATTTATAAGACTCAGCTGACACTGGGTGTAGGTGTGGTACACCCTGAACGGCTTGCCAGACCATCACAGGGAAAGACACACACAACTATTTACACTCATATTTACACTTAGGGGCAAGTTCAAGAACACAATTAGTCTACTGTTCATGTCTTTGGAAGGTTTGCAGGAAACAGAATACCCAGAGGAAACCCACACAAGCACAGGGAGAACACACAAACTCCACAAAAATGCCCAAAATGGGGATTCAAACCTTTTTGCTCTTAGGTAGAAGTGTTAACTACGTCATCGAGTCACCCTGAGTGAATTCAGCCCTGAAATTTGGGCTTATCCTGATCCAGAACTAATCTTACTCTCATTGTTCACCTGTGCAGTTATTTTTTTTTTTAGCCTCACTTCATTTGACAGAAGACAAGGGCATCTAAAGATAGCCTACTGCATCGTGTGTTTCAGAGGAAGTGATCATTTAATGCCTCCTGCGGTTATGCACCAAGACCTGTCCTCTTATCCAGGTCAGATAATGCAAAGAGTTTAAGTAGGCTCTGTGAATATAAAGTCTGAGTCAGCAAAACTTGTTTGCTTATCAGGCTGCACCCTTTGTGAGACCGCTACCGTTTTCGACACAGGTATTTTTCTTAGTTCTTCACTCACTCACTCATTTACAAAGTCACCTAATCCTATAAAGGTCATGAGGAGGCTGGAGGCTGTCATAGTCAACACCGAGAGAAACTGGGGTTCACCCTGAACTCGCCAGACCATCGCAGGAAAACACTCATAACTATTCACACTCACACCTAGGATCAAATTGAAACAGCCAATTAGCTTAATGTGCATGTCTGGGCTGTTGGAGGAACAAGCACCAGAGCACAGGGAGAACATAAAGCACAGACTGGCTGAGCCCAGGATTCACCACAGTGCCACCATATTCAAATTAAACAACCATAATTAAAATTAAGGAGAAGTGCTGGCCTGTTGTTAGGGTGCCAGATTACTCATCCGAGGTTGGGGGTTAAAGCCCAGCTGTCAATGGTTGTCACTGCTGTCCCTCCAGTGCAGCTAACTGGGTTATCAAAGGCCAGCCATGTCTCTCACTGCCTATGGTGAGAGGTTCATGTAAAAGAACCGTTGCTGACTTTCGTCAAGCGTAGCTGCATAGCCGTCAGCGTGGTTCTGCCCCGCGATGGCCTGGCGAGCTGTTCAGTGTTTACTCTTCTCTCGTCCGGAGTCGGCCGAGATGGGTGAAAGCCTCCCTGTGGTCCTAAGATTAAGCGGTTCAGAAAAAGAATGAATAAAATTAATCATATTTTTAGCCAAAAAGAAAATTAATTTATATTTTTATTGACTAGCTGAAGCTTTATCCTAATTGTCAGCATTTTTAACAAGAGACATTTGCGAACGCTAACGGCATATTTTTATGTTACTTGAATAAAAAGAGTTTGTACTACATTAAGGCAAATATGGGCCTATGATGGGTGTATGCTGCCATAATCCAGAGTCGGCTGAGATGGAAACGAGCCTCCCTGCAACCCCAACTGGGAAGTGAATGAATGAATAATATATGGCTTGTTTGTAGGAATGTATTTTATCTCGTGCTTCTGTACCTTCAGCTGTGGGCAATTTGTGTGTTATTTATCAGCTTTTCATGTCAATGCAGAGCCTTTTTCGTAACTCGGGAGTTTCGTAAGTAGAGGTGCATTTTACATGTAAAACACCTGATTCGTTCCAAGGCTCCCAAGACTACCCCATAAACCCTTTAAAAATGATAAAAGTACACCAATTTTGTATGAAATACGGATTAAAAGTAAAAGAAAATGATTTATTAAACAATTTAAACATTTTATTAACATATTTATTAATTAATCCATTATTAAACATTTTTTATTAACACACACACACACACACACACACACACACACACACACACACACACACATATGTCTCTCTCTCTCTCTCTCTCTCTCTCTCTCTCTCTCTCTCTCTCTCTCTCTCTCACACACACACACACACACACCCACACACACACACACACAAAACTCAGGCCCTGCCCACATGCAACACGCAGCTGACGGAACAATTCTATTTAAATGTTTAAATGAACGGGATGTTTTATTTAAAGCAGAATTACAGTATCTGTTTGAAAGATCAGAGGTCCTCATTCAATATTAACTTGCTTCCTGTGAGATCGGAGGTCTTCTCCCACGGAGCACTTTGTTTTAATATCATGCCGAAATTATCGCCTCCGTCAATTTATTTCCGCTTTAAGGTCTCTTGCTGGTTCAATATCATCCCGATTGTAGAGGGGTTTCGGCGATAACAAAATATAACGTTGCATGAGCAATCTTAAAACAAGCCAACAGTCAACTCTCCTTCACGCGTGTGACAAACAGGAAGTTTGGGTACAGGAAGTATGGGTAACGTTAGCTGCCAATGGGAGGCCAGCGGGGTGGGATGCTGGGATCAGCCAATGAGACAGCAACTCGTGCATCATGTGAAATTTTGATTGGCGCGTTTGAATTTTGAATGGCGCATTTGGCGCTTTTCGTATGAGGATGTTGTTTTCGTATCCCAGGGACGAAAACTTAGGAAAATGTTTTTCATAACCCGGAATTTTCGTACCCAAGGGGTTTTGTAAGTAAGGGGTGGACTGTTTTATTTATTTTATAATCATTTGTTTGAGGTGTTGTACTCAATTGGACAGGCATGAGCTTTCCAAACCAGGTCCCATGAGCAATGCGAACCACTGCACCACTGTGCCGTCCTAGTGTAGCAGAGGTTGACCAAGGCTTGTGACCTCAGAAAATTTATAATGCTCATTTGGGAACCATTGCCCAGATATTCTATGAAGCTCTAAATTAAGTCTTCAAACAACTAATTCTGCATTGGGGGCAGCTGTAGCCTAAAGGTTTAAGAAGAAGGCTGATTCTGGAACCAGCAGGAAAAATGTGTGGCGGTGGAGGAGTGAGCTGCACCTTTCCTTCCTCCACATTCATGGCTGAACTACCTTTGAGAAAGGAACCTCACCCCAACTGTATTCTGGATGTCCCCTATGCATGTGCTCACTGTTTACGTGTGTGTACTCACACTGGCTGGGTTAACTGCAGAGGCAATTTATAATAATGTCTGAGGGATTAATACAGTACAGTACAGGGATCCCTGGTTACTTCGCGTTTCAATTCATGCGGCTTCAGTGCATCGTGTTTTTTTTTTTTTTGTTTTGTTTTGTTTTTTTGTTTTTTTTATAAATATTCATCGAATTACAAAATAAGAAATTTAAGAAAGAATAGGGGAAAATTTAAGGAAAATGCCACAAAACAAGGCCAATTATGCAAAAAAAAAAAAAAAACAACACAAAACAAAAAACAACCCCAAATCTCCCATCAAAACTAGTTACATTGTTGTGAGGTGTGTGTATTTATATATTTTTTATATCTTATGCATTAATTTTGAATGTTTAATTGTTATTATAAGCATTTATAGCATTGAATATGTATTTATTGATATTATATACACATATACATGTACGTATACGGCAGCTGGTGGGGGGGGGGGGGGGTATCCTACTTCTCGGATTTTGATGATCGTGTGGGAATCTCAGTCTCAATTAACTGCGGAAAGTGAGGGATCCCTGTATATCACAATCAAAAATTAGCTTTGCCTAACAGATTTAATACTGGTTTACTAGCACACTGTACCAGAAGTGCTCTCCTGCATTATAAAGTTCAAAGCTACAGCATAAACAACTGCTGTGTGATATGGGCCGCAGTCATACAGCCAGAGAAGCACCATTTGGACTTTATTTATCAGGAGCTCCTTATGCATTCAAAATTAAATTACTCCGAGACTCTTGCTTTATTGTAGAGTTGCACTTTTCTCAAAGAGTTTGTGCTTTTGCCTCACAAACACTGCCAACTCCTCTTATCTTTATTCAGCAAAAATAGATGTTCGTGACATGCAATTAGGATTATGGATGCTTGTATATCAGCTGTGCTTACACATCAACCCTCATTTATGATGGCTGTGATGCACATGTACTCCTAATCATATGTTTAAGCCAAGCTTAAGGGCTTCCTTTTCAGGTTGATAGGAAAAGGTCCTTAAGGTATGACTATTTTTATTTTCTAAGCGTTTTCCTCTCTTTCTCTCTCTCTCTCTTTCTCACACACACACACACACACACACACACACACACACACACACACACACACACACACACACACACACACATCAGTCCATCACACTAAAAATGCTGCTCTATGTTTAGTGGGGCTCTGAATGAGTACTTGTGTGGCTATGGAGGCTGATTTGTGACTGGCACTGTTAGTCACAAACTTAGCAAGCGAAACTTGATGACCTGGCCTTTAAGGATGCCTTCATGTGTTAGTGATGTGCGATTTGTGAACCAGTTGTTCAAAAGAATTGGCAAGTTTAACCAAACAAGTTGAATCGATTCACCAGCACTTCGCTAATACTTTATTATCTAAAACTGTATATTATCACATAAAGTAGTGTGATGCACCGTGCAGCAGGAAATCTCCAATTGTACCACAAGGCTAATTTGCCTGTGATGGCGAACCAAGGTAGTGAGCCACTGAATCATTGAGTGACCAGGTAGAGTTATGCCAGCCTGACACTAGTACGCATTCATGGTACTCCACGGTACGCCAAAGTGAGTACCTTTGCGGGAATTGTGAGTGCCATCATGGGAACAATGTGGAAACTATGAGCGAGATGAGTGCCATTGAGGGACATTGCCGACCCAAAAAATGAAACATGTTCATTAATTTTGTCACGCACTCTTTTGCGTACCTTTCCGCAAACTATAAGGAAACTGTGAGGAAACAGTGAGGGCACGTGTAACCCTCACCCACACTGTTCTGGTTTTTCTCTTCTTTGATCTAGTTGATTTGCTGGTAGTAACAGGTGTGGATTCTAGCTGCTTACATATGTCAATGTCATAGTATTTGATTAGTATTAATGCAGCAGCTCCTGCAAGAAAGATACTTTGTTGATTTAATGCCATTTTCTCTGCATCTCTGGAGTTCATCATCTTGACAACTACAAGAATAAATGGTGGATAAATCCAGCTACCCAATATATATATACTAGTCCTTCTCAAAAAATTTGCATATTGTGATATAGTTCATTATTTTCTGTAATGTACTGATAAAAATTAAACTTTCATATATTTTAGATTCATTGCACACCAACTGAAATATTTCAGGTCTTTTATTGTTTTAATACTGATGATTTTGGCATACAGCTCATGAAAAGCCAAAATTCCTATCTCAAAAAATTAGCATATCATGAAAAGGTAGTCTAAACGAGCTATTAACCTAATCATCTGAATCAACCAATTAACTCTAAACACCTGCAAAAGATTCCTGAGGCTTTTAGAAATTCCCAGCCTGGTTCATTACTCAAAACCGCAATCATGGGTAAGACTGCCGACCTGACTGCTGTCCAGAAGGCCATCATTGACACCCTCAAGCAGGAGGGTAAGACACAGAAAGAAATCTCTGAGCGAGTAGGCTGTTCCCAGAGTGCTGTATCAAGGCACCTCAGTGGGACGTCTGTGGGAAGGAAAAAGTGTGGCAGAAAACGCTGCACAACCAGAAGAGGTGACCGGACCCTGAGGAAGATTGTGGAGAAGGGCCGATTGCAGACCTTGGTCGACCTGTGGAAGCAGTGGACTGGGCTACAGGTGCCGCATTCCCCAGGTCAAGCCACTTTTGAAAAGGAAACAGTGGCAGAAGCGCCTGACCTGGGCTACAGATAAGCAGCACTGGACTGTTGCTCAGTGGTCCAAAGTACTTTTTTCGGATGAAAGCAAATTTTGCATGTCATTCAGAAATCAAGGTGCCAGAGTCTGGAGGAAGACTGGGGAGAAGGAAATGCCAAAATGCCTGAAGTCCAGTGTCAAGTACCCACAGTCAGTGATGGTCTGGGGTGCCATGTCAGCTGCTGGTGTTGGTCCACTGTGTTTTATCAAGGGCAGGGTCAATGCAGCTAGCTGTCAGGAGATTTTGGAGCACTTCATGCTTCCATCTGCTGAAAAGCTTTATGGAGATGAAGATTTCATTTTTCAGCACGACCTGGCACCTGCTCACAGTGCCAAAACCACTGCTAAATGGTTTACTGACCATGGTATTACTGTGCTCAATTGGACTGCCAACTCTCCTGACCTGAAGCCCATAGAGAATCTGTGGGATATTGTGAAGAGAAAGTTGAGAGACACCAGACCCAACACTGTGGATGAGCTTAAGGCCGCTATCGAAGCATCCTGGGCCTCCATAACACCTCAGCAGTGCCACAGGCTGATTGCCTCCATGCCACGCCACATTGAAGCAGTCATTTCTGCAATAGGATTCCTGACCAAGTATTGAGTGCATAACTGAACATAATTATTTGAAGGTTGACTTTTTTTTTATTAAAAGCACTTTTTTTTATTGGTCGGATGAAATATGCTAATTTTTTGAGATAGGAATTTTGGGTTTTCATGAACTGTATTCCAAAATCATCAGTATTAAAACAATAAAAGACCTGAAATATTTCAGTTGGTGTGTAATGAATCTAAAATATATTAAAGTCTGAATACGCTGATCCAAAGGTTGGGGGTTCGAGTCCCACTCTTCACAGGGTTGTCACTGTCCCCCCCAGTGCGGCTAACTGGGTTATCAAAGGCGGGCCATGTCTCTCACTGTCTATGGTGAGAGGCATGTAAAAGAACCATTGCTGACATTCATAAAGCGTAGGCTGCAAAGTCCTCAGCGTGTTTCTGTCCCTTGCTAAAAGGGGTTGACAGGAAGGGCATCCGACGTAAAAACCTCTTCCAAATCAAACGTGCGAATCAGATGATTCGCTGTGGCGACTCCCGAGTAAAAGGGAAAAAGCCGAAAGGAAGACAAAAGAAAGAACTCTCCGCTTTGCTGGGATTCACATCAGTACAGGCTGTGTTCTAAACGAGTTCAACGGCACTCTTGTGCACTTGAAAGTCCGGAAGTCTGTATAACCCACAGCAAGTAGACTACTTTCGTAAGTACACTACTTTCGGTATTGAGCGCCTCACATATTGTAAGCGTTTATTGTCTGTTTTAAGCTTCATGTAAAGTGGCTCGGTATAAATAAGTGACTTGAAATGGAGCAAACTTGTCTGGCCATTGAGTGACGTTGAGGAACTTGGCGCACTCCAACACAAACAATTTGCAAAAATACCACAACGGTGAGGAATCGAGTGGAACGTCATGGAACATCCTCAATTGTACGAATGAGCAAGCTATGAGCAAAGCTTATTCCTCTCTGGCACGAACTGTTTGACTGACAGGTGAAATAAACACAAAATCATCCTGCCATGGTACGCATGAATGAGTGCCATTGAGAATTTAAAATGTGTCCTAGTGTCAGGCTGGCTTTAGCAAATTGATAACTCACTGAATTGTGGTGGCCTGGTGAAAAAAGGTGCTGAATCACTGATCCCAAGGTTGGAGTTTCAAGTCCCACCATCAACGGGTTGTCACTGTCCCCACAGTGCAGCTAACTGGGTTATCAAAGGCTTGCCATGTGTCTCACTGTCTACTGTCTCACTGTCTAGGCTGTACTTTTACATTGCTGACATTTGACAAGAGTAGCTGCATAGCCATCAGTGTGTTTCTGCTCTGCGATGGCCTGGCAAGCCGTCCAGGGTGTACTCTGCCCTTACACAGAGTCGGCTGAGAAGGGCATCATATTTAAAAATATTCAATGTGATATCACTTTATTAGGCGGAGTCAATAGCTCACCGAGTTAACAGTATGCCTTCCAACCTGGTGATGTGGTTTTGAGCCTTGCAGGGTTTTTTTTTTAAATGAATCAGTAAATCAAATGGATGTATATGATTCAATTCACTACAGTTGGACGAAACAGTCAGTATCTCTTCACATGGTACAGTCTGAGGCCAGTTTCTCTCAGGTTGAGAATTTAAGCTTTGATATAAAACATCTTTGTAACCTGACTGCAGTCCTTCACATTTCTGAACCCACTGAATAAGAGCAGTGTGAGTATGAGTGAATTTTGGTGGATAAAAGGTTGCACAAGTCCAGATAAATATCAACAGGAACAATATCAACAATATGAACGTTAAACAATAAGTTCACATTAAAATCACGTCTTCGAAACCTTATTACAGAAGTTGTCGTCTGTCTGCTATTAGAATTTAATTTAATGCTGTCAGTTGACGACCATTGAATTTGAGCTTTATGTCTGTTCATTATCTGATCCTCCACTGCTCTTGTGCATGAGCACACAATTAATCCACATCCATTCTCATTGAAAAAATTACTTTACTGATTGATCTCAGTCAATCTTTATTTCCCTCATTCGATGATAAGACCTACTTTTTTTGCAGAATTCAGTTAAATTGCTCACATACCATATATAGTGTGCAGTGTAGTGTTGGGTGCGAAATTCCACGCAGTGCCTGCAGTAAACCAATGCATATCTCAACATACTGCAGCTGGATTACTCATTATTGAGAAAACCATTGATCCATGAGACTTTGAAAAATGAGGAGGAACCACCGATTTACACTGGCAAAGCATTTACCTATAAAAGATGTATAGCTGTGACTGTGTCCCCCAGTCTTGTGATTAATTTAAGAGCTGACATTCTATGAAAGAAAAACACTTTCTCAAGACTCAATTCATCAAAAAATATGAATACGAGAACTGAAAGCTTTAAATTAACCTCTTTGTGGTGGCGACGTCGATGCGGTCATTTTAATGGAACATCAGCATGTCGATGTACCAATTCTACAATATATGATTGCAATTTTCCCACAGCTGACACAAAGATTGCACAAAAAGGCAAACATTAAACAGTGTAAATGACGTGTAGAAGACATTTTGTACACACTGTAGAAATGAGTCATAAATATTTGTGCTGTAGAAAGGATTTCTACATGTTCTTTGTGTGTGTGTGTGTGTTTGTGTGTGTGAGAGAGAGAGAGAGAAATTGTGTAATCATTGTTGTTATGAATTTAGGCACTTCCCTACTGAAGTGGAAGCATTTTATACAAAGGCCTGCATTTCACTGAGACAGCAATGCTACACTGATTTTGATTACTTATTGTTTCTTTGATTGCTTGCTGCTGTACTCCTGCCTGGCTCCCATGGTTCCTGGACATTTAGAAATGCATTTGTGCTGCCTTTCCCTTTTATTCTTTTCCCATATGTTGTCTTCAGGTGTGACCTCCAGGTCTCTCTTGGCCCATCTGCGCCCTTGCTATACCAGTCGTGGCCATTCTCCAAACTGTTACCAGGCAGAACCTTGGCAGTCTGTCCTTGGTTGTCCCCCACTGGTTTGGCATTTGGACTCACTCATTTGAATTGCTGCTATTTGTCGTGAGCTAGCATGTCCTAGATAATGCGTCATGCAATAATATTATCAGACGTTTTGGGTTTTTTTTCCCCTCTTTTTGGAATTAAGGGCTTTGGCTATGCACCTGAGACTTTTATTATTGTAGTTAATAAATCTATACACACTAAACAAAGTGTTGTGAAGCTTACACAAATACATCAGCAAATTTTATTCTTATGATTCGTGGATATCTTATATTAAATGATACCAAAATTCTTAAATTTGTTCTTTCCCAAATTCTTAAAAATACTATTATTATATCAAGCATTTAGCATAGTTCGGCACCCGAGCTAGCCATCATTAAGCAGAAATATAAAAATCAATGGATTCATTAACTTAAAGCTGTAAAATGTTTACAGATAATCACAGTGATATTATAATACAAAACAAAATACACAATGATCTTAAATATTAGTTTTTCGAGATGCCATCGTTCTTTCACTCATCATGTCCTTCTTTGTACCATGGCAGCGTCTTCTTCTTTGCAGCCCTCCATTGAAATGGAAATTTGCCCAGAAAAAAATAAACCTCAGGAAACTGCATCCTGCTGTGTCTGTTCATTCGACTTTCTATAATCCCTTCTTGTAGATGTAGAATCAGGCATGAATGAATATTTTTGCCTTCAAACTCCTCTGTACAGGGTTGCAGTTGCCATCACCTGGAAAGTTCACATTCGCATAAAATAAAATAAGATCATATTTTCTCTTTGAAAAATGCTTCTCATTACAGTGCAACATCTTCATAGGAGGTTTCTGCAAAGATCTTGCTTCCGATCACATCCATCTTTGTTAAAGAATGAACACCAAAAATTTAGAAGAAGAAGTGTGAAAATAAGACAAAAGATAATACACCCCCCCTCCCCCCGGAGTGAGTTGTACTTGCAGACTATAATTTATTTAGATTTATTGGAGGGACCAAACAGCGTCCAGGCCTCATGGAGACACGCCAAGCCATGGCAGGGTGGTGGGGGGTATAAAATTATAAAGCAAAGACCCCCTCAGGGTAGATTTAGGAATGGCAGAGATGCTGTGTAAGAGAGAGAGAGAGAGAGAGAGAGAGAGAGAGAGAGAGAATTACAGTCAATTGCACATCCTCCTGTATATCTATCTGGACTCCCCCAGCTGCAATGCGTCCATGCATGGTGAGGACTAATTATGTTTCGCTCGAGCTATCTGCGTGTTTAATAAGCAATTACGGCATCGCTATGGAGTGTGAGCTGACAATTTGTCTGCAGTGATTAATAAGGCCTGTCGCATTATGGACTGGAACCAAACTGAGCTGTCCCAGGTCATTATCTGTAACTTACTCGGTTATTGGTAATGATATTGTGACACTTGAATGGAGCGCATGTTGACACTCCAGATCTATTCAGTACCCTGATCACTGATTGGAGCTGGATTTCAGATGGATCTATCACACTTTTATCGTCAGACATGACAGCACTGCACAAATATGGCAGAAAGTAATAAGAGCTACATTTGCATGTAGATTTATTGCTTCCACATTTATTTAGGCCTGACCTGGGGAAATAAAACTAATTGAATTGTAGTTTTCACACCCATACCCAATTATCAGCTTTCACGGTGCTAGAGACATTCATGCTTGGCAGTTGCTTTTAGGGAAGCAAGCGTAAGCGTGGTGCAAAGTTTTAAAGCTAGTATTACAATTAGCATTAACTGATCCAATTTAAGAAAAAAAAAAAAAAAACTGCACAGCTCAGTGGCTTGTGAAATATATAAAACAGCATATGTTGACCCAGAAAATGCTGGCGAGACTATGTTTCTCAGCTTGTCTGGGAACATCTTGTTTCATCTGAAGAGGGAGAGGAACGCATGGATCTCAATAACAGGGATCTCTGGAGCTCACTGCTTAGGCTGCTGCCCCTATAACCCGAGCCTGACTCAAGCAGAAGAAGATGAAGATAAAGATGAAGTATATGCTGAATTTTAGACTGTGTTTAAATACTGTAAAACTACAGCACAGCCAAATATTAATTTTGCAATATTGTGGTCTGCTAGGTTTTGAGTGGTGAATTAGACCAGTACGTATTCTACAGTTAACTAAAGATAAAGTTTACCTTTATTTTAAGAGTAGACAATGGGACGTCCAATTTAAAAAAAAAAAAAAAAAAAAAAAAAAAAAAAAAAAAAAATATATATATATATATATATATATATATATATATATATATATATATATATATATATATATATATTCTATATTCTATATTTTATATCCAGATATCCAGTGCCTAAGCTACTGGGCAGCAGTGGCAAGGAAATACTCCCCAAGAGGACATGAAGAAATCTAGAAGAACCAAACTCGGGGATAGCAGAGCCCTTCACATTCCAATATAGCAGTAAGCAAGTGTAATGGTAAACCATACCATGAGTTCGGGTTAGGGACACTTGGGATGGAGATGATCATTTGAGACATCTTCATTGTTAGATCAGTCCAAGATTACAGTGTTAATATAGAATTATTTGCTGAAGCAATACTTAGACTTAGGTAAGTCGTTTCACAAAGTAGCATTTACTTATAAACAATTTTTAGTTAAACAATATACCAAAAAAAAAGCATGGATAATGCTTCATTTTTTTTTTTTTTTTTTTTTTTTTTTTTTTTTTTTTTTTTACAAAAAACAAGTATTACATTTGAAATGAAGACACCCCTGTTTTTCAATATCAGATACTGTACTGTAACAAGCCTTGCATAATAATCAGTATCCTCCTGCGGCTACCATGACATCCTGTAAACTAATGAAAACAATATCTACCGAGACATGAATTAAGGCTCACTCTGTGAGCTGTGAGAGAAACTCAAGCAGACAGATGGTTTAATGAATATATACATATGCAAAGGAGTCACATAATGAGGCTGTATCATTTCTTCCATGATGGTTTGCAATTACTATGACAACCAACTCGCTTCTATCCATGATAACGAATACTTTGCAAATACTTTATATTCCAATAATAAATATAAATAAAACTATTTTATATTATGTTCCTGCATTATGAAGATTTTGACTCAGCAATATTTACTAGCTGTTTATCAAAATACAATATAAGTTATTAACCATACAAAATAATTTTAATACAATGGTACCTTGATTTATGAGTGTCCCTAATAACAAATTTTCCATGAAACGAGCTTCGATATCACCAAAAATCTGCCCCAGCTAACTAACAAATTTTTGACTTCCAAGCTCTGCTTTTGAAAACAAATGGCGTTTCCGGGTTGATTACCTTTCCTTTTGTATTTCTCTGCGCTCTGAAAAGGCCTTGTGCAGTGCGTTTCAATTATTTTCTGTGATGCCCTCTATAGGAAGAAAAAAAAACATTTTAACCCCCACCCCCCCATCCCCACCCCAGCACCCTGCACGTGACTATAAATAATGTTTACTGCACTTCATATAGTTTGCGCTGTGTTTTTCCTCCACACCACTGCGCAACAATGAGAGTGCCACTGCCATCTAGTGTAGATGATGCACAATTACACTTAAGGCTGGTCCAGTATGTTAAAAAAGCATGTTCCCCAGGATCATATGCGCCAATTAGCCTCAATAAAACAGTTAAACCCCCCCTCCCTAAATAAATAAATAAATAAACAAAAAGTTAAAAAATAGTAGTGTAAGTTAATGTTATTCTTAAGTTCAGACGTACTTACTGTATTGTTTATTGACTTGTTGTTTATTCTTGTTTTATTGTTATTTGTTGTTAATTACAGTATTATAAATGTTACTGTACATTTGTTATTATTGTGAAATATTTATTGTTGCATGTTTATCTTACATGTATTATGCCAAAAAAATACGTGTTTGTGTCAGCTTATATGAGTTTGTGAGGAGTTGGAATGGATTAATTGGTTTTCTATTGTTTTCGATGGGAATTTTTGTTTCATCTAACGAACGTTTCCACTTACGAGCTTTCCCTCGGAACAGTAATAATTATAAGGATGTGGGTCCCAGAGCACATATTCCCACTCAGTTAAAAAAATGCACTGCAGAATGGGGACCTCTTAATACTTTATGAAACCTGGAATGGGGAGAATAACAGCTCTGATCCTGAAATGTTGATCAAAGTTGGACACAATAACACCAAAAATCGATCATTGTTTTCTTTGTTTGTGGGAATATTTTGCAATTTGTGTGAAAAGGTCTCAGTTGTATTTCAAAACAAACGTGTTATTACAAAAGACCGCTGTTCATAGAGAAGCAGAAAGTGACAGCAGAGACAAATAATTAACCCCTTTAAGAATTAAACACTTATTAACAAGAAATATTTTGTAGACTGTCACTAGGATAAGAAATACAATAACTTTTTCTCCTACCCAAAATAATTCAAGTTAACATGTGTCTTGGCTGGGGTCTGAGATTGAATAAAACTCTCTCTGTCATACAAGTTAAATTAATTATAAGATTTTTTTTTTTGTATACGTTCAAAGTGTGCAGTATAATGCAGCCATCAGGCAGGGTGGGGGTGGCACTAACCAGTATCTCTCCCCCTCATGCCGGTCCCAAGCTCGGGGAAATGCAGAGGGTTGTGTCAGGAAGGGCATCCGACGTAAAATCAATGCCAAACTTTTATGATGCAAATCAGAAGTATTACCCCCATACCGGCTCGGTCGAGGCCCGGGTTAACAACGACCACCATCAGTGCTGTCAATAAACAGGGTGCTGATGGAAATTGGACTACTGTTGGTCAAAGACGTCGAAGAAGGAGAGGTGGGAGGCATGTCCGTAGGCGGAGAGAGAAGAGGAAAGGCATGAGTCTAGGACTGAGAGTGGGGACTTTGAATGTCAGAACTATGCAAAGAAAAGGTAGAGAGCTGGCTGACATGATGCAGAGGAGGAAGGTGGACATACTGTGTGTTCAGGAGACCAGGTGGAAAGGTAGCAAAGCTAAAAGCTTAGGAGCAGAGTTTAAGCTGTTTTTTCATGGTGTGGATGGGAAGAGAAATGGAGTAGGAGTCATCTAGAAGAAGGGGTTTGTCAGGAATGTTCTAGAAGTGAAAAGAGTATCAGACAGAGTCATGAGTCTCATGTTAGAAATTGAAGGTGTAATGCTCAATGTTGTTAGTGCTTATGCCCCACAGGCAGGATGTGAGCTAGAAGAGAAGGTGAGATTCTGGAGTGACTTAGATGAAGTGATGCAGAGTACCCCCAGAGGTGAAAGAGTGGTCATTGGTGCAGACTTCAATGGACATGTTGGTGCAGGCAACAGAGGGGACGAGGAAGTGATAGGCAGGTTTGGTATCCAGGACAGGAACGCAGAAGGACAGATGTTGATCGATTTTGCAAAAAGAATGAAAATGGCTGTGGTGAATACTTTCTTCCAGAAGAAACAGGAGCAGGGTGATTTATAAAAGCGGAGGTAGGAGCACACAGGTAGACTACATCTTGTGTAGGCGATGTAATTTGAAGGAAGTCAGTGACTGCAAAGTAGTAGTGGGTGAGAGTGTTGCCAAACAGCATAGGATGGTGGTGTGCAGGATGACGCTGATGGTGAGGAAGGTGAAGAAGGCAAAGGCAGAGCAGAAGACAAAGTGGTGGAAGTTGAAAAAGGAAGAGTGTCGTGTTATCTTCAAAGAGGAGTTGAAACAGGCTTTGGGTGGCCAGGAAGTGCTTCCAAATGACTGTACAACCACAGCAAATGTGATCAGGGACACAGGTAGGCGAGTACTTGGTGTGTCCTCTGGAAGGAAAGTAGATAAGGAGAGTTGGTGGTGGAATGAGGAAGTGCAGGAGTGTGGACAAAGGAAGAGGTTAGCTAAGAAAAAGTGGGACATAGAGAGGACAAAAGAGAGTAAACAGGAGTACAGGGAGACACAGCGTAAGGCGAAAGTAGCAGTGGCTAAGGCCAAACAGAGGGCGGATGATGACTTGTATGATAGGTTGGACAGTAAAGAGGGAGAAAATGACCTATACAGGTTGGCACAGCAGAGAAATAGAGATGGGAAGGACATGCAGCAAGTCAGATTGATAAAGGACAGAGAGGGAGATGTATTGACTGATGACAGAAGTGTGCTGCGAAGATGGAAAGAGTACTTTGAAGAGCTGATGAATGAGGAAAATGAGAGAGAAAAAAGAGTAGAAGAGGTGACCATTGAGGAGCAGGATGTAGCAAAGATCAGTAAGGGTGAAGTGAGAAGGGCATTGAAGAGGATGAAGAATGGAAAGGCAGTTCGTCTTGATGATATACTTGTGGAGGTATGGAAGTGTCTAGGAGAGGTAGCAGTAGATTTTCTGACAAGAACATTCAACAAGGTCTTAGGGAGTGAGCAGATGCTGAAGGAGTGGAGGAGAAGTGTGCTGGTGCCCATTTTTAAGAACAAGGGAGATGTGCTGAGTTGCGGCAACTACAGAGGGATAAAGTTGATGAGCCATACGATGAAATTATGGGAAAGAATAGTGGAAGCTAGACCAAGGGCAGAGGTCAGCATTTGTGAACAACAGTTTGGTTTCATGCCAAGAAAGAGCACCACAGATGCAATGTTTGCTTTGAGGATGTTAATCGAGAAGTACAGAGAAGGTCAGAAGGAACTGCATTGTGCCTTTGTGGATCTGGAAAAAGCACATGACAGGGTGCCAAGAGAGGAACTGTGGTATTGCATGAGGAAGTCTGGAGTGGCAGAGAAGTATGTTAGAGTGGAGCAGGACATGTATGAGAGATGTAAGACAGTGGTGAGGTGTGCTGTCGGTGTGACCGACGAATTCAAGGTGAAGGTGGGACTGCATCAAGGGTCAGCTCTGAGCCCCTTCTTGTTTGCTATGGTGATGGACAGGCTGACAGACGAGGTGAGACAAGAATCTCCATGGATTATGATGTTTGCAGATGACATTGTGATCTGTAGTGAGAGCAGAGAACAAGTGCAGGAAAATCTAGAGAGGTGGAGGTATGCCCTGGAAAGGAGAGGAATGAAGGTTAGCCTCAGAAAATCAGAATACATGTGTGTGAATGAGAAGGACCCAGGAGGAACGGTGATGTTACAGGGAGCAGAGATAAAGAAGGTGGAGGATTTTAAGTGCTTAGGCTCAACAATCCAGAGCAATGGAGAGTGTGGAAAAGAGGTGAAGAAGCGTGTGCAGGCAGGCTGGAATGGTTGGAGAAAATTGTCTGGTGTGATGTGCGATAGGAGAGTGTCAGCAAGAATGAAGGGAAAAGTGTACAAGACGGTGGTGAGGCCAGCGATGTTGTATGGCTTAGAAACAGTGGCGCTGAGGAAAAGGCAGGAGGCAGAGCTGGAGGTAGCGGAGATGAAAATGATTAGGTTATCTCTGAGAGTAACGAGGATGGATAGGATCAGAAATTAGTATATCAGAGGGACAGCCCATGTAAGATGTTTTGGAGACAAAGTCAGAGAGGCTCGATTGAGATGGTTTGGACATGTACAGAGGAGGGATAGTGCGTATATTGGCAGTAGGATGCTGAGGTTGGAACTACCAGGCAGAAGGCCTCCAGGAAGACCAAAGAAGAGATTTATGGATGTGGTGAAGGAAGACATGAAGGTCGTTGGAGTCAGAAAAGAAGATGCAGAGGACAGGGTGAGATGGAGGCGGATGATTTACTGTGGCGACCCCTGAAGGGAGCAGCCGAAAGTAAAAGAAGAAGTTCAAAGTGTGCAATATCTTTTCAAACGCACTACACTGTACATACAGTCAGAATTATTAAATGTTGCACCAGACTTACAGCTGGCTAAACATAATTGGGCAACACAGGAGTCATTTACACAATCAGCTCACAGAAAGACGGTCCTAGGCTTGAGTCCGTGCCTCAGGCATTCCTGTATGTTGTCTACATGTTCTTTTCCGTGCCTGTGCGGGCTTCATCTGGGTAATCTGCTTTCCTCCCACAGTCCAAAGACGTGCACATTACACTAGTTGGCTGTTCCAAATTGCTTCTAGATGCGAGTTTGAATAATTGTTTGTGTTAGAGGGTCTATCAAGCTGTTCAAGGTATACCCCACCTTTGCACAATGCTGTCTGAGATAGACTCCAGCCTCTCTGAGTAGGATTAATTGACTTGGCAAGTGAGTGAAAGGGTAAATACACAAAATGTATTCAAATGCCGCCTTTTAAATCAAGGCACATAGTAAATATTGGCCATGAGTCATTTTTTATCTGCATGTTGCACATTGTGTCCCACATGCAGTTTTTCTGTGTAAAATTGAACAGCACTGATCTGATTCCCTTTGAATTATTTAATCTATACAATTCTGAACCCATGTCCATATTTCCATTCATATCATCTGCATCATCACCTGATCTGCATATTTTTTTATTAGAATATATTATTTCCTTATGTAGGGAGCATTGCTCAAATCTCGTACACTCACTGTTTACTTTCCATCCTTGATCACCCATACTTTTGCTAATTGAGACAAATGATCAGGTCAACATATCAAAAAAGGGAAATGCAAAAACCATGCATGAAATCATACATCTCAGTCATTTCAGTTTATGTTCACTTCAAACATCAGTTATAAAAAATAAATGGGGGAAAAGTGGTTTATTTAAAGTATTTATTTTAATCTTGGTGTGAATGCCGATGATACCCATGTTGCTTGATGCATATAGTCTCTGCTGACGAACTAGTTTTCGGCGGACGAATCAAACCACGCGGTCGAACAGCGCCACGGTGGCGGCCACGAGAAGCTGATGCACGCTCATGGCGTCACAGTTCGTCACCCCCTTTCTTTGAGTGCGGAAGTGGTTTGTGTTTGCTGGACATTTTGGACCATATTGAGTGTACTTTTGCTATTATGGGACCGAAAAAGACCCCACCACAGGCGGAGATCATTGAAAAACACGAACGAGGTGTGCGTTTGTGTGACTTAGCGTCCCAGTACCAGTACGCTAAGTCTACTATTGCTACCATCCTTAAGAACAAGGAAGCTATTAAGGGTGCGTGTGTGGCTAAGGGTGTTTCCAAACAGTAGGTGTTTCCAAACACTCCTTCCAAACAGTAAGTCCCTCCCTCTCTCCTCCTCCCACTCCATTCCATCAAGCCATCAACTACCATCACAAAGTTAAATAAAACGACTTTATTATACAGTACAGTTTATTTCTTTAATTACAACACAATAGCACATTTATTATACATAAAATAAGGTATATTGTTGTGTAGTTTTAAGGCTTATTTAGTAGAAAATTATGTTTTATGGGGACCTGGGAACGGATTATTCTCATTTTAATGGTTTCTTATGGGAAATAAATGTTCGGAAGACGAACTTTTCGCCTTACACACACTTTCTGGGAACCAATTATGTTCGTGAGCAGAGGTATCACTGTATATATATATATAAAACTCCTCCCTGAATCGCAACCTTATCATGGTGGAGGGGTTTGCGCGACCGAATGATCCCTGGAGCTATGTATGTTGTCGGGGGTATAATGCCTATGGTAGGGTCACCCAAGGCAAACAGGTCCTGGGTAAAGGTCCAGACGAAATGCGGTTCAGAAGACCTCAAGAAGCAAAAAGTCCTGGACCTGTGCAACTTACCATGTCTGGTCGAAGACAGGGATGACTAAGGTGAAGGGCAGAGGTAGGAGGACAGTTTACAGACCACTCTGCAATGCCCACAGGACTACGAGAAAGACAACTCATATGACAAACCATACTCCAGGAGTAGCGCCTGCGGTCATTATTAGCAATCGAAAAAACACGATGGCAAACAGAAGTAACACTAGGGTTAGAGTCCCTAAAACAGCTCCCACCACAGACCAAGACCCATTGGGTTTCCATGACGACTTGTCCCCAAACCCACAAGGAAGGAACAAGCCCGATGGAGGTACCTGTATCGGGAGAAGACTTGTCAACCGCAGGAACACTACAACAATATCAACACTTAATGTCAGAACCATAAAGGAAGCAAGATGCAGAGAAGAGTTGGCAGCCAACCTGAGCTTGTATGAAATTGACGTTCTGGGAATCCAGGAGCACTATATTATGCACAAGGGGAAAGTCAAGTATGAAGTCATCAATGGCAACATGCTCATTACAACATCTGGAACTAGGAACCAATCTGGAGCCGCTGTTGGAGCAGTAGGGTTTCTACTCAGCTACAGTCGGCCCCTGACTTACGAAACCTCCTGGGTATGAAAATCCCAGGTTACGAAAAACATTTCCCTAAGTTTTCGTTCCCGGGATACGAAAACAACCCTCTCTTATGAAAAGAAATTCAAAATTTAAATGTGCCAATCAAAATTTCACACGATGCGCGAGTTGCTCTCTCATTGGCTGAATCTCAACATCCCGCCCCACTGGCCTCCCATTGGCTAAGAGGGATGACGCAGAACCAAAAGGAGACCTTCAAGGATATACAGTGAGGACCTCTGATCTTTCAAACAGGTACTGCAATTCTGCTTTAAATAAAACATCCTGTGTGTGTGTGTGTGTGTGTGTGTGTGTGTGTGTGAGAGAGAGAGAGAGAGAGAGAGAGAGAGAGAGAGAGAGAGAAGGAAGCTTAACTCGTTAGTTTTTAGTTTAGTTTTTTAAGTTGTTTAATTCAGTAAATGTTTAATAAATGTGACACATTTAAGCTCATCTGGAATTCCAATCCCTCAAGGAATCAAGTTAAAGTTGAGTTTGGACCTCCGATCTGTCAAGCAGGGAATGCACTTTGAATTCCACGTCTTGTGGGCGTGGCCCACAGCGGTACAATGAACATTTAATTTGTATACAATACACATTTGTATTGTGTGTCTGTGTGTGTGTGTGTGTGTGTGAGAGAGAGAGAGAGAGAGAGAGAGAGAGAGAGAGAGAGAGGTGTGTGTGTGTGTTAATAAAAAAGTTTAATAATGGTTTAATTAATAAATATATTAATAAAATGGTTTAATATGTTAGTAAAATGTTGAAATGGTTTAATGAATAATTTTCTTTTACTTTTAACACATATTTCACAAATTGATGTACTTTTATCATTTTTAAAGGGTTTATGGGGTTGTTTTGGGAGCCTTGGAATGAATCAGGCGTTTAACATGTAAAATGCGACCCCTACTGACTAAACTCCCGCATTACGAAAAAAACACTGGAACGGATTAATTTCGTAAATTGGGGGCCGACTGTATAGAGCAAGCAGTTCACTAGCCAGAGTTACACCGAAATCAGAGAGGATACTAACAGCAAGCTTCCAGGGGAACTCACCAACAAGCATCATTGTCACCTATTGGCCAACCAACACTAACATGGCAGATGAAGACACAGTGAAAGCTCATTACAATGACCTGACAAGAGTAATTGAAGGCATTCCATTCCACAACCTACTGATAGTTGTAAGGGACTTCAATGCAAGAATAGGAGCACAAGAAGCCAAATTCACATTCCACAAGTAAACAAATAGAAATGGTAGACAGCTGTTGGATTTGGCAATCAAAAATGACCTAGTCATCTCTAGCACCAACTTTCGGAAGAAGGCAGGTAAGCTTTGGACCTTCATCAGCCCAGGAGGCATCAAGTGCCAGCTAGACCATGTCCTTATATGTAGAAAGTGGCGCAACAGCATGCTGAATGTGGAGGTATACAGTTCCTTTGCAAGCATCAGCTTGGATCACAGAATTGTATCTGGCAGGGTAAGACTCAGCCTGCAAAAGAAGAAAGCAGAGCCAAGAAAATGGCAGTACGACTGGAACCTGTTCAAAACCAGAAGAGACATGCAAGAGCAGTACACAATCGAGGTACACAATAGGTTTCAGCCACTACAGGAACTTGATGAAACTGCTATGGACCAGTATGAGGGTTTCATCAAGGCTACCAAGGAGGCAGCAGAGAAAGTGGTCCCACTCAGGAAAAGGGGAAGAATGATAAGGCATTTTGAGTACCCCAGGGTGATGAAGGCTTGAGATGAGCTGAATGTTGTGTATGGGCAATACAAGGAGGATACAACCAAAGAGAAAAGGCAAGAGTACAAGCAAGCCAAAAAGAAGTTGAAAGCAAGTTACATAGCAGTTGAGGAGGAAGATCTCAACAACAAGATCAGAGAGGTGGAGAGAGCACATTCAAACTGCAAGCATGGACAGAGCTGGAAACTCATCAATGACATCACTGACAGAAAGACAACTAGAAAGGGAGAGTTGGAAGGAAATATACAGGAAGAAAGGATTGAGAACTGGTGTAACCACTTCAAAACTTTTCTTGGAAATCCCCCTAGTGTCATGGAGGAGGATGAGGAAATTCCTACTGTGTACAAGGAACTCAACATCAAGGGGGGCCGCTTGAACAGGGGGAATATGAGAAAGCTAGGAAATCTCTGTTGGAAGGAAAGGCTAGTTGGGGAGGATGGAATTTCACCAGAAGTTTTGAAGAGATGCGAGGGGCTAGACAAGATCATCCTGGATTTCTGTAACAGACTATTGATTCAGGGAGAAAAGCTGGAGCAGTGGTCCCTGTTAAGTATTATTCCCATACCTAAATCTGGTGATCCTCGACTAAGGAGCAACTACAGGGGTATCAGCCTGAGCTCACTGGTGGCCAGGGTCTGTAACAAGATGCTGCTAAACCATGTGAAACAAGATGGTGACGATTTTGAAAGATATACTGATTTTGAAAGATATCTGCCCTTGCCCAGGGTCAGCTGAGATGGGTGCCAGCCTCCCAGTGACCCTAATTAGGATTAAGCGGTTCAGAAAATGAATAAATGAATTAATAACTGGATAAGATTTTAATATATAACAAAAGCAAATAGACACCATCATTTTAGATGGGAATATCTTATATCAGTACTCCAACCCTCTTTCTTTGCAACATTAAGTTGTTTTGTGTAATGTGACTCTGACTAATTCCACCCTCAGACTGACTCACAATGCTCACTATTGGCTATTGGAAGATCAGACGACTCTTTTTCTCCTGGTGTTTGTGGCACAACTAGATTATATATATATATATATATATATATATTACTAACCTGGTGTAAATGAGTTTTAAAGATGAAACTCACAAGGTGTCCATATAGTTTTTATAGCTCTCTAAAAATATAATGGGTACTTAACCTCTTTTTTTTTTTTTTTTTTAATGCATTGTCCTAACCTCAGCATTAGCACCTGGGCCACCAGTCACTTGGTGGGACGCTGATATTGAGCACTGAGGAAGGTGTTGACTTCACATTTGAATTTTTGCCGGTCACGTGTGGTCACAGTTTCTTCAGGTAGACTATTCCACAATCTTACTGTGGTTGGAAGAAAAGACCTCAGGTGGCTTGTTGTTGATGAGCGGGGGCATTCTAGTGTTGCTGAGTGCTGAGCACTAGACTGTCTGGTAACACGTGCTGCTGGTTTAGGGTGAGGGAGTAGGTTATTTAGTAGGGCATGGGCTTGTTTGTGGTACCTACGGTGGAGCAGTGTTAGTGCTCCCACATTTCTACGTTGTTCCAGAGGCTGAAATTGCATTGAATCCAGGTCACCTGGCTTAGATCCTATTATTTTCATAGCTCCTCTTTGTATGGTATCAAGCCATGAAAATGATGTAGGAGAGGCACTCATCCAGATCGATGAGGCATATTCCATTCTGGACCTCACCATACTCTTATATATCATAGCTCTCTGGTCAGGATTCAGGTACCTGGACACTCTTCTTAGGAGTCCCAAGCGACAGCCAGCATCTTTAGCCATCTTTTTCACGATGTGGTCCATGTGAGGTCCTTGCATATGGTAATTCCTAGTAACTCCACTTCATCCACCTCTGCTAGGATGGCGTCCATGAAATGGAGGTTGGGGTGGTTCCCTTCTGCATCTTTCAGTCGACTGACTGTGATGCTTGTGCACTTTGCTGCTCCGAAGAGGACATTCCATTTAGTTGCCCATTTCTGGATTTCATGCAGGTCTTCATTTAAGCTTTTAGCTGCTGTGGCTCCTCTGTGTTTCCTATCTTAAATGATGCTTAGAACTGAGGAGTCATCTGCATATAGGATAGCTTTGTTCTTAATTATGTCAGTGAAATCATCAATGTAAATGATGAATAATAACGGGCCCAGTATTGACCCCTGGGGTATGCCTGCATTGGCTATTGGCTTCAAGACTTGAGTTGGTGCCGTTTAAGGTCACCTTAAGTATTTTGTCAGCGAGGTAATCCTCTATCCATCTCAGCAGCGTGCCTTTTATGGCTTCTAGTTTTGCAATTAAGCCTTTATGCCAGACACAATCAAAGGTCCTGCTTATGTCCAGGCAGATTAACCTACCTTCTTGCTGCTTGTCTAATGCATTCTGCATGTACTGTGCAACATATGTCAGTGCATCTACAGTTGAATAGCCTGCTCTGAAGCCGAATTGATTGTCTGATATTAGCCGGTGCTTGCACATGTATTTCCACAGGGCTCTGTTTATGAGACTCTCCATCACTTTACTAATAATGCTCAGGAGAGAAACAGGCCTATAGTTGATATGGTCATGTTTATCCTTTTTTTGTAGCATGGTATGAAATATGTAATTTTCCATTGCTTAGGCATATATTGCTTATCATGAAGCAGTTGAGAGAGTCTAGCTAATGGCTTTGCCAGTTCTAGTTCTGCCTGTTTAAGGACTCTGGCAGGTATGGAGTCTGGACCAGTGGCTTTGTCTGTATTTAGCTTTATTAGTGCTTTCTTGACATGTTTTGGCCAGAACACCACCTTTTTGAAGCTGGATTTAGGCTTTGTGAATATAGTGGGCGTTTCTTTTTCGTTATCCTTTTGCGGAATTGTAGATTTCTCTGCAAATATCTCAGCAAAACATTCCGCTTTCTCTTCAGATCGTATGTATGTCTGGTTATTGAGGCTTAGCAGTGGGATATCACATTTACCGCCTTGACCCATAAGTCACTTGGCAGTCCACCACCAGCATTTGCTTCCCTTCTTAAGACCTGTAGTCATTTTGTCTTTTAGACGATTCTTATAATCACTTTTTGCTTTGCGGGACACATAGGTGAAGCCGTGTCGGGCTTGATTGTATATGAAATGATTTTCTGGAGTCATACTTGCTTGGTACTGTCACCAGGCTTTATTCTTCTTCTTATCAGCATTTTTACATGCTTTATTGTACCACTCTGGCTTCCCAGTGAAACTCCTGAATGTTTTTCTCGGTATGTGATTCTCCATAGCTTTCTGGATTGTTTCAGTTACATCTCGACATGATTTTTCAGGATCATCTAATTTGAGCATCTGATTCCAGTGTTTTTCTGCAAGTTCACCTCTCAGTCCATCCCAGTCTGCCTTAGAGTATAGCCATACTGTTCTTGGGGCAGTGGGTTCCTGGACAGGAGATAGTAAGATTGTAGTACTCAGAAGATAATGGTCTGAAGAGCCTAATTCAGGGGCTATCTTAATCTCTGTGCAAAGGTTTGGTGTGTCACACATAATCAGGTCCAGTTTGTTCCCAAGTGTATGGATTGGACCCTTTACTAGTTGCGTAAGCCCTTGAGTAGTGCATAAGGTCTGTGTTTGCTCTCCGGCAATGTCTGTATTGCTTCTACTTTGCAGCCAATCCTTGTGGTAGGCATTGTCATCTCCTGTTAGCATGGTGACTGTTGCATTTGTTTTAGAGCGTAGCTCCTCTAGGTGTTCAGTATACCAGTCTATTGCTGCAGTGTTGACATCTGGTGGTCTATATAAGAGCGAGTAAGAGGATTCCGTTCTATGGAATACCCATTAATACTAATATCTGGGCTTTTGTCTGATACCGCAGATGTAATCAGTGATTCTGTGACCAGTCAATTCTAGTTTTGGTTCTTCTTGTGCCATTTTTAAGATAAGGTGAGCTTTATTTGCTCTAAGGCCTCTGATGTTTGAATACCACATAGTCATTTTCCAGGTTCATGTCCATTTGTCTAGCATGGGTCAGTATCCGAGTTATCCATCCAGGTATATTTTTGTATGCTTTTCTTGTAGAGGTAAGTGGGGTAGGGTGCTAACCCTTAGTGAAGTCTTGCAACACACACACCCCGAGGGAAACCGTCTCACTACCACAGCATACGGACCAAGGGGTTTTAAGCCAAGGTCCACAGTCCTTTGGTGTAGAGGTAAAGGTCATTTGCTGTGTGTGGACCATCTCCCCAGATGGCCTCCCTTTGTAACCTCCCTACTACTCTTTTTTTTCTCTCTCATTTTCCTCATTCATCAGCTCTTCAAAGTACTCTTTCCATCTTCCCAGCACACTTCTGTCATCAGTCAATACATTTCCCACTCTGTCCTTAATCACGCTAACTTGCTGCACATCCTTCCCATCTCTATTTCTCTGCTGTGCCAACCTGTATAAATCATTTTCTCCCTCCTTACTGTCCAGCCTAGCATACAAGTCATCAACTTCAACAAATGAGGACAGGGTGAGATGGAGGCGGATGATTTGCTGTGGCGACCCCTGAAGGGAGCAGCCGAAAGTAAAAGAAGAAGAAGAAGACTGGATATTTTCGAGTGTTCTGTGGAAATCAATTTAAATGAACCAAAAACATTAAAGAAAATGTGCTGAAACTTTTATCGGAGGTAGTACAATGGTGTAGTATCAGCACATCGTCCTCACACTAAGAAAGTTCTGGGGTTGAGTACTGGACCCTGGCACTTCCATGCGGAGTTGCATGTTCTCCCGGTGAATATGTGGGCTTCCCCTGGATACACTAGTTTTGTCCAAAATCATGCATATTAGGCTGATTGGCTGGTCCAAAACGTATGGTGTGAGTATAAGTGTGATTGGCTGCATGTGTTGGCCCCTATGATGGTCAGGCAAAAAGTACTGGGTCTGCTCTACCTTTGTAAAAATGTTGGCTGAGATAGATTCCAGCCTTCCTATGACCTTGATAGGATTCAATTATTTGGAAAATGAGTGAGTGCACACTTTTATATGACTGTTTAACCCATCTACGTCTAGACAAATGGACCGCGAACCTGGAAAATGACTATGTGGTATTCAAACATCAGAGGCCTTAGAGCAAATAAAGCTCACCTTATCTTAAAAATGGCACAAGAAGAACCAAAACTAGAATTGACTGGTCACAGAATCACTGATTACATCTGCGGTATCAGACAAAAGCCCAGATATTAGTATTAATGGGTATTCCATAGAACGGAATCCTCTTACTCTCTCTTATATAGACCACCAGATGTCAACACTGCAGCAATAGACTGGTATACTGAACACCTAGAGGAGCTACGCTCTAAAACAAATGCAACAGTCACCATGCTAACAGGAGATGACAATGCCTACCACAAGGATTGGCTGCAAAGTAGAAGCAATACAGACATTGCCGGAGAGCAAACACAGACCTTATGCACTACTCAAGGGCTTACGCAACTAGTAAAGGGTCCAATCCATACACTTGGGAACAAACTGGACCTGATTATGTGTGACACACCAAACCTTTGCACAGAGATTAAGATAGCCCCTGAATTAGGCTCTTCAGACCATTATCTTCTGAGTACTACAATTTTACTATCTCCTGTCCAGGAACCCACTGCCCCAAGAACAGTATGGCTATACTCTAAGGCAGACTGGGATGGACTGAGAGGTGAACTTGCAGAAAAACACTGGAATCAGATGCTCAAATTAGATGATCCTGAAAAATCATGTCGAGATGTAACTGAAACAATCCAGAAAGCTATGGAGAATCACATACCGAGAAAAACACTCAGGAGTTTCACTGGGAAGCCAGAGTGGTACAATAAAGCATGTAAAAATGCTGATAAGAAGAAGAATAAAGCCTGGTGACAGTACCAAGCAAATTTGACTCCAGAAAATCATTTCATATACAATCAAGCCCGACACGGCTTCACCTATGTGTCCCGCAAAGCAAAAAGTGATTATAAGAATCGTCTAAAAGACAAAATGACTACAGGTCTTAAGAAGGGAAGCAAATGCTGGTGGTGGACTGCCAAGTGACTTATGGGTCAAGGCGGTAAATGTGATATCCCACTGCTAAGCCTCAATAACCAGACATACATACGATCTGAAGAGAAAGCGGAATGTTTTGCTGAGATATTTGCAGAGAAATCTACAATTCCGCAAAAGGATAGCGAAAAAGAAACGCCCACTATATTCAGAAAGCCTAAATCCAGCTTCAGAAAGGTGGTGTTCTGGCCAAAACATGTCAAGAAAGCACTAATAAAGCTAAATACAGACAAAGCCACTGGTCCAGACTCCATACCTGCCAGAGTCCTTAAACAGGCAGAACTAGAACTGGCAAAGCCATTAGCTAGACTCTCTCAACTGCTTCATGATAAGCAATATATGCCTAAGCAATGGAAAATTACATATTTCATACCATGCTACAAAAAAGGATAAACATGACCATATCAACTATAGGCCTGTTTCTCTCCTGAGCATTATTAGTAAAGTGATGGAGAGTCTCATAAACAGAGCCCTGTGGAAATACATGTGCAAGCACCGGCTAATATCAGACAATCAATTCGGCTTCAGAGCAGGCTATTCAACTGTAGATGCACTGACATATGTTGCACAGAACATGCAGAATGCATTAGACAAGCAGCAAGAAGGTAGGTTAATCTGCCTGGACATAAGCAGGACCTTTGATTGTGTCTGGCATAAAGGCTTAATTGCAAAACTAGAAGCCATAAAAGGCACGCTGCTGAGATGGATAGAGGATTACCTCGCTGACAAAATACTTAAGGTGACCTTAAACGGCACCAACTCAAGTGCTAAGCCAATAGCCAATGCAGGCATACCCCAGGGGTCAATACTGGGCCCGTTATTATTCATCATTTACATTGATGATTTCACTGACATAATTAAGAACAAAGCTATCCTATATGCAGATGACTCCTCAGTTCTAAGCATCATTTAAGATAGGAAACACAGAGGAGCCACAGCAGCTAAAAGCTTAAATGAAGACCTGCATGAAATCCAGAAATGGGCAACTAAATGGAATGTCCTCTTCGGAGCAGCAAAGTGCACAAGCATCACAGTCAGTCGACTGAAAGATGCAGAAGGGAACCACCCCAACCTCCATTTCATGGACGCCATCCTAGCAGAGGTGGATGAAGTGGAGTTACTAGGAATTACCATATGCAAGGACCTCACATGGACCACATCGTGAAAAAGATGGCTAAAGATGCTGGCTGTCGCTTGGGACTCCTAAGAAGAGTGTCCAGGTACCTGAATCCTGACCAGAGAGCTATGATATATAAGAGTATGGTGAGGTCCAGAATGGAATATGCCTCATCGATCTGGATGAGTGCCTCTCCTACATCATTTTCATGGCTTGATACCATACAAAGAGGAGCTATGAAAATAATAGGATCTAAGCCAGGTGACCTGGATTCAATGCAATTTCAGCCTCTGGAACAACGTAGAAATGTGGGAGCACTAACACTGCTCCACCGTAGGTACCATAAACAAGCCCATGCCCTACTAAATAACCTACTCCCTCACCCTAAACCAGCAGCACGTGTTACCAGACAGTCTAGTGCTCAGCACTCAGCAACACTAGAATGCCCCCGCTCATCAACAACAAGCCACCTGAGGTCTTTTCTTCCAGCCACAGTAAGATTGTGGAATAGTCTACCTGAAGAAACTGTGACCACACGTGACCGGCAAAAATTCAAATGTGAAGTCAACACCTTCCTCAGTGCTCAATATCAGCGTCCCACCAAGTGACTGGTGGCCCAGGTGCTAAGGCTGAGGTTAGGACAATGCATTAAAAAAAAAAAAAAAAAAAAAGAGGTGACTGTTGAGGACCAGGAAATAGCAAAGATTAGTAAGGGTGAAGTGAGGAGGGCATTGAAGTGGATGAAGAGTGGAAAGGCAGTTGATCCTGATGACATACCGGTGGAGGTATGGAAGTGTCTAGGTGAGGTAGCAGTAGATTTTCTGACAAGAATATTCAACAAGGTCTTAGAGAGTGAGCAGATGCCGGAGGAATGGAGAAGTGTGCTGGTGCACATTTTAAGAACAAGGGAGACGTGCAGAGTTATGGCAACTACAGAGGGATAAAGTTGATGAGGCATACGATGAAGTTATGGGAAAGAATAGTGGAGGCTAAACTAAGGGCAGAGGTCAGCATTTGTGAACAATAGTTTGGTTTCATGCCAAGAAAGAGCACTACAGATGCAGTGTTTGCTTTGAGGATGTTAATAGAGAAGTACAGAGAAGGCCAGAGGGAGCTGCATTGTGCCTTTGTGAATCTGGAGAAAGCATATGACAGGGTGCTGAGAGAAGAACTGTGGTATTGCATGAGGATATCTGGAGTGGCACAGAAGTATGTTATAGTGGTGCAGGACATGTATGAGCGATCTAAGACAGTGGTGAGGTGTGCTGTTGGTGTGACAGAAGAGTTCAAGGTGGAGGTGGGACTGCATCAAGGGTCAGCTTTGAGCCCCTTCTTGTTTGCTATGGTGATGGACAGGCTGACAGACGAGGTTAGACAAGAATCTCCATGGACTATGATGTTCGCAGATGACATTCTGATCTGTAGTGAGAGCAGAAAACAAGTGCAGGAAAATCTAGAGAGGTGGAGGTATGCCCTGTAAAGGAGAGGAATGAAGGTTAGCCACAGTAAAACAGACTACATGTGTGTGAACAACAAGGACCCAAGAGGAACGGTGAGGTTACAGGGAGCAGAGATAAAGAAAGTGGAGGATTTCAAGTACTTAGGCTCAACAATCCAGAGCAATTGAGAGTGTGGAAAAGAGGTGAAAAGTGTGTGCAGGCTGGTTGGAATGGTTGGAGAAAAGTGTCCGGTGTGGTGTGTGATAGGAGAGTATCGGCAAGAATGAAAGGAAAAGTGTACAAGACGGTGTTGAGGCCAGTGATGTTGTATGGTTTAGAAACAGTGGCACTGAGGAAAAGACAGGAGGCAGAGCAGAAGGTAGCAGAGATGAAAATGTTGAGGTTCTCTTTGGGACTAACGAGGATGGATAGGATCAGGAATGAGTACATCAGAGGGACAGCACATGTAAGACGTTTTGGAGACAAAATCAGAGAGGCTAGATTGAGATGTTTGGAATTGTACAGAGAAGGGATAGCGAGTATCTTGGTCGTAGGATGCTGAGGTTGGAACTACCAGGCAGAAGGCCTCGAGGAAGACCAAAGAGAAGATTTATGAATGTGGAGAAGGAGGACATGAAGGTTGTTGGAGTAAGAGTAGAAGATGCAGAGGATTGAGTGAGATGGAGGCAGATGATTCGCTGTGGCGACCCCTGAAGGGAAAAGCCGAAAGGAAAAGAAGGAGAAGACATTTGACTTAATCTCTGACATAATGAAAGAAACACAAAGTGATCAGTATTTTTAATATGAGGCATCAATTCCATTAATTCGTCATGGATTCAGGGAAGTTGGATCATCCCATCTGAAAAATCAAGACTATTGACAGATTGCTTCAGGTACATGTCTTTGAACTGTGGGAGGAAATTGGAATCCCCAGAGAAAACTCATGCAAGCACAGAAAGGCTCCAGTCAGCTGCAAGGTTTGGCGGACCTAGAGCCTTCTTGCTGGGATGAAAGAAAATATGCAATGTCTGTATATTTTTACAAGTATGTGATAATTTGATGTATAGTTAATCAAAAATATTAATGCAAATTGTTCAATTACTGATTAATTAATCATTGAAGCAAACTGCAGAAGAGAACAATATGGTTTACTCAGAATTAACATTTCTCATAAAATATGCAGGTACAGTATATTTCTTCTTATTATTGCTTTTCTGCTCACCACAGTAAACTGATTATTTTAAAGGTCAGAGGTGGACTAATTATAAAAGGCAAGTGTATTGTATAGTATAGCATAATTATCATACTTTAATACTCATGGTCAAATATTTCCCCAGTATCAGTGATGGTTGCTCATCCATTCATTCATTTACTTGCCAAACCGCTTAAATTTAATTTGGGTCAAATGGAGGCTGGTGCCTATCTCAGCCGATTCTAGGTGCAGGGACAGTACACCCTGGACAACTCACCAGGCCATCGTAGGGCAGAAACATGTTACGGCTATGCAGCTTACTGTCAAAAGTCAGCATTGGTTGTGTTACATGAACATCTCACCACAGAAGGTGAGCAACATGGCCAGCCTTTGATCACCCAGTTCGCTGCACTGGGAGGACAGCAGTGACAACCCGTTGACAGTAGAATCAGTTACCTAGTATCCTATTACCAGGTTACCACTGCCCATGGGAGTTGCATTTTCAAAACACAATTAATTACCGCAATCAAAATTAAAGATACTTAACATAAAACTCAAAAACCTTTTAGCACATTGAAAGGAAAGGGAACTATTTCCGGTTTCAAAGACAAAATAATAAAAAAAAAAGTATTTTTGACATAAAAATAACTTAAGGTGAATAATTACTTTCATGGCAATAGCCATTAAGTACCCATTATATTTTTAGAGAGCTATAAAAACTATATGGACACCTTGTGAGTTTCATCTTTAAAACTCATTTGCACCAGGTTAGTAATATATATATAAAATCTAGTTGTGCCACAAACACCAGGAGAAAAAGAGTGTCTGATCTTCCAATAGCCAATAGTGAGCATTGTGAGTCAGTCTGAGGGTGGAATTAGTCAGAGTCACATTACACAAAACAACTTAATGTTGCAAAGAAAGTGGGTTGGAGTACTGATATAAGGTATTCCCATCTAAAATGATGGTGTCTATTTGCTTTTGTTATATATTAAAATCTTATCCAATTATTAATTCATTTATTCATTTTCTGAACCGCTTAATCCTAATTAGGGTCACTGGGAGGCTGGCACCCATCTCAGCTGACCCTGGGCAAGGGCAGATATCTTTCAAAATCAGTATATCTTTCAAAATCGTCACCATCTTGTTTCATATGGTTTAGCAGCATCTTGTTACAGACCTTGGCCACCAGTGAGCTCAGGCTGATACCCCTGTAGTTGCTCCTTAGTCGAGGATCACCAGATTTAGGTATGGGAATAATACTTAACAGGGACCACTGCTCCAGCTTTTCTCCCTGAATCAATAGTCTGTTACAGAAATCCAGGATGATCTTGTCTAGCCCCTCGCATCTCTTCAAAACTTCTGGTGAAATTCCATCCTCCCCAACTAGCCTTTCCTTCCAACAGAGATTTCCTAGCTTTCTCATATTCCCCCTGTTCAAACGGGCCCCCCTTGATGTTGAGTTCCTTGTACACAGTAGGAATTTCCTCATCCTCCTCCATGACACTAGGGGGATTTCCAAGAAGAGTTTTGAAGTGGTTACACCAGTTCTCAATCCTTTCTTCCTGTATATTTCCTTCCAGCTCTCCCTTTGTAGTTGTCTTTCTGTCAGTGATGTCATTGATGAGTTTCCAGCTCTGTCCATGCTTGCAGTTTGAATGTGCTCTCTCCACCTCTCTGATCTTGTTGTTGAGATCTTCCTCCTCAACTGCTATGTAACTTGCTTTCAACTTCTTTTTGGCTTGCTTGTACTCTTGCCTTTTCTCTTTGGTTGTATCCTCCTTGTATTGCCCATACACAACATTCAGCTCATCTCTAGCCTTCATCACCCTGGGGTACTCAAAATGCCTTATCATTCTTCCCCTTTTCCTGAGTGGGACCACTTTCTCTGCTGCCTCCTTGGTAGCCTTGATGAAACCCTCATACTGGTCCGTAGCAGTTTCATCAAGTTCCTGTAGTGGCTGAAACCTATTGTGTACCTCGATTTGTGTACTGCTCTTGCATGTCTCTTCTGGTTTTGAACAGGTTCCAGTCATACTGCCATTTTCTTGGCTCTGCTTTCTTCTTTTGCAGGCTGAGTCTTACCCTGCCAGATACAATTCTGTGATCCAAGCCGATGCTTGCAAAGGAACTGTATACCTCCACATTCAGCATGCTGTTGTGCCACTTTCTACATATAAGGACATGGTCTAGCTGGCACTTGATGCCTCCTGGGCTGATGAAGGTCCAAAACTTACTTGCGTTCTTCCGAAAGTTGGTGCTAGAGATGACTAGGTCATTTTTGATTGCCAAATCCAACAGCTGTCTACCATTTCTATTTGTTTACTTGAGGAATGTGAATTTGGCTTCTTGTGCTCCTATTCTTGCATTGAAGTCCCTTACAACTATCAGTAGGTTGTGGAATGGAATGCCTTCAATTACTCTTGTCAGGTCATTGTAATGAGCTTTCACTGTGTCTTCATCTGCCGTGTTAGTGTTGGTTGGCCAATAGGTGACAATGATACTTGTTGGTGAGTTCCCCTGGAAGCTTGCTGTTAGTATCCTCTCTGATTTCGGTGTAACTCTGGCTAGTGAACTGCTCGCTCCATACAGTCGGCCCCCAATTTACGAAATTAATCCGTTCCAGTGTCTTTTTCGTAATGCGGGAG
This sequence comes from Plotosus lineatus, assembly GCA_024760905.1. Classification (NCBI taxonomy): domain Eukaryota; kingdom Metazoa; phylum Chordata; class Actinopteri; order Siluriformes; family Plotosidae; genus Plotosus; species Plotosus lineatus. The sequence continues at coordinate 79,737,855 of CM045729.1, forward strand.
TTTAGTCAGTAGGGGTCGCATTTTACATGTTAAACGCCTGATTCATTCCAAGGCTCCCAAAACAACCCCATAAACCCTTTAAAAATGATAAAAGTACATCAATTTGTGAAATATGTGTTAAAAGTAAAAGAAAATTATTCATTAAACCATTTCAACATTTTACTAACATATTAAACCATTTTATTAATATATTTATTAATTAAACCATTATTAAACTTTTTTATTAACACACACACACACACCTATCTCTCGTTCTCTCTCTCTCTCTCTCTCACAAAAACACACACACACACACACACACAATACAAATGTGTATTGTATACACATTAAATGTTCATTGTACCGCTGCGGGCCACACCCACAAGACGTGGAATTCAAAGTGCATTCCCTGCTTGACAGATCGGAGGTCTAACTCAACTTTAACTTGATTCCTTGAGGAATTGGAATTCCAGATGAGCTTAAATGTGTCACATTTATTAAACATTTACTGAATTAAACAACTTAAAAAACTAAACTAAAAACTAACGAGTTAAGCTTCCTTCTCTCTCTCTCTCTCTCTCTCACACACACACACACACACACACACACACACACACACACACACACACACACACACAGGATGTTTTATTTAAAGCGGAATTGCAGTACCTGTTTGAAAGATCAGAGGTCCTCACTGTATATCCTTGAAGGTCTCCTTTTGGTTCTGAGTCATCCCTCTTAGCCAATGGGAGGCCAGCGGGGCGGAATGTTGAGAGTCAACCAATGAGAGAGCAACTCGCGCATCATGTGAAATTTTGATTGGCACATTTAAATTTTGAATTTCTTTTCGTAAGAGAGGGTTGTTTTCGTATCCCGGGAACGAAAACTTAGGGAAATGTTTTTCGTAACGTGGGATTTTCATACCCAGGGGGTTTCGTAAGTCAGAGGCCGACTGTAGCTGAGTAGAAACCCTACTGCTCCAACAGCGGCTCCAGCTTGGTTCCTAGTTCCAGATGTTGTAATGAGCATGTTGCCATTGATGACTTCATACTTGACTTTCCCCTCGTGCATAATGTAGTGCTCCTGGATTCCCAGAACGTCAATTTCATACAAGCTCAGGTTGGCTGCCAACTCTTCTCTGCATCTTGCTTCCTTTATGGTTCTGACATTAAGTGTTGATATTGTTGTGGTGTTCCTGTGGTTGACAAGTCTTCTCCCGATACAGGTACCTCCATCGGGCTTGTTCCTTCCTTGTGGGTTTGGGGACAAGTCGTCATGGAAACCCAATGGGTCTTGGTCTGTGGTGGGAGCTGTTTTAGGGACTCTAACCCTAGTGTTACTTCTGTTTGCCATCGTGTTTTTTCGATTGCTAATAATGACCACAGGCGCTACTCCTGGAGTATGGTTTGTCATATGAGTTGTCTTTCTCGTAGTCCTGTGGCCATTGCAGAGTGAGTGGTCTGTAAACTGTCCTCCTACCTCCGCCCTTCACCTTAGTCATCCCTGTCTTCGACCAGACATGGTAAGTTGCACAGGTCCAGGACTTTTTGCTTCTTGAGGTCTTCTGAACAGCATTTCGTCTGGACCTTTACCCAGGACCTGTTTGCCTTGGGTGACCCTACCATAGGCATTATACCCCCGACAACATACATATCTCCTGGGATCATTCAGTCGCGCAAACCCCTCCACCATGATAAGGTTGCGATTCAGGGAGGAGTTTTATATATATACAGTGATACCTCTGCTCACGAACATAATTGGTTCCCAGAAAGTGTGTGGAAGGCGAAAAGTTCGTCTTCCAAACATTTATTTCCCATAAAGAAACCATTAAAATGAGAATAATCCGTTCCCAGGTCCCCATAAAACATAATTTTCTACTAAATAAGCCTTAAAACTACACAAAAATATACCTTATTTTATGTATAATAAATGTGCTTTTGTGTTGTAATTAAAGAAATAAACTGTACTGTATAATAAAGTCGTTTTATTTACCTTTGTGATGGTAGTTGATGGCTTGATGGAATGGAGTGGGAGGAGGAGAGAGGGAGGGACTTACTGTTTGGAAGGAGTGTTTGGAAACGCCTACTGTTTGGAAACACCCTTAGCCACACACGCACCCTTAATAGCTTCCTTGTTCTTAAGGATGGGAGCAATGGTAGACTTAGCGCACTGGTACTGGGACGCTAAGTCACACAAACGCACACCTCGTTCGTGTTTTTCAATGATCTCCGTCTGTGGTGGGGTCTTTTTCGGTCCCATAATAGCAAAAGTACACTCAATATGGTCCAAAATGTCTATCAAACACAAACCACTTCCGCACTCAAAGAAAGGGGGTGACGAACTGTGACGCCATGAGCGTGCGTCAGCTTCTCGTGGCCGCCACCGTGGCGCTGTTCGACCGCGTGGTTTGATTCGTCCGCCGAAAACTAGTTCGTCAGCAGAGACTATATGCTCGCAAATTTAATGTTCTTGAGGCGAAAAGCTCGTGAGCTTAAGCGTTCGTCAGCGGAGGTTTTACTATATATATATATATATATATATATATATATATATACTCGAAATACTTTTTGTATATATAAATTGTAGAAGAGTAGAAGAGGTAGGGTTACTTTAAATACATCAAGCAACATTGTTTATCATCAGCATTCACACCAAGATTAAAATAAATACTTTAAATAAACCACTTTTCCCCCATTTATTTTTTCTAACTGATGTTTGAAGTGAACATAAACTGAAATGACTGAGATGTATGATTTCATGCATGGTTTTTGCATTTCCCTTTTTTGATATGTTGACCTGATCATTTGTCTCAATTAGCAAAAGTATGGGTGATCAAGGATGGAAAGTAAACAGTGAGTGTACCAGATTTGAGCAATGCTCCCTACATAAGTAAATAATATATTTTAATTAAAAAATATGCAGATCAGGTGATGATGCAGATGATATGAATGGAAATATGGACATGGGTTCAGAATTGTATAGATTAAATAATTCAAAAGGAATCAGATCAGTGCTGTTCAATTTTACACAGAAAAACTGCATGTGGGACACAATGTGCAACATGCAGATAAAAAATGACTCATGGCCAATATTTACTATGTGCCTTGATTTAAAAGGCGGCATTTGAATACATTTTGTGTATTTACCTTTTCACTCACTTGCCAAGTCAATTAATCCTACTCAGAGAGGCTGGAGTCTATCTCAGACAGCATTGTGCAAAGGTGGGGTATACCTTGAACAGCTTGATAGACCCTCTAACACAAACAATTATTCAAACTCGCATCTAGAAGCAATTTGGAACAGCCAACTAGTGTAATGTGCACGTCTTTGGACTGTGGGAGGAAAGCAGATTACCCAGATGAAGCCCGCACAGGCACGGAAAAGAACATGTAGATAACAGACAGGAATGCCTGAGGCACGGACTCAAGCCTAGGACCGTCTTTCTGTGAGCTGATTGTGTAAATGACTCCTGTGTTGCCCAATTATTTTTAGCCAGCTGTAAGTCTGGTGCAACATTTAATAATTCTGACTGTATGTACAGTGTAGTGCGTTTGAAAAGATATTGCACACTTTGAACTTCTTCTTTTACTTTCGGCTGCTCCCTTCAGGGGTCGCCACAGTAAATCATCCGCCTCCATCTCACCCTGTCCTCTGCATCTTCTTTTCTGACTCCAACGACCTTCATGTCTTCCTTCACCACATCCATAAATCTCTTCTTTGGTCTTCCTGGAGGCCTTCTGCCTGGTAGTTCCAACCTCAGCATCCTACTGCCAATATACTCACTATCCCTCCTCTGGACATGTCCAAACCATCTCAATCTAGCCTCTCTGACTTTGTCTCCAAAACATCTTACATGGGCTGTCCCTCTGATATACTAATTTCTGATCCTATCCATCCTCGTTACTCACAGAGAGAACCTCAGCATTTTCATCTCTGCTACCTCCAGCTCTGCCTCCTGTCTTTTCCTCAGCGCCACTGTTTCTAAGCCATACAACATCGCTGGCCTCACCACCATCTTGTACACTTTTCCCTTCATTCTTGCTGACACTCTCCTATCGCACATCACACCGGACACTTTTCTCCAACCATTCCAGCCTGCCTGCACACGCTTCTTCACCTCTTTTCCACACTCTCCATTGCTCTGGACTGTTGAGCCGAAGTACTTAAAATCCTCCACCTTTCTTATCTCTGCTCCCTGTAACATCACCGTTCCTCCTGGGTCCTTCTCATTCACACACATGTATTCTGATTTTCTGAGGCTAACCTTCATTCCTCTCCTTTCCAGGGCATACCTCCACCTCTCTAGATTTTCCTGCACTTGTTCTCTGCTCTCACTACAGATCACAATGTCATCTGCAAACATCATAGTCCATGGAGATTCTTCTCGAACCTCGTCTGTCAGCCTGTCCATCACCATAGCAAACAAGAAGGGGCTCAAAGCTGACCCTTGATGCAGTCCCACCTCCACCTTGAACTCGTCGGTCACACCTCACCACTGTCTTACATCCCTCATACATGTCCTGCTCCACTCTAACATACTTCTCTGCCACTCCAGACTTCCTCATGCAATACCACAGTTCTTCTCTTGGCACCCTGTCATGTGCTTTTTCCAGATCCACAAAGGCACAATGCAGTTCCTTCTGACTTTCTCTGTACTTCTCGATTAACATCCTCAAAGCAAACATTGCATCTGTGGTGCTCTTTCTTGGCATGAAACCAAACTATTGTTCACAAATGCTGACCTCTGCCCTTAGTCTAGCTTCCAGTATTCTTTCCCATAACTTCATCGTATGGCTCATCAACTTTATCCCTCTGTCGTTGCCGCAACTCTGCACGTCTCCCTTGTTCTTAAAAATGGGCACCAGCACACTTCTCCTCCACTTCTTCAGCATCTGCTCACTCCCTAAGACCTTGTTGAATGTTCTTGTCAGAAAATCTACTGCTACCTCACCTAGACACTTCCATACCTCCACCGGTATGTCATCAGGATCAACTGCCTTTCCACTCTTCAGCCACTTCATTGCCCTCCTCACTTCACCCTTACTAATCTTTGCTATTTCCTGGTCCTCAACAGTCACCTCTTTTTTTTTTTTTTTTTTTTAATGCATTGTCCTAACCTCAGCATTAGCACCTGGGCCACCAGTCACTTGGTGGGACGCTGATATTGAGCACTGAGGAAGGTGTTGACTTCACATTTGAATTTTTGCCGGTCACGTGTGGTCACAGTTTCTTCAGGTAGACTATTCCACAATCTTACTGTGGCTGGAAGAAAAGACCTCAGGTGGCTTGTTGTTGATGAGCGGGGGCATTCTAGTGTTGCTGAGTGCTGAGCACTAGACTGTCTGGTAACACGTGCTGCTGGTTTAGGGTGAGGGAGTAGGTTATTTAGTAGGGCATGGGCTTGTTTATGGTACCTACGGTGGAGCAGTGTTAGTGCTCCCACATTTCTACGTTGTTCCAGAGGCTGAAATTGCATTGAATCCAGGTCACCTGGCTTAGATCCTATTATTTTCATAGCTCCTCTTTGTATGGTATCAAGCCATGAAAATGATGTAGGAGAGGCACTCATCCAGATCGATGAGGCATATTCCATTCTGGACCTCACCATACTCTTATATATCATAGCTCTCTGGTCAGGATTCAGGTACCTGGACACTCTTCTTAGGAGTCCCAAGCGACAGCCAGCATCTTTAGCCATCTTTTTCACGATGTGGTCCATGTGAGGTCCTTGCATATGGTAATTCCTAGTAACTCCACTTCATCCACCTCTGCTAGGATGGCGTCCATGAAATGGAGGTTGGGGTGGTTCCCTTCTGCATCTTTCAGTCGACTGACTGTGATGCTTGTGCACTTTGCTGCTCGAAGAGGACATTCCATTTAGTTGCCCATTTCTGGATTTCATGCAGGTCTTCATTTAAGCTTTTAGCTGCTGTGGCTCCTCTGTGTTTCCTATCTTAAATGATGCTTAGAACTGAGGAGTCATCTGCATATAGGATAGCTTTGTTCTTAATTATGTCAGTGAAATCATCAATGTAAATGATGAATAATAACGGGCCCAGTATTGACCCCTGGGGTATGCCTGCATTGGCTATTGGCTTAGCACTTGAGTTGGTGCCGTTTAAGGTCACCTTAAGTATTTTGTCAGCGAGGTAATCCTCTATCCATCTCAGCAGCGTGCCTTTTATGGCTTCTAGTTTTGCAATTAAGCCTTTATGCCAGACACAATCAAAGGTCCTGCTTATGTCCAGGCAGATTAACCTACCTTCTTGCTGCTTGTCTAATGCATTCTGCATGTTCTGTGCAACATATGTCAGTGCATCTACAGTTGAATAGCCTGCTCTGAAGCCGAATTGATTGTCTGATATTAGCCGGTGCTTGCACATGTATTTCCACAGGGCTCTGTTTATGAGACTCTCCATCACTTTACTAATAATGCTCAGGAGAGAAACAGGCCTATAGTTGATATGGTCATGTTTATCCTTTTTTTGTAGCATGGTATGAAATATGTAATTTTCCATTGCTTAGGCATATATTGCTTATCATGAAGCAGTTGAGAGAGTCTAGCTAATGGCTTTGCCAGTTCTAGTTCTGCCTGTTTAAGGACTCTGGCAGGTATGGAGTCTGGACCAGTGGCTTTGTCTGTATTTAGCTTTATTAGTGCTTTCTTGACATGTTTTGGCCAGAACACCACCTTTCTGAAGCTGGATTTAGGCTTTCTGAATATAGTGGGCGTTTCTTTTTCGCTATCCTTTTGCGGAATTGTAGATTTCTCTGCAAATATCTCAGCAAAACATTCCGCTTTCTCTTCAGATCGTATGTATGTCTGGTTATTGAGGCTTAGCAGTGGATATCACATTTACCGCCTTGACCCATAAGTCACTTGGCAGTCCACCACCAGCATTTGCTTCCCTTCTTAAGACCTGTAGTCATTTTGTCTTTTAGACGATTCTTATAATCACTTTTTGCTTTATGGACACATAGGTGAAGCCGTGTCGGGCTTGATTGTATATGAAATGATTTTCTGGAGTCAAATTTGCTTGGTACTGTCACCAGGCTTTATTCTTCTTCTTATCAGCATTTTTACATGCTTTATTGTACCACTCTGGCTTCCCAGTGAAACTCCTGAGTGTTTTTCTCGGTATGTGATTCTCCATAGCTTTCTGGATTGTTTCAGTTACATCTCGACATGATTTTTCAGGATCATCTAATTTGAGCATCTGATTCCAGTGTTTTTCTGCAAGTTCACCTCTCAGTCCATCCCAGTCTGCCTTAGAGTATAGCCATACTGTTCTTGGGGCAGTGGGTTCCTGGACAGGAGATAGTAAAATTGTAGTACTCAGAAGATAATGGTCTGAAGAGCCTAATTCAGGGGCTATCTTAATCTCTGTGCAAAGGTTTGGTGTGTCACACATAATCAGGTCCAGTTTGTTCCCAAGTGTATGGATTGGACCCTTTACTAGTTGCGTAAGCCCTTGAGTAGTGCATAAGGTCTGTGTTTGCTCTCCGGCAATGTCTGTATTGCTTCTACTTTGCAGCCAATCCTTGTGGTAGGCATTGTCATCTCCTGTTAGCATGGTGACTGTTGCATTTGTTTTAGAGCGTAGCTCCTCTAGGTGTTCAGTATACCAGTCTATTGCTGCAGTGTTGACATCTGGTGGTCTATATAAGAGAGAGTAAGAGGATTCCGTTCTATGGAATACCCATTAATACTAATATCTGGGCTTTTGTCTGATACCGCAGATGTAATCAGTGATTCTGTGACCAGTCAATTCTAGTTTTGGTTCTTCTTGTGCCATTTTTAAGATAAGGTGAGCTTTATTTGCTCTAAGGCCTCTGATGTTTGAATACCACATAGTCATTTTCCAGGTTCGCGGTCCATTTGTCTAGCATGGGTCAGTATCCGAGTTATCCATCCAGGTATATTTTTTGTATGCTTTTCTTGTAGAGGTAAGTGGGGTAGGGGTGCTAACCCTTAGTGAAGTCTTGCAACACACACACCCCGAGGGAAACCGTCTCACTACCACAGCATACGGACCAAGGGGTTTTAAGCCAAGGTCCACAGTCCTTTGGTGTAGAGGTAAAGGTCATTTGCTGTGTGTGGACCATCTCCCCAGATGGCCTCCCTTTGTAACCTCCCTACTACTCTTTTTTTTCTCTCTCATTTTCCTCATTCATCAGCTCTTCAAAGTACTCTTTCCATCTTCCCAGCACACTTCTGTCATCAGTCAATACATTTCCCACTCTGTCCTTAATCACGCTAACTTGCTGCACATCCTTCCCATCTCTATTTCTCTGCTGTGCCAACCTGTATAAATCATTTTCTCCCTCCTTACTGTCCAGCCTAGCATACAAGTCATCATACGCCCTCTGTTAGCCTTTGACACCGCTACCTTCACCTTACGCTGTGTCTCCCTGTATTTCTGTTTACTCTTTTCGGTCCTCTCAATGTCCAACTTCTTCTAAGCTAACCTTTTCCTTTGTACACACTCCTGAACATCCTCATTCCACCACCAAGTCTCCTTATCTACTGTCCTTCAGATGACACACCAAGAACTCTCCTACATGTCTCCCTGATCACATTAGCTGTAGTTGTCCAGTCATCTGGAAGCACTTCCTGACCACCCAAAGCCTGTTTCAACTCCTCTTTAAAGACAACATGACACTCTTCCTTTTTCAGCTTCCACCACTTTGTCTCCTGCTTTTTTCACCTTCCTCACCTTCAGCATCATCCTGCACACCACCATCCTATGCTGTTTGGCAACACTCTCACCCACTACTACTTTGCAGTCACTGACTTCCTTCAAATTACATCGCCTACACAAGATGTAGTCTAACTGTGTGCTCCTAACTCCGCTTTTATAAGTCACCCTATGCTCCTGTCTCTTCTGGAACAAAGTATTCACCACAACCATTTTCATCCTTTTTGCAAAATCTATCAACATCTGTCCTTCTGTGTTCCTGTCCTGGATACCAAACCTGCCCATCACTTCTTCGTCCCCTCTATTGCCTGCACCAACATCTCCATTGATGTCTGCACCAATGACCACTCTTTCACCTCTGGGGCTACTCTGCATCACTTCATCTAACTCACTCCAGAATCTCTCCTTCTCTTCTACCTCACATCCTGCCTGTGGGGCATAAGCACTAATAACATTGAACATCACACCTTCAATTTCTAACTTGAGACTCATCACTCTATCTGACATTCTTTTCACGTCTAGACCATTCCTGACCAACCCCTCCTTCAAGATCACTCCGACTCCATTTCTCTTTCCATCCACACCATAAAAAAACAGCTTAAACCCTGCTCCTAAGCTTCTAACCTTGCTACCTTTCCACCTGGTCTCCTGAAGGGATGTCCACCTTCGTCCTCTGTATCATTTCAGCCAGCTCTCTACCTTTTCCTGCCATAGTTCCAACATTCAAAGTCCCTACTCTCCTAGAGTCATGCCTTTCCTCTTTTCTCGCTGCCTACGGACACGCCTGCCGCCTCTCCTTCTTCAGCCTCTCCTTCTTCGACCAACAGTAGTCCAATTTCTACCAGCACCCTGTTGGTTGACAGCACTGATGGCGGTTGTTGTTAACCTGGGCCTCGACCGATCCAGTGTGAAATTAGTATTGGCAGTTCGCATAGTGTATTTTGGCAAAGGTTTTACACCGGATGCCCTTCCTGTCGCAACCCTTTGCATTTATCCGGGCTTGGGACCGGCGTGAGGACGGACACTTGTTTGTGACCAGAAGTTAAATGTAAATGCAGATAAAATGAGGCTTTAAAGAAGTAGAGGCAGAGAGTTGAAAAAAAAAAAAAATCCAGCATTGTGGTCAATAAATAAGCAGATTTCGCTTAATCAGGTAAACTGAATGTTAGAGGCAAAGCAGTAATCCAAAATGAAGAGGCAGGCAAATGCCAAAACACTTAGAGTGCCCTGGTAACAAGACAAAAAAAAGCCCTGGTAACAAGACACGGGAGTCGTACTTTCCACGGCGCATCAGCAAACAGAATCTTTATATTCTGTAGGTAAGGAATGAAATGAGTAGCATGGTGGTGTAATGGTTAGTGGATCCACTTCACTGCTAGAAGGTCCTTGGTTGGAGTCCTGGGCTTGACTTGTGCACCTCTGTGAGGGTTTTACATACTCTCACCATGCTTGGGTTTCCTTCAGGGACTCCAATTTTCTCACACACTCCAAAGACATGCACATAAAGCTAACTGGCTGGTCCAAGCTTTGAGTGTAAATAATTGTGTGTGTGTGTGTGTGTGTGTTGCCCTGCAGTGGACTGCCAAGCTGTTCAGTGTGTAACCCTTTGCCCAGAGTCGGCTGAATAAGGCCCGACCTCCAAATAAACCGAGTAGGATTAAGCTGTACAACAAATGAGTGAATGAATAAATAATTATTGTTATGCTGGTAAAAGGTGTGCAGAGCGTGTAGCAGAATAATGTGATAGGAGTGCCAATGCTCAGGTGACTGAGATCAGTGAGGTGCATCCTGGGAAGTGTATGGTAAGCAGAGAGTGGTGTGAGAAGGTATCTACTAACCCAACACTATATTTGTCATTATTTCATATTTAAATCAGCACACTGAAGACTTACTCAATGCCCTGATGAGCTGTCCAGGGTGTACCAGAGTTGGCTGAGATGGGTGCCAGCCTCTCCGCGATCCTAATTAGGATTAAGCTGTTTATAAAATGAATGAATGAAGACTTATCCTCAATCTGAGCACAGCATTACTCAATTTCCTTTAATTACTTACACCCCTTTTAAATTTAATGAAGAGCATCAGATTTTCCATCCAGTTAAGTTGGTTCAGAGTTCTAGTCTAATGTACCATCCCAATTGCAGAACCATCCAGAGCATCTGTTTGTGTTTTTTGCAATCATTGATGTGTATTCCTGTTCCCTCACCGCAGTGATACTGGAATAAACCACTGGATTTTAGCAGAATTACAAAGTGTTTGCAGCAGTTGAGTCTGGTGCCACCAAATGTCTGACCTAGAAAACCTCAAAATGTGCAAATTATTATGTACGTAGTCTGAAAGTACTCTGGGATGAAATTACAGTGGTAACAGCTGAAATATCATTTTTAATAGAAGGTCAAACAAGGAAACCTATGAAAATTCAGCTGGGCAATACTTTCTGTTGAATAGAAGAAGAAGAAGAAGAAGAAGAAGAAGAAGAAGAGAAAATGCTCTTTTTGCTTAAGGCATTACAATGTTCATCATCGTTCATTTTCTGTAACTGCTTAATTATAATTTGGGCCACGGGGAGGCTGGCACCCATCCCAGCTGAGTCCGGGCAAGTGCAGAGTACATCCCGGACAGCTCACCAGGCCATCGCAGGGCAGAAACACTCTGACGGCTATGCAGCTACTCTTGTTGAAAGTCAGCAATGGTACTTTTACATGAACCTCACACCATAGACAGTGAGAGACATGGACGGCCTTTGATAACCCAGTTAGCTGTACTGGGGGGGGATGGGGGGGGCCAGTGACAACCCGTGCAGGGTGGGGTTTGAACCCCCCAAGTGATCCATCAGTGATCCATCATCTTACCACTAGGCCACCACTGCCCACGGCATTGCAATGTACTAACCTTAGAGCATGATTGTTATTGCCGAGCACTGACTTTCTTAAATGTATACAGGCCACATCATTTTGGTGCCATTTTGTGTTGTTGTTGTTGTTGCTGTTGTTGTTGTTCTGATTAGATGTAGAAGAACTTTATACACCAATTATAATATTGCTCTGGTTTTATGATAATGACCAAGAATCTTGTTTTACCAGGAATAAAGCTACTTTTTATTTTAAACTAGAAGCCAATCAAGAGTTTTAATCAAATTTATTACACAGTTAAACATTAGGATGAGCATTAGCAATACAATTTTTTTTTTTTTTTTTATGAACAAGGCGATATTTGAACAGATAGATATAAACAAGTCTCAAAAGCTAAAGAATGCAATCATATAGGGCAAGATGTGAGTTCTAAAGAGTCTGAGATTCAAGCAGTGGCCCATTTTCTGTATTCACGAATCCTGCTCGACTTTATTCTGAAAGTGACAGAGCAGTAAATCTTTTGCTGATTAATATATGGGCTTCACAATGTGCTGTAGCTCTAAGCCATGCCCTGAGTATCGACTTATAAAGCAGTAGTGCTGAAGTTTAACATATCAGAGGGATGAGACGGTATATATCCTGACCTCATTTGAAATATCTGGCCAAAATCTAGAGCTGTATTAAATGCTACAGGCGAAACAAAAACAGCAAAGATGAAGCCTGATTTAGGTGTCATGGTTTTAAAATTGGTTTTACGACCTGTGGCAAAGTGGAAACTGGGTCATCATGAGGGTTCAGGACATATCCAGTTTCGCTGATAACCAACAGATTCAGATCACAACTGGCAACAATCATGACAATACTGTACTTCATGATGATGAGAATCACTAAACGACTAATATTATTTGGTGTTGGGGATGAAAATCAGTAAAACAGTAAAAGTATACTTTTGATAATTTGACACTTTTTAACAGGCTGTCGTAACTCTGAATCATCGTTAACCAAGTCCGTTGTTAAGTGAGGACCGTCTGTACAGTGTTACCTTGACTTACGATGTGTTTTATAACAAATTTTCCATGATACGAGCTTCGATCCCACCAAAAATCTGCCCCATCCAAAGAAGAAATTTTTGATTTCCGAGCTCTGCTTTTCCGGGCCGATTAGCCTCGTATTCTTCCACATGTATTCCTCCGTGCGCCGAGAACACCTTATGCAGTGCTTCTCAATTATTTTCTGTGAAGCCCCTATAGGAAGAAAAAAAAACATTTAAACCCCCCCCCCCCCCAGTGCCCCACGTGCGACTATAAATAGTGTTTACTGCATTTCATATCATTTGCTTGGTGTTTTTCTCTACACCACAGGGAATACAATGAGAGTGCCACTGCCGCCTACTGTAGAGGATGTGCAATTACACTAGGTGGTAGTGGTGCTCTCACTGTGTTCCCTATGGTGTCAGGAAAAAGCACCGATAAACGACAAGAAGTGCAGTAAACACTATGTATAGTCGCGCACGGGGTGATGGGGGGGATGCTTTTTGCTTACCACATGGGGCGTTATAGAAAAAAAATTAAGAAGCATTCACAAGGTGTTCTCCGAGTGCGGAGGAATACACACAGAAGAGGTAAGTAGGTAAGTCTGTTGGGTGATTACACCCGAGCCTAGTGGCTCATCAGGCCAGTGCTTTTCCCCGGTTTCCGTAGTACAAAGCGACCAGGAGTTCAACTCCTCCTGGATGGGACACTAGTCCATCGCAGGTTACCTTCCCAGTATATTTTTACTGGTACCCATTGATACTGCTGGGTGAACAGAGGCACACTTGTGGTTGACACCTTGCCCAGGGGTCTTAGCACAGTGAGGGTCTCAGTGGGATTTGAACTCACAACCTCCCGATAATGAGCCCAGCAGTCTAACCACTACACCACCGGCCCACACACAAGGCTAATCGGCCCGGAAAACCATTTCCCCACCAGAGCTCATAAATTATTATTTTTTTCATTGGCTGGTGCAGATTTTTGGTCGGATCGAAGCTCGTATCATGAAAAATTTGTTATAAAATGCACTCATAAGTCAAGGTACCACTGTGTATATATACAGGGATCCCTCAATACTTCGAGCTTCAATTCATGCAACTTCAGTGCATTGCATTTTTTTTCAAAAATACTCATTGACTTAAAAAATAAGGAAATTAAGGAAGAATGGGGAAAAGTTACAGTGGTATGAAAAATTATCTGAACCTTTTGGAATTTCTCACATTTCTGCATAAAATCACCATCAAATGTGATCTGATCTTTGTCAAAATCACACAGATGAAAAAACAGTGTCTGCTTTAACTAAAAACCACCCAAACATTTATAGGTTTTCATATTTTAATGAGGATAGCATGCAAACAATGACAGAAGGGGAGGAATAAGTACCCTCAGCCTAAGGAGACAAAGAGCAATTGAAACCAATTTTTACCAAACAATTTAAGTCAGGTGTGTGCCCAATCACTGATGAGTGGCTTAAATCTGCCCTGCCCACTATAAAACACACACCTGGTAAGAATTGTCTTGATGAGAAGCATTGTCTGATGTGCACCATGGCTCGCTCAAAAGAGCTGTCAGAAGACCTGCGATCAAGAATTGTTGATTTGTATAAAGCTGGGAAAGGATACAAAACCATCTCTAAAAGTCTGGATGTTCATCAATCGACAGTCAGAGAAGTTGTCTAAAAATGGAGAGAGTTTGGCACTGTTGCTTCTCTCCCAAGGAGTGGCCATCCACCAAAGATGACGCCAAGAGTTCAGCGCAGAATACTCAGAGAGGTAAAAAAAAAACCTAGAGTGTCTGCTAAAGACTTACAGAAATCACTGGCACAGTGTTACATTGTTACTACGATACATTATTGGTATTTATATGCATCATTATAATATGTGCCATTTTTTTAATGTGAATTCCCCTAAATTATTACTAGCCATATGAAAGATTCCTGAGACCAGAGATGAAATAAGAAATGACATCGTTCATTAAGCAACCAATACTACCATTAAGCATTAAGTTCATCAAGCAACCAATACTATCCAGTTTTCAAAAACCAAAGGGAGACAAAACAAAAGAATATGATGTTGATGTCATAGTAGAAAAACAATTTCATCTCTTGTACTTTATACATTCGTTATGAGGTGTTTTCAGTGAAGCTGTGTGTAGTGAAAACTCACCAAGTTAGGATTAACAGAAAGGGAACCATTTTTAAATATATATATATATATATATAATTTATTTTTTTTTTGCTACTCAATGTTATTTTATGATATAATGGTGTCATTTGAACTTCTGTACCAAACTACACACTTTACCATTTTAACTATTTTTACAACAAGCTGCTGCACTAGATAGGTTGATCCGTTAATTGACATACTGCAGGGTCAATATCTTTGGCAGGAGTGCTGTCTTTAACAACAGCATGATCTGTTTGAACTCAAACACGGTGTGTTCACTGATAACACAAGCAATTTGCAAGCTCATCTACTTATGGGAACGGTTTGGGAATGAAAGTGCTCATGAATATCTTGCCTATATTAATAGCACAAAAAAAAGCAACATACTGGCATTTATTAAAATACCATTAATTCGCTTAAACTACATGCGAGCATGCAACATGATAGCACTTCAAATTCAAATTTATAATATCCAGTCTGTGTGAGGTGTGTAAGAGTATGAGAGAGAGAGAGAGAGAGAGAGAGACCTTTACCAGCTTTATGAACAGTTAAATTTAATTTGAAACACTGATTTATAATGAGACACCAGCTGTAGTTGTTTGGCAGACTGATAGACATTCCTCGTTTGAGTCGATGAGGAGGTGATGATGACCTTCTTATGAATTAGATGGCTTTGCTTCAGTCTTACTTTAAGCCTAAACTCTGGTAAGAAATTCAAAGGAAATCTAATGCAAACACCAGAACATCTTCAACTTGGCCTCCTACAATTCCAAAATTTAATGTGGCCTCTGAAACTAGAATTGGATGCTAATCATCCAAATGATATTCCCTTAGTCTGTGCTGTGATGATGTAGGCGAGCTCAAATACCCAGCTCCACAATCTCCCATTGTTCTGTTCAGATCTGAGAGCATAAGCTACGGGGTGGGAAAATCCCACAGAATATTATCTGTACATTCATACATTTTCTGTACTTGCTTAATCCTAATTTGGCTCACGGGGAGGCTGGAGCCCATCCCAGCTGACTCTGGAAAAGGGCAGAATATACTCTGGACAGCTCGCCAGGCCATCACAGGGCAGAAACACACTGACGGCTTTGCAGCTACTCTTGTCGAAAGTCAGCAATGGTTCTTTTACATGAACCTCTCACCATAGACAGTGAGAGACATGGCTGGGCTTTGATAACCCAGTTAGCTGCACTGGGGGAACATTTTATACTATTTAATTTTTTTTGTTAAATTTTTGGTTTTAAGGTTCCAGCTCTCGTGCCCTGAGGATTGGGGTGTAGTCATGAGTCATGAAGATCTACAGATTTCGATACTGCCTAAAAGTGGAGTTCTCAGTAGATGCTGCTGTTGATTGGTGTCTTAAACGGATCTGGCTTTGCTTTCCAGCACCTTTCCTTTTACTGGCTGACTTCTGCCCTCATTTGCATCACTTGTTTTATTTGTTTTATCATCTCTTTAATGAATTCATCTTCTGCCAAACATCTGACATTTATCTGACTACCTGAGTTGAATGTTTTATCATTTTTTATTGTACTGGTCTGAGTGGTGTATGAGCCTCTTTTTTTTTTTAGGTTTCAGAATCTTTTTTTTTTTTTTTTTTTTTTTTTTTTTTTTTTTTTACATGTTATGTTATGGGTCTGCACAAGCTGATGCAAAATGACCCCAACATGTGAGCCAACCAATTTTCCTATTGATTTGCATAAATGATTTGCAAACTACCGGAGATATTTATGGTTCCACTTAAGGACTCCTCTTGACAACTAAACAAAACAGGAAGAAACCAAAAACATGTGTTAGACAACACAAACATATTACCCCAAGTGTTAACATGTCCAGCAAGAGCACTGTCAGGCCCTTTCTTTGGACATCGTCAACATATTCACAACATCAGGCAAGCTCAGGAAGATGTCAGGAGAGATACAGAAATACATTAATGTTTTGATATAGAACCAGAAATGTAAATTTGGAAGATATGCCATGAGCCAGTGTTGGAAAAGAGTCAAAATGTTAGATTTTAGGAAGCAGATTGCCTGGGGTTAAAAACTGTGCCAAATCTAGTGGCTGGTGTTTTGATGCTGTGCTGAGCATCTTTTGCCAAGCCCTACATGGAAAAACAACTTGTGGCAGACGTGAGCTGGTACTTAAATATTCCATGAGCCTTTATTGTACCCGTGGATCTCTCTGGTAGGCAGAACCTTCCAGATTTTATATCACGTGAGCAAATGAACACTTCCTGGAATACGGGATATATGAGTTCAAAGCAATTAAAAGGTCAAAAATCTTAAACTGCAATTTGCTAGGTGGAGTCTCAGAAATACACAGGGCAGGAAATGTGTACATTTTGTTGATGAGTTTGGATCAACCATCTACTAAGTGAAGTTCAGTTCTTTGCTGGGAGACGTAGATGGGTTAAACAGTCATATAAAAGTGTGCACTCACTCATTTTCCAAATAATTGAATCCTATCAAGGTCATAGGAAGGCTGGAATCTATCTCAGCCAACATTTTTACAAAGGTAGAGCAGACCCAGTACTTTTTGCCTGACCATCATAGGGGCCAACACATGCAGCCAATCACACTTATACTCACACCATACGTTTTGGACCAGCCAATCAGCCTAATATGCATGATTTTGGACAAAACTAGTGTATCCAGGGGAAGCCCACATATTCACCGGGAGAACATGCAACTCCGCATGGAAGTGCCAGGGTCCAGTACTTAACCCCAGAACTTTCTTAGTGTGAGGACAATGTGCTGATACTACACCATTGTACTGCCTCCGATAAAAGTTTCAGCACATTTTCTTTAATGTTTTTGGTTCATTTAAATTGATTTCCACAGAACACTCGAAAATATCCAGTCTTCTTCTTCTTCTTTTACTTTCGGCTGCTCCCTTCAGGGGTCGCCACAGCAAATCATCCGCCTCCATCTCACCCTGTCCTCTGCATCTTCTTTTCTGACTCCAAAGACCTTCATGTCTTCCTTCACCACATCCATAAATCTCTTCTTTGGTCTTCCTCGAGGCCTTCTGCCTGGTAGTTCCAACCTCAGCATCCTACTGCCAATATACTCACTATCCCTCCTCTGTACATGTCCAAACCATCTCAATCTAGCCTCTCTGACTTTGTCTCCAAAACATCTTACATGGGCTGTCCCTCTGATATACTCATTTCTGATCCTATCCATCCTCGTTACTCCCAGAGAGAACCTCAACATTTTCATCTCCGCTACCTCCAGCTCTGCCTCCTGCCTTTTCCTCAGCGCCACTGTTTCTAAGCCATACAACATCGCTGGCCTCACCACCGTCTTGTACACTTTTCCCTTCATTCTTGCTGACACTCTCCTATCGCACATCACACCGGACACTTTTCTCCAACCATTCCAGCCTGCCTGCACACACTGCTTCACCTTTTTTCCCCACTCTCCATTGCTCTGGATTGTTGAGCCTAAGTACTTAAAATCCTCCACCTTCTTTATCTCTGCTCCCTGTAACATCACCGTTCCTCCTGGGTCCTTCTCATTCACACACATGTATTCTGATTTTCTGAGGCTAACCTTCATTCCTCTCCTTTCCAGGGCATACCTCCACCTCTCTAGATTTTCCTCCACTTGTTCTCTGCTCTCACTACAGATCACAATGTCATCTGCAAACATCATAGTCCATGGAGATTCTTGTCTCACCTCATCTGTCAGCCTGTCCATCACCATAGCAAACAAGAAGGGGCTCAGAGCTGACGCTTGATGCAGTCCCACCTGCACCTTGAATTCGTCGGTCACACCGACAGCACACCTCACCTCTTACATCTCTCATACATGTCCTGCACCACTCTAACATACTTCTCTGCCACTCCAGACTTCCTCATGCAATACCACAGTTCTTCTCTTGGCACCCTGTCATATGCTTTTTCCAGATCCACAAAGGCACAATGTAGCTCCCTCTGACCTTCTCTGTACTTCTCTATTAACATCCTCAAAGCAAACATTGCATCTGTGGTGCTCTTTCTTGGCATGAAACCAAACTGTTGTTCACAAATGCTGACCTCTGCCCTTCAATGCCCTTCTCACTTCACCCTTACTGATCTTTGCTACATCCTGCTCCTCAGTGGTCACCTCTTCTACCCTTTTTCTCTCTCATTTTCCTCATTCATCAGCTGTTCAAAGTACTCTTTCCATCTTCCCAGCACACTTCTGTCATCAGTCAATACATTTCCCTCTCTGTCCTTTATCAATCTAACTTGCTGCACGTCCTTCCCATCTCTATTTCTCTGCTGTGCCAACCTGTATAGATCATTTTCTCCCTCTTTACTGTCCAATCTATCATACAAGTCATCATACGCCCTCTGTTTGGCCTTAGCCACTGCTACTTTCGCCTTACGCTGTGTCTCCCTGTACTCCTGTTTACTCTCTTCGGTCCTCTCAATGTCCCACTTCTTCTTAGCTAACCTCTTCCTTTGTACACACTTCTGCACTTCCTCATTCCACCACCAAGTCTCCTTATCTACTTTCCTTCCAGAGGACACACCAAGTACTCTCCTACCTGTGTCCCTGATCGCATTTGCTGTTTTTGTCCAGTCATTTGGAAGCACTTCCTGACCACGCAAAGCCTGTTTCAACTCCTCTTTGAAGACAACACGACACTCTACCTTTTTCAACTTCCACCACTTTGTCTTCTGCTCTGCCTTTGCCTTCTTCACCTTCCTCACCATCAGCGTCATCCTGCACACCACCATCCTATGCTGTTTGGCAACACTCTCACCCACTACTACTTTGCAGTCACTGACTTCCTTCAAATTACATCGCCTACACAAGATGTAGTCTACCTGTGTGCTCCTACCTCCGCTTTTATAAGTCACCCTATGCTCCTGTTTCTTCTGGAAGAATGTATTCACCACAGCCATTTCCATCCTTTTTGCAAAAATCCAGTATAATGCACAAAAAACTAATAAGTCCGAAACCTCAGAACTTTGATCAATTACAAATTTATTAATTTGGGGTTGACTTTTAGCAGCCAAATTCAGAACCTCTTGCAGTACAACTTTATCACTTAATCTGATGACACTATAATGGACAGGCATCACGGAGAAAGAGAGCGTATCAATAGAAATTAGACATCAGGGGTCCAAAGCTCCCGCCATCCAGGAATGTGAATTTTAAAGTCGATCTATATCTCCGTAAATCAAAAATGATGTGATTAAAAAATATTAAGAGAGCTGGCTCATTAATTATGCATGGATTTTGGTTTGCACCAATCCCAGGTTTGGTACCTGTAAGACAAATTTACATACCAAATTTCATCAAAAGCCAAGTCAGTCAAAATCCCTAAGTTATCATCTCGAAAGCAAAGTGTGAGTGAATGGCGCTACCCATTAAAATAGGATACATTTAATAATAAATGCTACAGCAGCACATAGACTAAAACTTGAATGATACAGAGATTAGCATTGCTCTTGCACAAGGATGACATGCAACATTGTGAAGCGTTACTGTATTTTAGGGGCAACCATAGCCTTGTGTTTACAGAAGTGACCTTGAGATTGAAAGGTCGCTGTTTTGATTACCAAACCAGCAGGAAAATCTGCAGCAGTGGGGGAATGAGCTGCACCTCCCCTTCCTCCACATAAATGGCTGAAGTGCTCTTTAGCAAGGCACCTAACCCCCAACTTCTCTCCGGGTGCTCCAATGTGTGTGGGACAGCCTACTGCTTTGAGTGTGTGCGTGTGCATGTGTGTAGGTGGGTGCGTACGTGTGTGTGTGTGTGTGTGTGTGTGTGTGTGTGTGTGTGTGTGTGCGTATGCTCACTTTTGATTGGTTAAATGCAGAGGAAATAATTTGCCTTACAGGATTAATACAGTATATCAAATCAAAAGTTATCTTACCTGAGATTATTCATTCATTTTCTGACCCACTAAATCCTAATTAGGGTCACAGAGAGGCTGGTGCCCATCTCAGCTGACTCTGGGCAAGGGGAGAGTACACCCTGGACAACTCGCAAGGTCATCGCAGGGTAGAAACATGCTGACCGCTATGCAGATCCTCTTGTCAAGAGTCAGCAATGGTTCTTTTACATGAACCTCACACCATAGACCGTGAGAGACATGTACGGCGTTTGATAACTCAGTTAGCTGCACCGGAGGGGACAGTGAGAACCCATAGAGAGTGGGGCTTGAACCACCAACCTTGGGATCAGTGAGCCAGCACCTTACCACCAGGCCACCACTGCCCTTACCTGAGATTTATGAACAATAATTTATGACATAGGTGTTTAGTATTTTTTTGTTAAATATCAGTGAAAATGGGTTCTGTAGGGACTGAGTATCCCATCTATTTTATTCACGGTGTGAGAATAGTGTGGGAAATACAAGGGCATTCAGTGTTTTAACAAGCTCTGGCATCCAGAGAAATGTGATCGATATGTCTGACCACAGCAGCCCTTACTGAAATAAAGACACTGGGGACATCAAGTATGTGTATTCATGTCACTGATATTATGGTGGAAATAACTGCGCATGCCTCTGGCTTTGTGGTGTCACAAAAATCAGATTCAAACAGACGTCAATTGGATCTACACCATGTTTAACTATCCATATTCTCTTTTCCACCAGATGGTGTAGCACAGCATGGTTTATGTACCAATCACTATTCCCACATTGGTTGTTATTTACAAGTGATATATTAGCCATGTGTGCAAACTGTGAGATAACTATCTTAGCCAGCTGCGCAAGCTGAACAGGGATTTCTGTTTTCAATACATTGCTTGAGCTATAAATCCCAACCACTCTCAAATGATTAAACACAAAACATTACAGAATCACCCATCCATTTATTATCTATATCATTTAATCATCAGGGTTAAAGGGGAACCTGAAGCCAATCCCAACTTTCTTTGGGTGAGAGCTGGAAGTCCCTCCAGTGCATCTCCGTGAGTTATCAAAGACCGGCCATGTCTGTCACTGTCTGTGGTGTGAGGATCATGTAAAAGAACCATTGCTGACTTTCAACAAGAGTAGCTGCATAGCCGTCAGCATGTTTCTGCCCTTCGATGACCTGGCGAGCTGTCCAGGGTGTACTATACCCTCGCCCAGAGTCAGCTGAGATGGGCACCAATCCACTGCAGTGCTAGCACATACAAAACAATCAGTCACATTTACATGCTCATATGTGGACAATTTAGAGAAGTCACCTGACCTAATGTGCATGCTGCACGCTGTACACGCTGATGGCTATGCAGATTACTCTTGATGAAAGTCAGCAATGTTCCTTTACATCCCTCTCAACATAGACAGTGAGCAGTGAGAGACATGGCTGTCCTTTGATAACCCAATTAGCTGCATTGGGGGAGGGGGTGGTAAGCAGTGACAACCTATTGGTGGTGGGGCTGGAACCTCCAACCTTGGGAATGGTAATCCAGCACCCTACCACTGGGTTACCACTGCCCGCCACCACACACTTTGTTGTAATAATAATAATAATAATAATAATAATAAAAAGCAAATAAAAAACAATGCACTCCGTTCTCTTCTACTTTATATCGACAGTACAAAAACAAAGTCTGAAGAAAAGACATATCTATAATGAAAATCCAGAAATTTAATATTATAATTAAAATCCAGAATTAGTATATTATAATGATCCCTGGAGAAATAGAATAAAGTGCTTGTGATTTGTTGCCAAATCTTCTTGCAAGCACTTGCACGGTGTGGCTCGTGTAAACATTTGGCATGCTAAAAAATAGATTCATTCATTTTCTGTACTACTTAATCCTAATTAGGGTTGTGGGGAGGCTGACGCTCATCTCAGCCAACTCTGGACAAGGTCAGAATATGCTCTGGACAGCTCGCCAAGGCAGAAACATGCTGAAGGCTATGCAGCCTTACTGTTGTTGAAAGTTAGCAATGGCTTTTTTACACACCTCTCACCATAGACAGTGAGAGACATGGCTGGCCTTGGATAATTCAGTTAGCTGCATTGTGGGGACAGCAGTGACAACCCGTGGATAGTGGATTTCACTTTTAGATCAGCAAATCTGATTTATTCCACAATTCGATGGCCTGACGAGATGTCCAGTGTGTATCCCGCCCTCACCTGGAGTCAGCTGAGATGGGCGCCAGCCAGCCTCCCCGCGACCCTGAAAAGGATTAAGCAGTTCAGAAAATGAATGAAAAAGATTTATCCCATAAAATGTTTATGAATGGAAAATACACTAATCCACACAATAGCTTGATAAACTAATACAGGTTGTTCAAAACTCGTATGTGGTGCTGTATGGGGCATATTAACCAGTCAATAATACTGGTAGTGATGTTAATAGAATACAAATTCAAGACTGCAGCATGATGCCTGATATATAAATATGTATACAGTAATTCATTTACTTACTGAATTGCTCAATCCTACTAAGGAGTCTCAGAATATTTCAATTGACAACCTGGACAGCTCTACAGACCATCACCGAGTCAACACGCGCACACACACACACACACACACACACACACACACACTATAATTTACTAGAGGTGACAAAGTGACATAGTGGTTAGCACATCAGACACACAGCAGGGTCCCAGGGTAAATTTCTGGACTCGAGGCGTTTCTGTGTGAACTTTCTCATGTTCTCCCCATTCTTTGTCAGAATACATAGTGCTCCCTGAGGAAATTGGGTATTGCATGTGTTTCCTCTGGGTAGTTTTGGTTTCCTCCCACAATCCAAAAAAAAAAAACTGTGGGACAATTGACAGTTCTAAATTGTATCGAAGTGTGAATGTGAATGGTTGAGTTGTGTTTTGGCCCAGCAGTGGTCTGGTGTGCCTGATCGTAGTAGAGAGGACCCTACCCTCTATCTATCTATCTATCTATCTACACAGAGAGAGAGAGAGAGAGAGAGAGAGAGAGAGATACATAAACACACATAAATGTACACATGTACATATATATATATCGCTATTTTTGATGTATGGCTGTGAGGAGAGGACAGGCTGTAATAGTTTCTCGATAGCAGGCACACCGCCCAGGAGGTTTCCATTTGTAGAGAGCTTATTCATCTTCATGCTTCATTTGTAGATGGGCAGCAGATGGAATATGTATTTGACTGTTCACCATTTTATCAAATGAAAGGTTAGCTTGCATTGTGGTGCAACTATTAAATAAAAGAAAAAACATAAATGGTTGCTTTGTCATATGGACTTTTTCATAAAATAAATGTCAGTATATGTTGGTATGGGGAGGGTACAGGCAGATGATTAAGAAATGTACAGTCTTAACAACAGCATTACTGGTCAAAACAAAGAAGCAAGCACACAAGAAGACAAAACTGGAAAGCAAGATTAAAAAACTTAGCTTTAGCCTTAGAGCCGTTCAGTGGCTCAGCAGTAAGCACATCCCCCTTCCAGCAAGAGGGTCATGCGTTCAAGCCCAAGGCAAAGGCTGGTGGAGTTTGAATGCTTTCCTCATACTTTCGTCGTTTTCTCCCAAAGTCTCAACACATGTTCATCAGGATAAGTAGCTTTTTCAGACTGCCCTTAGGTGTGAGACTGTGTAATTGGTTGTGTACGTGGCCCAGTAATGGTCTGGAGAGCCGTTCAGGGTGAACCTCTCCTTTCACCAATGTCGTGCAAGATAGGCTCGAGCCTCCCTGTAGCCCTAAATAGGATTAAGAGGTTTGGCTAAAGTGAGTTCAAATTTATATTATACAATACGTAAAACTACACAAACAAATAAAATACAGGGATCCCTCGCGACTACGTGCTTCGATTCATGTGGCTTCAGTGCATTGTCTGTCTTCCTTTCAGCTTTTTCCCCTTTTTACTCGGGAGTCGCCACAGCAAATCATCTGATTCGCACGTTTGATTTGGCAAAGGTTTTTACGTTGGATGCCCTTCCTGTCACAACCCTTTTTAGCAAGGGACAGAAACACGCTGATGACTTTGCAGCCTACTCTTTACGAAAGTCAGCAATGGTTCTTTTACATGAACCTCTCACCATAGACAGTGAGAGACATGGCCCGCCTTTGATAACCCAGTTAGCTGCACTGGGGGGACAATGGCAACCTTGTGGAGAGTGGGACTCGAACCCCCAACCTTTGGATCAGCGATCTAGCGCCCTATACCATTAGACCACTAGACTAGTGCATTGCGTTTTTAATTTTTTTTTTTAAATATTCATCAAATTAAAAAATAAGGAAAATGCCACAAAACAAGGCCAATGCAAAAAAAAAAAAAAACCCAAACAAACAAAAAAAAACAACAGAAAACCCCCATCAAAACTACTTACGTTTTTATTTGAGACGTGCATCTGTGTGTGTGTGTGTGTGTGTATATATATATAATAATGCAGCCGTGGGGGGAGGGGGGGGGGGCACAAACCAGTGTCTCTCCCTCACACCGGTCCCAAGCCCGGATAAATGCAGAGGGTTGCGTCAGGAAGGGCATCCGGCGTAAAACAAATGCCAAATAAACTATGCGAATCACAAGAAAGAATGACATACCGGATCGGTCGAGGCCCGGGTTAAGAACGACCGCCATCAGTGCTGTCAACCAACAGGGTGCTGATGGAAATTGGACTACTGTTGGTCCAAGACGTCGAAGAAGGAGAGGCGGGAAGCGTGCCCATTGCCAGAGAGAGAAGAGGAAAGTCATGAGTCTAGGACTGAAAGTAGGGACTTTGAATATTGGAACTATGACAGGAAAAGGTAGAGAGCTGGCTGACATGATGCAGAGGAGGAAGGTGGACATACTGTGTGTTCAGGAGACCAGGTGGAAAGGTCGCAAGGCTAGAAGCATAGGAGCAGGGTTTAAGCTGTTTTATCATGGTGTGGATGGGAAGAGAAATGGAGTCGGAGTCATCTTGAAGGAGGAGTTTGTCAGGAATGTTATAGAAGTGAAAAGAGTGTCAGACAGAGTGATGAATATTCAAGTTAGAAATTGAAGGTGTGATGGTCAAGGTTGTTAGTGCTTATGCCCCACAGGCAGGATGTGAGCGAGAAGAGAAGGAGAGATTCTGGAGTGAGTTAGATGAAGTGATGCAGAGTACCCCCAGAGGTGAAAGAGTGGTCATTGGGGCAGACGTCAATGGACATGTTGGTGCAGGAAACAGAGGGGACGAGGACGTGATGGGTAGGTTTGGTATCCAGGACAGGAACGCAGAAGGACAGATGTTGATAGGTTTTGCAAAAAGGATGGGAATGGCTGTGGTGAATACTTTCTTCCAGAAGAGAGAGGAGCATAGGGTGACTTATAAAAGTGGAGGTAGGAGCACACAGGTAGACTACATCTTGTGCAGGCGATGTAATTTAAAGGAAGTCAGTGACTGCCGGGATGAAGATCAGTACCTCCAAGTCCGAGGCCA
Source organism: Plotosus lineatus (assembly GCA_024760905.1). Classification (NCBI taxonomy): domain Eukaryota; kingdom Metazoa; phylum Chordata; class Actinopteri; order Siluriformes; family Plotosidae; genus Plotosus; species Plotosus lineatus. The sequence goes on from CM045729.1 coordinate 79,763,923, forward strand.
TGGTTCTCAGTCGGACAATGGTGGAATGCACCCTCCGGGTCGGGAATGAGGTCCTGCCCCAAGTGGAAGAGTTTAAGTATCTTGGGGTCTTGTTTACGAGTGAGGGAAGGATGGAGTGAGAGATCGACAGACGGATCGCTGCAGCCTCTGCTGTTAAGCGGTGCCTGTACCGGTCCATCGTGGTGAAGAAGGAGCTGAGCCGCAAGGCGAAGCTCTCAATTTACCAGTCAATCTACGTTCCAACCCTCACCTATGGTCACGAGCTTTGGGTAATGACCGAAAGAACAAGATCACGGATACAAGCGGCTGAAATGAGCTTCCTTCGCCGGGTAGCGGGGTTCTCCCTTAGAGATAAGGTGAGAAGCTCTGCCATCCGGGGAGAGCTCGGAGTAGATCCGCTGCTCCTCCGCATTGAGAGGGGCCAGTTGAGGTGGCTCGGGCATCTGGTTAGAATGCCTCCCGGACGCCTCCCTGGTGTGGTGTTTCGGGCATGTCCAACCGGGAAGAGACCCCGGGGTCGACCTAGAACACGCTGGAAGGACTATGTCTCTCGGCTTATCTGGGACCGCCTCGGTGTCCCCCCGGGAGAGTTGGAGGAAGTGGCTCGGGAGAGGGACGTCTGGACCTCTTTGCTAAGGTTGCTGCCCCCGCGACCCGACCCTGGACTAAGCGGAAGAAGATGATGATGATGATGATGATGATGAGGCTCAACAATCCAGAGCAATGGAGAGTGTGGAAAAGAGGTCAAGAAGCGTGTGCAGGCTGGTTGGAATGGTTGGAGAAAAGTGTCCGGTGTGATGTGTGACAGCAGGGTATCGGCAAGAATGAAAGGAAAAGTGTACAAGACGGTGTTGAGGCCAACGATGTTGTATGGTTTAGAAACAGTGGCCCTGGGGAAAAGACAGGAGGCAGAGCTGGAGGTAGCAGAGATGAAAATGTTGAGGTTCTCTTTGGGAGTAACGAGGATGGATAGGATTAGGAATGAGCACATCAGTGGGACAGCACATGTTAGAGGTTTTGGAGACAAAGTCAGAGAGGCTAGATTGAGATAGTTTGGACATGTACAGAGGAGGGATAGTGAGTATATTGGTAATAGGATGCTGAGGCTGGAACTACCAGGCAGAAGGCCTAGAGGAAGACCAAAGAGACGATTCATGGATGTGGTGAAGGAGGACATGAAGGTCGTTGGTGTCAGAGAAGAAGATGCAAAGGATAGGGTGAGATGGAGGCAGATGATTCGCTGTGGCGACCCCTGAAGGGAAAAGCCGAAAGGAAAAGAAGATATATATATATATATATATATATATATATATATATATATATATATATATATATATAATATAAAATGTACATCTTATGCATTATTTTTAATGTTTAATTTTTATTATAAGCATTTATAGCGTTTAATATGTATTTATTGATATTATATACACATATACGTGTACATGTGCGTCAGTCTTGGGGTGGGGGATCGATCTTACTTCGTGGAAGTTGGCAGTCATGGAGGGATCTTGGTCCTAATTAACCACAGAAAGTGAGGGATCCCTGTAAAGTAGAATTCAGTGACTGAAATTACAGAATTTAAAAACACTGGCCAATCAAGGATCATAACAGAATTGCTTCAAAGACAGCTTAAATTATTAACAACTATGAATATGATCAAGCACAAGGATAAAAAGCGCAGACATTCCTGAACAGGAAGTGATTTATCATTTGGGAATTGTGTCGATGTAGCCATCAAAAACAATTACATCATATTCTTGCATACAGTTGGCAATGAATGGGAATGATGGATGAAAAAAAAGCTGCTAGATGATCTGGAAAAAGCAGGACAGAGATAGAAGCAAAACAAAAGAGAGAAGATGCTCATGACAGTTCCACCAGAAAAAAAATCATATTATTTAGTATTTTATTTAAAAAAAAAACGAAATCACTTTATACATAAGCTTTGCCTCTCAATCACATGCTGTCGCATCTGTAGTAATTTTCCGTTATAGCATAAATGTAATAAATTACTTTTTGTTACTGAATATGAATTGAAAATAGTTGTAGACTGTAATGTACTGACTGACAGATTGTTTTATACACGTGTATTTCATTTTCTTGTACCAATTATGTATAATTTCTTTGGCTGCTCAGTTGTTATTTTTGTCAGCAATCTTTCGCTGAACCATTAGTGAGAATAGAATCGACAAAATCTTACTTAATATGGTATTTCTACCTATACACACCACATTTATATTAGGCCAAATCATAAATAGTAAATCAGTACAATAACCGCCCACCCATTCGCGGTTCCACCGTCATGGCCCCACATATTAGCGGATTAGAGGCAGCCCCGGAAGTTACTGGCACGTGATTCAAATTTAGCCAATAGCAGAGATATTTTGTTCCTCCTTCCTGCTGATTGGTTGCAGATAATGTGTACATCTCTTTTTTTTTTTTTTTCTCCTTTGCGCACATGTCATCAACGCGATTGCTTGAATTATGAATTCATGATTTTAGTGTGTTTTTAATTATTATTTAAGTTGTATGATGTCACTCAAACGCGCCGCATCTTCTCTAGCTTCTGGTAAGGCGCTTAAGCACTTTATTTATTAATAAATGTCACAGTACAAAATTTAAAAAGTTTTTACTTAATCATTACTACTTTTTACTGCATTATCACTGTAGTAATGAATAAGATTGTCTATAGAATGTGTTTAACAAACATATTTTAGCACATGCAATATCATACATAGGATTTTAAAACTGCATCAATAATTCGCGGTTTTTCAGGATCTGTGGGAAGGGGTGGACCGCAACCCAAATGAATAACAAGGGGTTATTGTAAACTACAAACATACAATCATATAAAATTCATTTCTAAGTTGTTTTATAATTTCTCTTCACTGGAACTAAAAGACCCAACCCATTTCAGCATGACAATGCTCCTGTGCATAAAGCAAACTGAGAGAAGGTATGGTTTTCCAAGGCTGGAGTTAAAGAATTGATGTCAACCCCCACTAAAAGTATTTAGGATGAACTTGACTACTGTCTGTGCTGACTGTGCTGACTGTGGGGTTGAGATCAATTCTTTAACTCTAGCCTTGGAAAACCATACTTTTACTCAGTTTGCTTTATGCACAGGAGCATTGCCATGGCTACCTTCTTATACAGCAACAGAGTGACTATCACAACCAACAATGACTATCGCAACTATCTAAAGCTGTTGAAGGTAAAGGAACACAGATCCCTTTCCCAGATGTGTTAAATATTGCTTATAATGACAACAAAGGAAGGAATGACATTAAAATGGCATGTTCAACAAAGACATATGGGTGTGATAGTGATAGTCAGGTGTGTACAAACATTTGTTCAAAGATTATTACGACCTAATAGCAGATAGGAAAACAATTTCAGGCCAAAAGAAAACAATTAATAAAACTGAGAACATTATCCAGAACACAGATGTGACAAGGTCCACCACCGCAAATATTTGGCCTTTGCAGTAACCACAATAAATTTACGTGGGTTTAAGATTACACCAAATGCCAGAATGCAGTGCTTTGATTACATGTATTCAGTCGGAAATGAAAGAATGGCATGAAGTTATCCTTCTATTACATTTTTATAATTTAGATTTCAATGGCGTAGTGTTTCTTTTATTTTTCTGAATAAGTAAATGGAGCTTTAAATGTGCTCAAACACACATCTATTGAAACAGCACACACACACACACACTGGGACTTGTGGCCTCACGAAGTAACACTCCCTTGCAGTGACTAAGAAGAGAGGAATGCAACTAAAAACACATTTGATTTTTCCCAGAACATCTCACAAGGCACTTCCCAACTTATTTTTATATGTCATTTTAACATTCTAACCGTAGAACTATTCATTTTTTAAGAATTTTATTTCATTTCAGTGGTAGAAATTAACTCTGTTTAGCTTAGTACTCATTACTTTCTATAAATGAGCATACATGCTTATTAAATATGGCATTAAAATAAGGACTATGGAATCTGACAGATGATGGCACAGATGCTACGGGAAAACAGGGCAGAGCCGAAAGAATGAAAGTGCCGTGAAAGGAAAGGTTAGGCAGGTGGGAGCCAAATGCCCTCACAGTTTGACCCATACAGTCCCATGACCTTATTATGAATTAATTTCGACACGTCATGGCACCCAGCTTCTTACTGAAGACATTTGTGACAGCTTGTACCATTTTCTCCAGGTAGAGTCTGACAGTGTCATGACATGCTGACATTACCATCAGTCAAATATTTAAATAAATAAATAAATGATTAAAAAAAATCATAGCCTCCTTCTGCTCTTCTCTGGTTATTTTCTTTGTGGTAGATTTTTATCACTTTTTGTGTATGTTTGTTTGTTTTTATTTGTTTACAGCTCTTACCTGTATTAAAATCCTTAATAAGCAGAACTTGCCTATTTAAAGCCTGATATCGTACCATGTGATTTGTTATATCATTAGACATTTTATACATGAAGGAACTTTAAATGTTCCCTGACCTTCACCCATTTAAGGGGAGTTGCTTTCAAATCCCCATGGATAAATTATCATACAAAAAGAGAAAGCATAATTTGTTTCACAGGATACAGGTCGATTTTATAATTAAAGGTGTTTAGCAGCTTCTCACTCATTTACTCCTTAGCCAAACCTCTTAATCCTACAAATGTTGCTGGGGGCTGAAGATTTCCAAAGTTGACACTGGGGGAAGGTGGGTACACGGCCTAAACAGTTCACCAGGCCATGACACACACACACACACACACACACACAGAGGGGGAGAGAGAGCGAGAGCGAGAGAGAGGGGCAATTTTTAGTCTATTTAGTTTTCCTTTGCTCTTCAGTGCATGTAATTGTGTTTTTCAATGCATGAATCTCATGGAAACCACTACGCCACAGTAGCCAGTAGCACCCCTATATATACTAGTGTGTGTGTGTGTGTGTGCGTGTATATATATATATATATATATATATATCAGTGTATATATATTTCGGCTTTTTCACTTTATCAGTTGTCACCACAGCGAATGATTCGCATGTTTGATTTGGCATAGGTTTTTATGCCGGATGTCCTTCCTGACACAACCCTTTAGCAAGGGACAGAAAACAGAAAAACACTGATAGCTTTGCAGACTACTCTACAAAAGTCAGCAAAGGTTCTTTTACATGAACCTCTCACCATAGACAGTGAGAGACATGGCCACCCATTGATAACCCAGTTAGCTGCACTGGGGGGACAGTGACAACCGTGTGGAGAGTAGGACTTGAACCCCCAACCTTAGGATCAGCGATCCAGCGCCCTTTATATATATAAATAAAATGTACAGGAATCCAATGCAGCCGTGTGTGGGGGGGTGTTTACAAACAAGTGCCCACCCTCATGCCGGTCCCAAGCCCAGATAAATGCAGAGGGTTGCGTCAGGAACGGCATCCGGCATAAAACTTTTGCCAGAATACAAAATGCAAACCATAAAGACAAATTTCATACCGGATTGGTCGAGGCCTGGGTTAACAACGACCGCCATCATTGCTGTTAACCAAGAGGGTGCTGGTGGAAATTGGACTACTCTTGGTCGAAGACGTCGAAGAAGGAGAGGTGGGAGGCGTGCACATAGGCAGAGAGAGAACAGGAAAAGCACGAGTTTACGACTGAGAGGAGGGACTTTGAATGTTGTAACTATGACAGGAAAAGGTAGAGAGCTGGCTGATATGATGCAGAGGAGGAAGGTGGAGATACTGTGTCTTCAGGAGACCAGGTGGAAAAGTAGCAGGGCTAGAAGCTTAGGAGCAGGGTTTAAGCTGTTTTACCATGGTGTGGATGGGAAGAGAAATGGAGAAGGAGTCATCTTGAAGGAGGGGTTGGTCAGAAATGTTCTAGAAGTGAAAGAGTGTGAGTCTCAAGTTAGAAATTGAAGGCGTGATGTTCAATGTTGTCAGTGTTTATGCCCCACAGGCAGGATGTGAGCTAGAAGAGAGGGAGAGATTCTGGAGTGAGTTAGATGAAGTGATGCAGAGTACCCCCAGAGGTGAAAGAGTGGTCATTGGAGCAGACTTCAAAGGACATCTTGGTGCAGGCAACAGAGGGGACGAGGAAATGATGGGCAGGTTTGGTATCCAGGACAGGAACACAGAAGGTAAGATGATCGATTTTGCAAAAAGGATGGAAATACTTTCTACCAGAAGAGAGAGGAGCATAGGGTGACTTATAAAAGTGGAGGTAGGAGCACACAGGTAGACTACATCCTGTGTAGGTGATGTAATTTGAAGGAAGTCAGTGACTGTAAAGTGGTAGTGGGTGAGAGTGTTGCCAAACAACATAGGATAGTGGTGTGCAGGATGATGCTGATTGTAATAAAGGTGAAGAAGGCAGAGCAGAAGACAAAGTGGTGGAACCTGAAAAGCAAACAGTGTCGTGTTATCTTCAAGGAGGAGTTGAAACAGGTTTTGGGTGGTCAGGAAGTGTTCCAGAAAACTGGACAACTACAGCTAATGTGATCAGGGAGACAGGTAGGAGAGTACTTGGTGTGTCCTCTGGAAGGAAAGTAGATAAGGAGACTTGGTGGTGGAATGAGGAAGTGCAGGAGTGTGTACAAAAGAAGAGGTTAGCTAAGAAGAAATGGGACATAGAGAGGACCAAAGAGAGTAAACAGGAGTACAGGGAGACACAGCGTAAGGCGAAGGTAGCAGTGTCAAAGGCCAAACAGAGGGCGTATGATGACTTGTATGCTACGTTGGACAGTAAGGAGGGAGAAAATGATTTATACAGGTTGGCACAGCAGAGAAACAGAGATGGGAAGGACATGCAGCAAGTTAGAGTGATTAAGGACAGACTAGGAAATGTGTTGACTGATGACAGAAATGTGCTGGGAAGATGGAAAGAGCTGATGAATGAGCAAAATGAGAGCGAAAAAAGAGTAGACCAGGAAGTAGCAAATATTAGTAAGGGTGAAGTGAGGAGGGCATTGAAGAGGATGAAGGGCAGTTAGTCCTGATGACATACCGGTGGAGGTATGGAAGTGTCTAGGAAAGGCAGCAGATTTTCTGACAAGAACATTCGACAAGGTCTTAGAGAGTGAGAGGATGCCGGAGGAATGGAGAAGTGTGCTTGTGCCCATTTTAAAGAACAAGGGAGATGTGCAAATCTCTTCTTGTTTGCTATGGTGATGCACAGGCTGACAGATGAGGTTAGACAGGAATCTCCATAGACTATGATGTTTGCAGATGACATTGTGATCTGTAGTGAGAGCAGAGTGCAGGAAAATCTAGAGAGGTGGAGGTATGCCCTGGAAAGGAGAGGAATGAAGGTTAGCTTCAGTAAAACAGAATACATGTGTGTGAACGAGACAGACTTGGGTAAAATTCAGAATTTCAGAATTCAATTCAATTCAGGAAGTGAATTTGAATTGAATTTGAGTTGGCTCCACCCCCAGAGGATATGGAATTGAATGTGAATTGGAATTACAGGAAGTGGAATTTCAAACTCATTGCAATTCACAGAAATTAATTCTAACCACATATCAGTGAGAATGTGATACTTAGCATGTATTTTCTCACAGATTGTAATACTTGTATCTGAACCACAATAAATGCAATACAGAGACTATTATTAAGCATACATTCTTATATTGAAAAGCAATGTTTCCACTTTAAAGTAATCAAATAGCACAAAGATGTGATGAATGCAATTATTATTTTATTTACTTTACGGGGTAACACTGTTGCATTTAATTATCATCATCTCTTCAAACGTTTAATCATTGAAGCGGCATCGCTCTGGTCAGAATATCTTTCCAACAACACTAAGTATCCTCTCAACAGGTGCAGAGGAAGCAGGTATAGCCAGATATTTGAATGCAAGTACAGCAAGGTTTGGGAAGCGATTTTGGTTTTCTTTCCAGGACAACAAAGGGTTGGTACCCTCTGCCAAACATGGGGCACTCAAGTAAACTGGGAGCTCATCTGAGGATGCATCAATTGGCACAGACGTTGTTTGGGTATCTATGTAGGAAAAGAGTCTGGGGCGTTTGTGTGGTTGGATATTAATGGTAGAAGTGGCTTTTGGACGTATAGAATCAACTTTTGAAGTCAGGAGGTTTCTGATTGTGTTCTGTTCTTCACTGTTACACCAGTGTAGCTTAAATCTTGGATCAAGAGTTGCAGTCATATGGAAGCACTCCATATCTTCAAATTTTAGAAGTCGCCTCTTGAGTGTAGTTCGTAAAGTGGACAGAAACCTCTTGTTCCCAATCATTTTGGCATCTTTAATGGCATGTCTCAGTCCTTTCACACAAGAAATGACATAGTACATTTATATATATATATATATATATATATATATATATAATATAAATAAATAAAATAAATAAATAAAATATATATAAATATAATATATATATATATATATATATAACTGAACTGGGAAGCACGTTCAGTCTGTCATTTGTAAACAATCAACGCAGCGTTATTGCGTCATTACATCAGCATACTACGTAGGTCCGGCTAAACTCAAAATTTGACTTTTTTTTTTTTTTTTGGGAAAAAAAAAAAAGAAAAATCGAACAAACGTAAAATGGATGAACGTAAGTCGGGGATGCGTCTGTATATATGTATATATAATATCAATAAATACATATTTAATGCTAAAAATGCTTATAATAACAATTAAACATTCAAAAATAATGCATAAGATGTAAATAAAATATAAATACACACACTCAGATGCACATGCATGCATTCAAATGCGCAACTTAGATAAAAATGTAAATAGTTTTGTTTGGGGGGGGTTGGAATGGTTGTTTGTTTGTTTGTTTGTTTGTTTTTTGCATAATTTACCTTGTTTTGCATCATTTTCCTTAACGTTTCCTCCTATTCTTCTTTAATTTCCTTATTTTTTTTAATTCGATGAATATTTAAAAAAAAGAAAAAAAACGTGATGCACTGAAGCCGCATGAATTGAAGCGTGAAGTAGCGAGGGATCCCTGTGTGTGTGTGTGTGTGTGTGTGTGTGTGTATGTGTGTGTGTGTATATATATATATATATATATATATATATATATATATATATATATATAATGTTGCAAAATGTATATGTTAAGCAAGTTATTTCTATACACAGAAGTAAATTAAACATCTGCAGCTTTAAAGCTACTTGGATACAACCAATTTTTGATAAGGTCATCAAACTGCCAGATAAATTGTATTACATATTTAGCTATACTCCAGACTCCATTTTCACAGTAGTCTAATGAATCATTCTTACAGAATGATGATAATTTTGGCCTTTTCAGGCAGGCGTGGCATTCACTAATCCCCTTATCCAAGACCAGTGATATCCGAAATAAAGTGGTAGTACCATGGAGAGTACATCTTCCGTCACTTAATAGGTATCCTTTATCCAGGAAAGTGAATTTAAATGTGTATTGGTGCTCTGAAATAAAACATGTGACGTCTTCTTCTGTTGGTTCTGTTGGTACATACATTATTAGTAACTCAAACAAATGATTTTCACAGACGAGCATCTTTTTACAATCGTAAATAAATGCAATTATGTGATATGAGCCATAGACATGAACATAGTCTTCATATTTAACACAGTGCTAAATGTAAATAAGAATTCCTGAAGGGGTGGTATTGATCAGAGGTGCTATTGTCAATGTAGGAAACAGCGATGGGAGCTACAGTAAAACTATTATATACAATTTATAGCAAAATGGCAGACATATAACATTGTAAGCCTTGCAATATTTCTTAAATAGATATTCTTTATATTAAGATTTAAATTTATTTACAGTAACCAGTATGTTATATCGGTTCATAGTAAAGTCATTCTCTGATCAGATCAAACATACTACCGGATGCAATTTTCTTTTAATTTTTTCTCTTAGATATTGCTAGAAACAGGTCATCCCTGATTCATAATTTGCTTTTCTTCCAAGTTATAGAAGATAGATGAGTAGTGCAGTTTATATGAGGATCTCTGATCAAATGCCATCAAATCTATTTGACATATAGAAGTAAAGGACTAGAAGTCTAATAATTCTGAAAGCTGTGCTATAATCGGTGACGGTGAGGTTGACAGCTCCTGAGGCACTGACTCTTTTCAAGTCCAATTTACAATTTTCTCACATCATTCTTTACAGAAACATGTGATGCATATTTCATTTGAGGTTAAAATTGATTCAAAATGCTTTGGTCTTCCTTTAGTTATACAGTCGGCCCCCAATTCACGAAATTAATCAGTTCTAGAGCCCTTTTGGTATTGCGGAGATTTCGTAAGTAGGGGTCGCATCTTACATGTTAAACGTGTAATTCATTCCAAGGCTCCAGTCCTTGGACTGGATAAATCTCATAAACCCTTTAAAAATTATAAAAGTACACCAATTTTGTATGAAATATGTGTTAAAAGTAAAAGAAAATTATTTATTAAACCATTTTATTAACATATCAAACCATTTTATTAACATATTTATTAATTAAACCATTGTTAAACATTTTTATTGACACACACACACGCACACACACCTGTCTCTCTCTCTCTCTGTCTGTCTTTCTGTCTCTCTCTCTCTCTCTCTGTCTCTCTCTGTCTCTCTATCTCCTTCTCTCGTGCGCTGCGGGCAACGCCCACAAGACGTGAATTCAAAGCGCATTCCCTGCTTGATAAACTCGACTTTAATTTGATTCCTTGAGGGATCGGAATTCCAGATGAGCTCAAATGCGCCCACATTTATTAAACATTTACTGAATTAAAACAACTTAAAAAAACTAAACTAAAAACTAAAGCGTGAAGCTTCCTTCTGTCTGGGAGGCCAGTGGAGCGGGATGTTGAGAGGCAGCCAATGAGAGAGCAATTGATTGGCGTGTTTAAATTTTGAATTTCTTTTCGTAAGAGGGGGTTGTTTCGTATCTCAGGGACGGAAACTCAAGAAAATGTTTTTCGTAATCCGGGGATTTCGTACAAAGGGGTCTCCGTAAATTGGGGGCCGACTGTACCGCTTGTTTTGATTGAAAGTCCCAATTTGAGATATTCTCATTTTGGATGTTATCTTTCATTTTGATAAGGCAATTTTTTATTTTTTTTTTTTTGTTTTTTATTTTTGTGATTTTACACTGCTCAGGATGTTCTCTCAGTCTGTTTTAGCCAGCACTATCCTTTCTGCTATCGCATGCTGGGGCTGCAGACATGAACAGACTATACAAACTGAGCTGCAAGGCCTGTAACATTGTGGGGATGGAGCTGACGGTGGTACATATTTCACTTGCACGTTCATTGCATTACACACAAACACCTAAAGAAAGAGCCTACTTTCGGTGGAGTGGCTTACACACACACATACACACACACACACACACACACACACACACACACATGTGTATGTATACAGGGAGTCCTCGGTTTACATCGGTCCCGACTTACACCGTTTCGTGGTTACAAACATTTTATTATAGCACTGTACGTACAGTACTTTTCAGTATATTTTATTTGGTATGTTCCGACTTACACTGAAATTCGGGTTACATCGCGTTTTAAAAACGGATCAGCGTTGTAAACCGAGGACTCCGTGTGTGTGTGCATGTATGTGTGTGTGTGTGTATATATATATATATATATATATATATTTATGTATGTGTGTGTGAGCCACTCCACCAAAAGTAGGCTCTTGTGTCCAAAAATGAAAAAAATGGCTTTTTACACTGTCACATAGAGGCCCAAAGCTGCAAAAAGTTTGTCAATACCTTAAACTGAGCGAGCTATGCCATTTCTTGTGTCAGCATTCAACTAAAAATTTCGAAAGACGTTTTAGAGACAAATGAGCACAGAGTGCACTTCTTCCAACATCATTAGTCCTTAGCAACCAAACATTTTTATACACCTCAGCCATATAAACTTTTAGAAAATATGTCTAGGAAGAGTTTTGGGAAGAGATTATAAGAGAAATCATCCTCATTTTAATCTCACAGGCCCTTTTAAAACCCATCAGTCACCGTGGTAACCCCCCAAAATGAACAAAAAAAAAAAAAACGACTTTTTTTTTTTCATTTCTGTTTATTCCAATAATATCAGTATGTATCTTTTTGACCATTATATAAACGTTCAAATGCCTTCAAATGATACTGATTGGGAAAAACACACAAAAAAAAAAAAAAGTGTCAGGTTCAAACAATCACACTGAAATTAAGAAAACTATACATAAGAAAACTATATAACAGAAGTCTCTGATCGCTTTACACAAGTAAGCTTCATCGACTCTGTCCTCATCATAATCATTGTAATCTATATCCTGCTCAGCAGAAAGGATCACATCATCTTCACAAACACCACCCATGCACACTTTTATTAACAGATGCCTCTTCTTCATCAACATCAAAATCAAAATCTTCATCAACTCAGCTGGCATCATCATCATCAGTTTGTTCATCTGTAAAAGGAATGAAACATTTAAGTCTTTTTCAAGTCTTGAACAACCCACGATCCAGCATGTCCAGTCCAGACAAGATTACACACAAATCAAATAATCAAAAAAATTCCATGATTGAATTTTGCATGCAGAGAAAAATACTCACTGGCTAAATAATCTTCAAGAACGACAAGCATTCCGGCATCTTCAAAGCCCAATTCTCGCATCAAATTTAACATCTATACTAATGCTGCTAGACATCACAGATGACATTTCACTCTCCTTTTCCAGAAATTATGTGTATTCACAATTGTATGAATAAACTTAATGACTGTTATTGAAGAGAAAGACGGAGATAAATTCAGCATGCAGTTAAACCAGAAGCAGGAAGTAAACCGGAAGTTAACGTGTGACGGGCACTGCGCATGTGCAAGCCCGAGCTGACCGATCAGGATGCTCGTTTCAGATCTTCCTTAGCAAATAGCCTGCATTGTTTATGAGCATATCGTCTTCATAATCTTTATTTTATTCACTGAAACGGAATTTTAATACCAAAACAGTATCCAAAATGGAGAGACTATTTCACGGCCGTTCTTCTGGTGTATGGATTATAGTGTGTCTTGTACCGAACTCGGTGAATAATTGCAACAAAAACCAGTAAGTTTACTTCTGTTTTTATCTAGTTTTCTGAGGGTACTCACCAGAAAAATGTGGAAAAAAGACATTTTTAGTGAGTCTTAGTAAATTTCATGTGAGTAAGTGATAGTTGAATACTTGTTTTAATAGTTTATGCAAAAATCCGAATTTTGATAAAAATGGGCCATTTTTACTATTCTGGCCTTTATCTCAAAAGTGGTCTGTGCGACAAGCACCTACTTTCGTTGGAGCGCCCTATCTATCTATCTATCTCGCTCTCTCTCTCTCTCTCTCTCTCTTTATATATATATATATATATATATATATATATATATATATATATATATATATATATATATATATCTCCCCCAGTGCAGCTAACTGGGTTATCAAAGGCGGGCCATGTCTCTCACTGTCCATGGTGTGAGGCATGTAAAAGAACCATTGCTGACTTTCGTAATGAGTAGGCTGCAAAGTCGTCAGCGTGTTTCTGTCCCTTTCTAAAAAGGGTTGTGACAGGAAGGGCATCCGACGTAAAAACCTCTGCCAAATCAAATGTGCAAATCAGATGATTCGCTGTGGCGACTCCCGAGTAAAAGGGAAAAGGCCGAAAGGAAGACAGAATATATATATATATATATATATGGTGACCCAAAAAACTGGGAGCTTTCTAACAATACTATAAAACCAAGAGTGATGGAAGATGGAAGAAACCTTAAAACATGCCATTTAAGAATAAATGATGAAGTGACGCTACTTTCATGGCAAAGTATTTACTTGTTCAAGGTCACTGTCTCGCAGTGTTGCCACTTTCTCATGTCTGGCAATACACTATTCAAAAATTCCTGTTCTTTTTGGGTCACCCTGTGTGTGTGTGTGTGTGTGTGTGTGTGTGTGTGTGTGTGTGTGTGTATATTTGTATAAATTATCTAATAGTATAAATAGTCCTGTGGAGGTAACCCCACGCAAGTACAGGGAAGAATAGCCTCCACACAGGTACGCTCGAGCTGGGAATCGAACCCTGGTGTTCTTGCTGTAAGGTGGACTTGTTAACCACTACACCACCTTGGCTACCAGAATAAGTATTAAGAAATAAAATAGTTGTATTTGAATTATAAATACATTTGTTATTTTGACAGGTGTGTCTACTGTTAGATACATTACTAAACATAGCTACAGTGGTACTTTGTCTAATGAGTGTCCCTTATAACAAGTTTTCCATGATACGAGCTTCAAACTCATCAAAGATCTGCTCCTTCCAACGAGCAAAAATTTACTTTACGAGCTCTCCTCGAAATGGCTTTTCTGGGCCAATTAGCCTTGTATTCTTCCGCGTGTATTCCTCTGAGAACGCATTGTACAGTGCTTCTCAATTATTTTCTGTGATGCCCTCTCTAGGAAAAAAAAAACATTTCATGCTGCCTCAGTGCCCATCGCGTGACTATAATTAGTGTTTACTGAACTTCATATCGCTTGCTCTGCAAACTACTGTAGGTGATGCGCAATTACACTTAATTCTAGTACAGTATGGCAAAAAAAAAAAAAGCATGTTCCCCAGGGTTATACGCACACCCCCCTACCCGTTATCACACCGTGCCCCACTATTTGAGAATCACTGCCCTTGTGGGAGTTCACCACGAGGGATTTCCCTGCTGGCATTCGTAACATGCACATGCACAAAATTCTCCTCCTCCTCTTCCTCCTCTGTTGCACACCACCTCCTCCTCCTCCTCCTCCTCCTCTGTTGCACACCACCTCCCGCCTGCTAATGTGACATCTTCTCCACAATCAATGATTGGAAGGGTTAGCTGACATATTGTTTATTCTTGTTTTATTATTATTTATTATTAATTATTATTAATGTTAATGTACATGTATTACTATTATTATTATGAAATATTTATTGTTTTTACATCTTTATCTTTATTATATTAGATCAAATATGTGTTTGTGGCAGGTTATATGAGGTTGGGAGGGGGTTGGAACAGATTAATTGGTTTTCTATGATTTTTTTTTATGAGAATAATTCTTTCATCTAATAAACTTTTTGACTTACGAACTTGCCCTCGGAATGGATTAAATTTGTTAGACAAGGTGCCACTGTATTAAAAATAAGGTGCATAGTGCAAGATACTTCACTAGCAGTTTATTAACTAAGTAACCGTTGTTTAGCATGACATGATGGTGGAACACATGGTATTGAATATGTACCCTCTCATCGCACTTATTTGTGAACTGCTTAACCCTACTGTTAAGGTCACGAGGAGGTTGGCGCTTATCTCTGTGGGATAAACCCAAGAACAAATCACCAGTAAATTGCAGGACAACAAACATTTATATTCCAAATAAAATCCAGGAATTGAACTCGGGACCTTCTTGCTGTGAGAGAAATGTCCTAACCATTACAGCAGTGTGCCACACTATGGCAATTTGTATTGTTAATAATCTTTATTAAGGGAAAAAAAATGTACAATTTCACATACGGTATATACACATCCTGTGACTGCTTTCCCATGTAAATTGTCTTATGCATATAATATTATGCTGATATTTTTTAGGAAAGCATCTTTGTTTGTTGTCCTTTCTGGTAGTTCATATTTCTATATTCCTGCTTTAGTTAATTAGTCAGTTAGTGATTAATTCACCTCTGAAGGTAATGTGTTGCTTTAGCCTGTATTAGCTTTCCACCTTTATGGAAAGAGATGGGATTTCCTTTCGGCTTTTTCCCTTATCAGGGGTCGCCACAGCGAATGATTCGCATGTTTGATTTGGCATAGATTTTTACGTCGGATGCCCTTCCTGACACAAACCTTTAGCAAGGGACAGAAACACGCTGACAGCTTTGCAGCTACTCTTTACAAAAGTCAGCATTGGTTCTTTTACATGAACCTCTCACCATTGACAGTGAGAGACATGGCCCGCCTTTGATAACCCAGTTAGCTGCACTGGGGGAACAGTGACAACCTTGTGGAGAATGGGACTCAAACCCCCAACCTTAGGATCAGTGATCCAGCGCACTTTACCACTAGACCACCACTGCCTCATTTCCAGCTTTATGGAAAGAAATTGCTAAAAATTATTTTAATTACCATAAGGCTTGAAAAGTATTTTAAACCATTTCCATTCTGAGAGACACCAGCAAACAGTCACATCAGTGTCACCTAAATCAGTAAAGGTGAATGGGTGGTGATTTATCAGGTCAACTACTGCCTTGTTATTAAAGTCTTAATCATTTGCACCTGACCCCAGTTCTGTTCATAAAAATAAATTTCATGTCAAACGGCAGCAAATAAAGAAAGAAAGAAAGAAAGAGAGAAACAAACAAACAAACACACAAGTAAATAATAAATAAATAATCAGAGCAGTCCCAATTGTTTAAACCTCAGTATAAATCCATTGCTAAATATATAATATACTAGAAATACCCAGACAATGAATTGATGAATTGTTGTTTGCGTTGGATCTGAAGTACACTGTTTGTAGGGCCAGGGTATATCAAACACAGACATATGGAACTATTTTGGTCAGTAAAATCAAACTATGAACCATATCTTCTTCTTTTGATTTCGGCTGTTCCCTTCAGGGGTCACCACAGCAAACCATCCGCCTCCATCTTGCCCTGTCATCTGCATCTTCTCTTACTCCAATGACCTTCATGTCTTCCTTCACCACATCCATAAATCTCTTCTTTGGTCTTCCTCGAGGCCTTCTGCCTGGTAGTTCCAACCTCAGCATCCTACTGCCAATATACTCACTATCCCTCCTCTGTACATGTCCAAACCATCTCAATCTAGCCCAGTGCGTCTCAATTATTTTCTGTTACGCCCCCCCTCGCAAGAAGAAAACAATTCGCGCCCCCCCACCACCCACTTTCCGCCGCAACTATAAATTATAACTTTTTTCTATAATATAGTTACAGGTATATCTCTTCATTATATCGTATCCTTGTTAACATAAATAAAACAAAAAGAAAGAGATATACTTCAACTTACAAGAATAACTTTTTTAACATTTTTTATTAGTCTGTAAAAGAAAGTGCATCAATTTGCCTTGAATTTAAAAATAATAATATCCTTGTTACATTTTGACAAACTTACCACACCATTTGCTGCTGAAAATAAAATCAATAAATAATTAATTCAAATTGACTTCAGAAACATTAACTCAGGAGCACAATATATAAACACTTTAACCTACAAAACAAGAACAAATAGAACAATTTGTGCTGATTTTTTTTTCTCAAAATGAGGAAGCCAAGATTAATGGCTACAATGAGCACGTTTTGCAGCACACAGCTTCTCAAAGCGAGGTTTGAAGCATGACACTGCAACTCTCAGCTCCTGCTCAATGTTTAGCTGGGACCTGTACTTGCTGCGCACAATGGGCAATGAGGGCGCCACTGCCAACTACTGGAGTGGATGTGCAATTACACTTTCTTGTAGTACGGCGGAAAAAAAGCATGTTCTCCTGGGTCACACGCGCCCCCCTCAGCATCCCATCGCGCCCCCCCAGGGGGGCGCGCCCCACTATTTGAGAAGCACTGATCTAGCCTCTCTGACTTTGTCTCCAAAACATCTTACATGGGCTGTCCCTCTGATGTACTCATTTCTGATCCTATCCATCCTTGTTACTCCCAGAGAGAACCTCAGCATTTTCATCTCCGCTACCTCCAGCTCTGCCTCCTGCCTTTTCCTCAGCGCCACTGTTTCTAGGCCATACAACATCGCTGGTGTCATCACCGTCTTGTACACTTTTCCTTTCATTCTTGATGACACTCTCCTATCGCACATCATACCGGACACTTTTCTCCAACCATTCCAGCCTGCCTGCACACGCTTCTTCACCTCTTTTCCACACTCTCCATTGCTCTGGATTGTTGAGCCTAAGTACTTAAAATCCTCCACCTTCCTTATCTCTGCTCCTTGTAACATCACCGTTCCTCCTGGTTCCTTCTCATTCACACACATGTATTCTGATTTTCTGAGGCTAACCTTCATTCCTCTCCTTTCCAGGGCATACCTCCACCTCTCTAGATTTTCCTCCACTTGTTCTCTGCTCTCACTACAGATCACAATGTCATCTGCAAACATCATAGTCCATGGAGATTCTTGCCTAGATTTCTAACCTCGTCTGTCAGCCTGTCCATCACCATCACAAACAAGAAGGGGCTCAGAGCTGATCCTTCATGCAGTCCCACCTCCACCTTGAATTTGTCAGTCACGCCAACAGCACACCTCACCACTGTCTTACATCTATCATACATGTCCTGCACCACTCTGCCACTCCAGACTTCCTCATGCAATACCACAGTTCCTCTCTTGGCACCCCGTCGTATGCTTTCTCCAGATCCACAAAGGCACAGTGCAGTTCCCCTCTGACCGTCTCTGTACTTCTCTATTAACATCCTCAAAGCAAACACTGCATCTGTGGTGCTCTTTCTGGGCATGAAACCAAACTGATGCTCACAAATGCTGACCTCTGCCCTTAGTCTAGCTTCCATTATTCTTTCCCATAACTTTATCGTATGGCTCATCAACTTTATCCCTCTGTAGTTGCCGCAACTCTGCATGTCTCCCTTGTTCTTAACAATGGGCACCAGCACACTTCTCCTCCATTCCTCTGGCATCTGCTCACTCTCTAAGACCTTGTTGAATGTTCTTGTCAGAAAATCTACTGCTACCTCTCTGAGACACTTCCATACCTCCACAGGTATATCATCAGGACCAACTGCCTTTCCATTTTTCATCCTCTTTAGTGCCCTCCTCACTTCACACTTACGAATCTTTGCTACTTCCTGCTCCTCAATGGTCACCTCTTCTACTGTTTTTTTTTCTCTCGTTTTCCTCATTCATCAGCTCTTCAAAGTACTCTTTCCATCTTCCCAGCACACTTCTGTCATCAGTCAATACATTTCCCTCTCTGTCCTTTATCAATCTAACTTGCTGCATGCCCTTCCCATCTCTAGCTCTCTGCTGTGCCAACCTGTATAGATCATTTTCTCCCTCCTGACTGTCCAACCTATCATAAGCCCTCTGTTTGGCCTTAGCCACTGCTACTTTTGCCTTACGCTGTGTCTCCCTGTAATCCTGTTTACTCTCTTCGGTCCTCTCAATGTCCCACTTCTTCTTAGCTAACCTCCTCCTTTGTCCACACTCCCGCACTTCCTCATTCCACCACCCAGTCTCCTTATCGACTTTCCTTCCAGAGGACACACCAAGTACTCTCCTACCTGTCTCCCTGATCACATTAGCTGTGGTTGTCCAGTCATCTGGAAACACTTCCTGACCACACGAAGCCTGTTTCAACTCCTCCTTGAAGACAACACAACCCTCTTCCTTTTTCAACTTTCACCACTTTGTTTTCTGCTAAGTCTCTGCCTTCTTCCCCTTCCTCACCATCAGCTTCATCCTGCACACCACCATCCTCTGCTGTTTGGCAACACTCTCACCCACTACTACTTTGCAGTCACTGACTTCCTTCAAATTACATCGCCTACACAAGATGTAGTCTACCTGTGTGCTCCTACCTCCGCTTTCATAAGTCACCCTATGCACCTGTTTCTTCTTGAAGAAAGTATTCACCACAGCCATTTCCATACTTTTTGTAAAATCGGTCAACATCTGTCCTTCTGTGTTCCTGTCCTGAATACCAAACCTGCCCATCACTTCCTCGTTCCCTCTGTTGCCTGCACCAACATGTCCATTGAAGTCTGCCCCAATGACCACTCTTTCACCTCTGGGGGTACTCTGCATCACTTCATCTAACTCACTGCAGAATCTCTCCTTCTCTTCTAGCTCACATCCTGCCTATGGGGCGTAAGCACTAACAACATTGAACATCACTCCCTTCAATTTCTAACTTGAGACTCATCACTCTGTCTGACACTCTTTTCACTTCTAGAACCTTCCTGACAAACCCCTCCTTCAAGATGACTCCTACTCCATTTCTCTTTCCATCCACACCACGATAAAACAGCTTAAACCCTGCTCCTAAGCTTTTAGCTTTGCTACCTTTCCACCTGGTCTCCTGAACACACAGTATGTCCACCTTCCTCCTCTGCATCATGTCTGCCAGCTCTCCATCTTTTCCTTCTATAGTTCCAACATTCAAAGTCTCTACTCTCAGTCCCAGACTCGTGCTTTTCCTCTTCTCTCTCTGCCTACGGACACGCCTCCCACCTCTCCTTCGACGTCTTCGACCAACAGTAGTCCAATTTCCATCAGCACCCTGTTGGTTGACAGCACTGATGGTGATCATTGTTTACCCGGGCCTCGACCGATCCAGTGAGTTTAGTCTTTCTGGTTTAAATTTTGTATTTTGACAAAAGTTTTACGCCGGATGCCCTTCCTGTCGCAACCCTCTGCATTTCGCTGGGCTTGGGACCGGCATAAGGGGGAGAGACACTGGTTAGTGCCCCCCCCACCCCCCACCCCGCTTCATGGCTGCAATAAACTATGAACCATATGATTCAGGGAAAAAACTGAATTACTTAATCATTTATCTAGTTACTACTCTAATTAACCCATGACAGCCATCTTCCCATTGTATTGTTTCCCATCCATTTTATGCAATCAGAAAATTTTAACAAACAATACTGTGTGTGTGTGTGTGTGTGTGTGTGTGTGCAACATTCTGCAACATGGAAATAATTTGTGTCAAAAGGATCCTTTCCTCATTATCGAACCTATTGTCATGTCTGCTTTTTTAATTTTTGTGTGACGCTGAGTAAATTATGACAAGTGTTTTATCTGAAGAATCCTCACCCGTACGTGTTTATTGTTTCCTAATAAATGTTTGTTTTACTTCTTTTAACTAAGGATGTTCTTCCCTTGTTCATACCCTTGTTCGTGTGTGTGTGTGTGTGTGTGTGTGTGTGTGTGAGAGAATTTTCCAAGGGGTGAATATACTACAGAATAATCTGAGGGCATTTTCCAGTGATATCCACTATGTTGCACGTAAATAACTATTTTATTATGTACTACTGACAAAACTTCCAAACTAAAACATGTCAATGTTTGTTTAACATTTTTAACATTTTTAAAAGACTACATTGGTCACTCTTTATTGTGGCATCTTTTTTAAAAAAATATATTTAAGTTTCAATGCTCTTTAGAAAAATTCAAAGGCTGTATTTTCAATTTATTTTGTACAGCAGTTTGTTGAATTTCAAGGATTTCAGAATTAGTGATTGTGGCAAACTTTACGTTTTTGCCTGTTTTTTTCATTCAGTTATTATCCTGAGTTTTTGTAATGTTGAATATCCATTAGTATACAGTATACTGGTGGTAGGGTGCTGGATGACTGGGGTTCAATCCCACTATCAGTGGGTTATCACTGCTGATCTTCCCCAGTGCAATTGACTGGGTTATCAAAGGCCGGCCATGTCTGTCACTGTCAATGGAGTGAGGCATGTAAAAGAACCGGGTAAACAGTAGGCTATTGGGTTGCCATCAGCATGTTTCTGCCCTGTGATGGTCTTACTTAGCGTAGTCTGTCATTCCCTCAACACCAAACAATTTTCCTGCTGATTTGGCAGTCGAACCGGTGATGTTTCAGGCCTAGAGTCTCTTCTCTTGCCAATAGGCTACGACTAATTTCACATCAATTTATGCCTGAATAAAGAGATACTTTGAGTTATTAAAACATTTTTGATGGCAAAGCAGCAAGATTCCATAAGCTAGAGATTTTTATACATAGTGACTTTATGTCTGAAAACTTTATTGATTTGTATAGAGACCCTTGTTATGCATGTCTGTAAATTCGCCTGTGTAAAAGTGTGCCATGGTATAAAGTATTTTCTATTAAAAAATGTATTAAACTCTGTAAAGTTTTCACTCAAAGCATTCAGCACAGTTGTGTAGTGCTTAAAGTATAATCGTGTTACCTTTTAGCTTTATGAAAAGACGGCAGTCAAGTGAAAAGCAGAATTATTAAAGACATGAGAGACATTATCATAGTTAGGCATCATCATCATCATCATCATCATCCAGGGTCAGGTCGCGGGGGCAGTAGTGATGTCCAGACATCCCTCTCCCAGCCACTTCCTCCAGCTCTTCCTGAGGGCATTCCCCATCTGAGAGACATAATCCCTCTGGCATATTCTAGATCAAACCCAGGGTCTCTTTCTGGTTGGACATACCCGAAACACTACATCAGGGAGGCCTTCGGGAGGCATTCTAACCAGCTGCCCGAGCCACCTCAACTGGCTCCTCTCAATGCAGAGAAGCATGGCTGAGCTTCTCAACTTATCTCTAAGGGAGAGCGTCACCACCCTGTGAAGGAAGCTCATTTCAGCCGCTTGTATCCGCAATCTTGTTCTTTCTGTCACTACCCAAAGCTTGTGACCAAAGATGAAGGTTGGAACGTAGATCAACTGGTAAATCAATAGCTTTGCCTTGCGGTTAAATTCCCTCTTAACCGCAACAGACTGGTACAGGCTCCGTTTTAAAGTAGTCTGCAGCGATCCACCAGTCAATCTATCGCCTCATCCTTCCCTCACTCGTGAACAAGATCCCAAGATACTTAAACTCCTCCACTTGGGGCAGGACCTGATTCTCAACCTATCCACTTCGCATTTGGCTGTGAATCGCTCCAATGAGAGCTGAAGGTCCTGGATTGATGAAGCAAAAAACCAAACCAAAACCAAAAAGCAGAGACGAGATCTTATGGCCACCAAGACAGAACCCATCAATGCCTCAGCTGCAGTAAGAAATTCTGTCCATAAAAAATGATGAATAGAATCGGTGACAAAGGACAGCCTTGGTTGACTCCAACTCTCACAATAAAACAAATTCGACCAATGCGGACCAAGCTCTGGCTTTGGTGATACAGAGACCGAATGGCCCATAGCAAAGGGTCCAGTACGCCACACTCCAGGAGCATGTCCCACAAGATATCCTGAGGGACACGATCGAAAACCTTCTCTAAATTCATAAAACACATGTGGACAGATTGAGCCAACACCCATCGCCCCCTTCAGGATCCTGTAGAGCGTAGAGAGATGGTCGAGAGTGCCGCAGCCAGGACGAAAACCACATTGTTCTTCCTGAATCCAAAATTCAACCATTGGTCAGCTCCTCCTCTTCAGTACCACTGCATAGACTTTCCTGGATAGGCTGAGGAGTGTAACACCATGGTAATTGGAACACACTTTCTGGTTCCCCTTTTTAAAATGGAGGACTATCATGCTGGTTTCCCAATCCAGAGGTACAGCCCCCAATGTCCATGTGTCAAGCAAGACAGTCCTACAACATCTAGAGCCATGAGACATTCAGGGCAGATCTCATCCACCCCTGGAGCCTGACCACCGAGGAGCTTTTTGACTAACTTGGTGACCTCAGTTCCAGTAATGGGTGAACCCTCACCCAAACTCCCAGGATCTATCACCTCCACAGAGGTGGGATTGAGGTGATATTTCTTCCAGTTAATCACAGCATCGCCAGTCAAGGTGAGCAGCTCTCCACTTCCACTGTAAACAGTATTTGAGAACTGCTTCACCCTCATGAGATGTCAGATGGTGGCCCAGAACCTTTTTGAGGTTCAGCCTACTTCTACTATACCTACTTAAAACAGAAAGTAAAGCGATAACATAAAAAGTAATCACAAAAAGTGCACTTCAACAAAATATCATTGTTATATATATATATATATATATATATATATATATAAAAATTAAAAGTACACACTATACAAAGGTCTCAGAATGCTGCAGGTCTGAAAATGTCACAGTCACTTGTTGGGTAGCTCTTCAGTGTAGACATGTTTATTTCAGGCCACTAAAATAGTAACCGAGGAAGAATATTAAAATAAATAACTGCAATCTAATTCTCAACATATTAATTTATACATTTCTAAATAAGGATGAAATTAAGCTGTGAGCTTTAAACGAGGCTGTCTGGATATTTGTAAGTAGAACCATAAGATTACAAGAAATTAAGATAGTCAGGAATACCCATCAGTCAGTCTTTAAGTTAAAATCAAATTGGCAGATCTATGCACAAGCGTGAATGTTCAGTATGTCGGTAAGTGCATGATAATGGTGTGCCAATGGTCCATGTATATAACTTATAATAATTAAACTTTAGGGTTTTATTAAAATCACTTTTTAACACTGAATTATTTAAGCTAATTGAATGGTAACAATATAATTTATTCATCTGCCAAACCACTTATGCTCATCCTGACCATAACACGGCCAGCACAAACACAGCCATTTACAGTGGCACCTAGGGGCAATTTGAAACAGCCAATTAGTCTTTGGACTATGGAAGAAAACTGGACTACCCGAGGGAAATAAAACCTCTGAGAGAACATTTCGACACAGAAATTCCCTGGCTGAGCATTGAAATCATGACTTTTTTTGTTGTGAGGCAGACATGCTAAACATTAAGCCTCTGTGCCATACTGCAACAATATCAATTCACTCACACACTCATTTGCAAACCATTTAATTCCACTAGACATCAGCACTGAGTCAAGGCACTTCCCAGAGACTGGCTGTGATTCCTGTGAGCTTCAAAAAAACCATTATTATTCCTGTCAAAGATGCCTACAGTGACATATTTTAACAACTATCTCCTGCTAGCACCGACTCCCATGATGATGAAGTGCTTTGAGCATCTTGTCATGAGACACACCTACTCATTTCTCCCCTCTGCAATAGACAATGATTGTGACAGACCCACCACTCATACTTCTTATAGACCATTTGCTCAGGCAGAAGGTTACAAAATATCAAGTCACACTGCAAGGTTCTTCATTAGTTTCATCCCTCAAGCTGTCAGAGCCCTGAACACGTACACCTTAAGGCAATTTGGAACAGTCAGTTGGTCTAATGTGCTCTCTTTGGACTGCTGGGAGAAACCCACATGAGCATGGGGAGAACATGCTCCACACAGAAATGCCTGAACCCATGGCTCAAAACCAGGGCTTTCTTGAAGTTAGACAGGCATGCTGTGCACTATGCCAATGTGCTGCCGAGTTATAATCCATCATGTTCAGGGCATATATAGCAGTTGGGTTTTTAATTAACTTGTTGTCAAAATAACCTGGAGATATGAACATGCTCTTAAAATAAATAATTCAGCTGCATGAACATAGACGAGAATCATACAAATGTTAAACACACTTAATTGTGAGAAACCTATCCTTAGAATTAATATATATATACAGTATATAATGTATACAGTATATAATGCAGCCGTGGGGGGGGCACAAACAAGTGTCCACCCTCAAGCCAGTCGCAAGCCCGGATAAATGCAGAGGGTTGCAACAGAAAGGGCATCCAGCGTAAAACTTTTGCCAGAAAACAAAATGCAATCCATAAAGACAAATTTCATACTGGATCAGTCGAGGCCCGTGTTAACAACAACCGCCATCAGTTCTGTTAACCAACAGGGTGCTGGTGGAAATTGGACTACTGGTGGTTGCAGAAGGACAGGTCAAAGAAGGCGAGGTGGGAGGCTTATCCGTAGGCAGAGAGAGAAGAGGAAAAGCATGAGTCTAGGGCTGAGAGTAGGGACTTTGAATGTTGGAACTATGACAGCAAAAGGTAGAGAGCTGGCTGACATGATACAGAGGAGGAAGATGGACATACTGTGTGTTCAGGAGACCAGGTGGAAAGGTAGCAAGTCTAGAAGCTTAGGAGCAGGGTTTAAGCTGTTTTATCATGGTGTGGATGGGAAGAGAAATGGAGTTGGAGTCATCTTGAAGGAGGGGTTTGTCAGGAATGTTCTAGAAGTGAAAAGAGTGGCAGACAGAGGGATGAGTCTCAAGTTAGAAATTGAAGGTGTGATGTTCAATGTTGTTAGTGCTAATGCCCCACAGGCGGGATGTGAGCTAGAAGAGAAGGAGATATTCTGGAGTGAGTTAGATGAAGTGATGTAGAATACCCCCAGAGGTGAAAGAGTGGTCATTGGTGCAGACTTCAATGAACATGGTGCAGGCAAAAGAGGGGACGAGGAAATGATGGGCAGGTTTGGTATCCAGGACAGGAACACAGAAGGACAGATGTTGATAGGTTTTTGCAAAAAGGATGGAAATGGCTGTG
Organism: Plotosus lineatus; assembly: GCA_024760905.1. Classification (NCBI taxonomy): domain Eukaryota; kingdom Metazoa; phylum Chordata; class Actinopteri; order Siluriformes; family Plotosidae; genus Plotosus; species Plotosus lineatus. Next base: position 79,790,012 of record CM045729.1, read on the forward strand.
GTGAATACTTTCTTCCAGAAGAGAGAGGAGCATAGGGTGACTTATAAAAGTGGAAGTAGGAGCACACAGGTAGACTACATCTTGTGCAGGTGATGGAGCACACAGGTAGACTACATCTTGTGCAGGTGATGTAATTTGAAGGAAGTCAGTGACTGCAAAGTGGTAATGGTTGAGAGTGTTGCCAAACAGTATAGGATGGTGGTGTGCAGGATGATGCTGATGGCAAGAAAGGTGAAGAAGGCAAAGGCAGAGCAGAAGACAAAGTGGTGAAATCTGAAAAAGGAAGCATGCCGTGTTGTCTTCAAGGAGGAGTTGAAACAGGTTTTGGGTGGTCAGGAAGTGCTTACTGATGACTGGACAACTACAGCTAATGTGATCAGGGAGACAGGTCGGAGAGTACTTGGCGTGACTTGTAAGTAGGGAGAAAATGATTTATTCAGGTTGTCACAGCAGAGAAATAGAGATGGGAAGGACCTGCAGCATGTTAGAGTGATTAAGGACAGAGAGGGAAATGTATTGACCGATGACAGAAATGTGCCGGGAAGATGGAAACAGTACTTTGAAGAGCTGATGAATGAGGAAAGTGAGAAAGAAAAAAAGAGTAGAAGGGGTGACTGTTGAGGACCAGGAAGGAGCAAAGATTAGTGAGGGTGAAGTTAGGAGGGCATTGAAGAGGATGATTACATACCGGTGGAGGTATGGAAGTGTCTAGGAGAGGTAGCAGTAGATTTTCTGACAAAAATATTCAACAAGGTCTTAGAGAGTGACAGGATGCCAGAGGAATGGAGGAGAAGTGTGCTGGTGCCCATTTTTAAGAACAAGGGAGACGTGCAGAGTTGTGGCAACTACAAAGGGATAAAGTTGATGAGCCATACGATGAAGTTATGGGAAAGAATAGTGGAAGCTAGACTAAGGGCAGAGGTCAGCACTTGTGAGCAACAGTTTGGTTTCATGCCAAGAAATAGCACCACAGATGCAGTGTTACCTTTGAGGATGTTAATAGAGAAGTACAAAGAAGGTCAGAAGGAGCTGCATTGTGCCTTTGTGGATCTGGAGAAAGCATATTACAGGGTGCCAAGAGAGGAAGTGTGGTATTGCATGAGGAAGTCTGGAGTGGCAGAGAAGTATGTTAGAGTGATGCAGGACATGTTTGAGAGATGTAAGACAGTGATGAAGTGTGCTGTCGGTGTGACAGAAGAGTTCAAGGTGGAGGTGGGACTGCATCAAGGATCAGCTCTGGGCCCCTTCTTGTTTGCTATGGTGATGGACAGGCTGACAGACGAGGTTAGACAAGAATCTCCATGGACCATGATGTTTGCAGATGACATTGTGATCTGTAGTGAGAACAGGGAACAAGTGCAGGAAAATCTAGAAAGGCGGAGGTATGCCCTGGAAAGGAAAGGAATGAAGGTTAGCCTCAGTAAAACAGAATGTGTATGATCGACAAGGACCCAAGAGGAACGATGAGGTTACCGGGAGCAGAGATAAAGAAGGTGGAGGATTTTAAGTGCTTAGGCTCAACAATCCAGAGCAATGGAGAGTGTGGAAAAGAGGTGAAGAAGCATGTGCAGGCAGGTTGGAGAAAAGTATCGGCAAGAATGAAAGGAAGTGTGTACAAGACGGTGATGAGGCCAGCAATGTTGGATGGTTTAGAAACAATGTCCCTGGGGAAAAGACAGGAGGCAGAGCTGGAGGTAGCAGAGATGAAAATGTTGAGGTTGTCTTTGGGAGTAAGGAGGATCTTCTTCTTCTTTTCCTTTCGGCTGTTCCCTTCAGGGGTCGCCACAGCAAATGATCTGCCTCCATCTCTCCCTATCCTCTGCATCTTCTACTCTTACTCCAACGACCTTCATGTCCGCCTTCACTGCATCCATAAATCTTCTCTTTGGTCTTCCTCTGGGCCTTTTGCCTGGTAGTTCCAACCTCAGCATCCTATGACCAATATACTCATTATCCCTCCTCTGAACATGTCCAAACCATCTCAATCTAGCCTCTCTGACTTTGTCTCCAAAACATCTAACATGTGCTGTCCCTCTGATGTACTCATTTCTGATCCTATCCATAAGTAAGGAGGATGGATAGGATTAGGAATGAGTACATCAGAGGGACAGCACATGTTAGACGTTTTGGAGACAAAGTCAGAGAGCCTGGATTGAGATGGTTTGGACATGTACAGAGGAGGGATAGTGAGTATATTGATAGTAGGATGCTGAGGTTGGATCTACCAGGCAGAAGGCCGAGAGGAAGACCAAAGAGAAGATTTATGGATGTGGTGAAGGAAGACATGAAGGTAGTTGGAGTAAGAGTAGAAGATACAGAGGATAGGGTGAGATGGAGGCGGATGGTTTGCTGTGGCGACCCCTGAAGGGAAAAGACAAAAGGAAAAGAAGAAATATATATATATATACACACACACACCTATCACCCAGTTTTTACTCATTCATTTTCTGTAGCCACATAATCCTAATTAAGATAGGCTGGCACCCATCCCAGCCGAGGGCAGAGTATACTCTGAACACCCATAGTCATGGCAGGGCAGAAACACCGATGCTGATAGCTCTGCGATGGCTATGGGTGTCCAGGGTGTACAGGGTGTACTCTGCCCTCGGCTGGGATGGGTGCCAGCCGAGGACAGAGTACATTCTGGACATCCATAGCCATCACAGAGCAGAAGCACCAATGCTGATGGCTATGCAGTAACTCTTGTCCAAAGTCAGCAATGGTTCTTCTACATGAACCTCATACCATAGAAAGTGAGAGACATGGCTGACCTTTAGTGACCCAGTGAGCTGCACTGGAGAAACAGTGATAACCCATTGAGAGTGGTGCTTGAACCCCCAACCTTGGGATTAGTGATCCAGCACCTTTACCACACTGCCCTATCCAGTTTTTAAAAACATTTTAATGATTTATTAAAGAAAAGTCTAAAATTTTTTCTCCTTTTTCGGCTTTTTTCCCATTCTCAACAGTCGCCTCAGCGAATCATCTGATTCGCACATTTGATTTGGCATGGGTTTTTATGTCGGATGACCTTCCTATCACAACCCTTTAGCAAGGGACAGAAACACGCTGATGGCTTTGCAGCCAACTCTTTATGAAAGTCAGCAATGGTTATTTTACATGCCTCTCACCATAGACAGTGAGAGACATGGCCCGTCTTTGATAACCCAGTTAGCTGAACTGGGAGCATAGAAAAGGCTAAAACTAAATTTAAAAAATAAAATAAAAATAAGGCTGAAAAAAGTCACATAGAATGACTATGTTTTGCCCGCCAGTGGATTATCAAACTGTACAGGGTGCACCTTTACTCGAAGTCCTTTTCCCACCACCATAGTGAGAATTAAGCAGTTAGGTGAAACTCAAAAGGCCCAAAAATGCAGAATAGGTAGTGTATTAATTATCAGCAACGGGGCCGGGGCCCCCAAGGCTCAGTAAGCAAAAGCATCAATACCTCACAAAAAGGAACAAAAAGCCGAAGTTTAAATACACAGAGTCATTAACAGTCCTGGTGCTATCAATAGTCAGGAGATCCAGAGAGCTCCAAAAATTTATCAGAGTTTAGTGAGAGTGTGTGGCTAGGGAATGTGTGTAAGGAGACATTACTGGACGCACACGTTCAGGAATGAAAGCAAATAATCACACACTTTAATTTCCTTCTTTCTGGGCTCTTCAAGATATCTATTTTTCTTCTGAACCTCTGCATGTCGTCCTTTCGGCTTTTTTCCTTTTTACTTGGGAGTCGCCACAGCGAATCATCTGATTCGCACATTTGATTTTGCAGAGGTTTTTACGTCGGATGCCCTTCCTGTCACAACCCTTTTTAGCAAGGGACAGAAACACGCTGACGACTTTGCAGCCTACTCTTTACGAAAGTCAGCAATGGTTCTTTTACATGCTTCTCACCATAGACAGTGAGAGACATGGCCCGCCTTTGATAACCCAGTTAGCTGCACTGGGGGGGGGGCAGCGACAACCCTGTGGGGACTCGAACCCCCAACCTTAGGATCAACGATCCTGCGCCCTATCCACTAGACCACCACTGCCCCATGGATAACAGGGTATAGTGGATGTTTAAAAAGTTTTTAAAGTGAAAAGATTGCATGAGACGTAAACATTCATTCATTCATTTTCAGTAACCACTTAATCCTAATTAGGGTTGTGGGGAGGCTGGCGCCCATTCCAGCCAACTCCAGGCAAGGGCAGAGTACACCCTGGACAGTTCGCCAGGCCATCACAAAGCAGAAACACACTGATGGCTACTAGAGCCCTGCGCGGGCCAAGATCAGAAGCCCAAATACTTCACAAAATACTTCAGCCCACAGCCCCGCCCCGCAGTGAGTTTCTAATTCTGAGCCCGCACCCGCCCCGCAGCCCACACAACACAACTACATATTAACATTCAACCTTTAATTCACTCAAACCATAAAAAGTTACATTAAAATCAATAATTTTTCGCAACAGCCTAATAATGTATATTTGCCTGATACAAAGTCTTCGCTGCATATTCTACTGTATTCTGTAGGATTCCAGTCTTTCATATTTAACGCTGCGATCCACTTGGGTTTTCTCTCCGGGTCAGATGGAAAACGATAAAATGACAGTGCAGGCTTAATCCTCTGTCTATTTGCACAGCCAACAGCGCAACATGATATAACCGTACTCACTGTTTTTTTTCTATCACTCCACGGAAGTTAGTCACCGACAAACAACATCCAGTTGGATAATGTTGAACCACTATTACTTATTTTAAAATGTTTAGCAATGCTGAATGAGTGAGCGCCGTCCGGATCATGCCGTCCAATATGGCAGATATTAACAAAAGCCACGTGACCCTGTGACGTCACGTGCAAAACCTCAATATGTGAGGCGCTCAAAACCGAAAGTAGTGTACTTGTGGGTTATACAGACTTCCGGTCTTTGAAGTGAGCAAGGGCTCACTTCAATCACTAGCAGAGCGGAGAGTTCTCTTTCTTTTCTGGACAGCCCGCATGAATCCGTGACATAGCCTGCAGCCCGCCCCGCAAAACTTGGATTATTCTCAATTCGCCCCGTCCCACACAAGTTTCAAATTGACCCGCCCCGCCCCGCAAACTAAAAAGTATAACTTTAAATTTGTGCTGAAACCCGCCCTGCACAGGGCTGTAATGGCTACACAGCCTACTCTTGTCAAAAGTCAGCAATGGTTCTTTTACATGAACCTCACACCATAGACAGTGGGAGACATGGCCGGACTTTGATAACCCAGTTAGCTGCACTGGGCGGGGCGGGGGGAATGGAGCTTGAACCCCTAACCTTAGGATCAGTGAGCCACCACTGCCCAAAGATGTGAGCATGATATGTTCATTAACACCTTCCTGTAAAATCATGCATTTTGGAATAATCAAAAGTAAAATGAACTTGTGGAAAAATCTTCTTCTTTTTCTTTCAGCTTTTTCCCTTTTCCAGGGGTCGCCACAGCAAATCATCACGTGTTTTAATTTGGCATAGGTTTTTACGTCGGATGCCATTCCGAACACAACCCTTTTGCAAAGGACAGAAACACACTGACAGCTTTGAAGCTACTCTTGTCGAAAGTCAGCAATGGTCCTTTGACATGAACCTCAGACCATAGACAGTGAGAGACATAATAACCCAGTTAGATATCCAGTTATCCACATGGTACATATGTATAGATCACGGTAAGTTTGGAGCAACCAATTAATCTAATGTGCATGTTTTTGGATTGTAGGAGGAAGCCAAAGTACAAGGAGGGAACAAACATAAGTACAGGGACACCATACAAACCCCACTCAGAAAACTCGGATTCCAGGACTCAAACTCAGGGCCTTCTTGGTGTTCGGCGGATTTACGAACCACAATGTCACCTTGATGCCCCGTGTAAATCAATACAAATATATCAGCAATAAATAAATGGTAGAGCTAACCCCAACACACACACACACACACACACACACAAAGAATACTAAAGATGTTGGAGCATTAATGTTCTCTGTGGATTGAAGTATATAGTCTTCAAGCATCTCTTGAAGTGCATATGGCAGTATCCTGTCAAACCAGAACGTGCAACCTTATTATTAAATTCAGGTCCACAACCACATGCAAACTATTATTAATGCTATCAACAAACAGAGGTACTTCCAAAACCAACTTTAATTCACTCGTTCGTCCTTCTATGGTCTCCAGTTAGCAATAATGCTACCACAACTAACCCAAGGCAAAAGAAGAATGACTCCATCTATTCACAGGCAATTCCTGCCAAGAATATTAACCGTGTGATGTATGTGGAGGAAGGCAAATTTTCTTAATGAAGCATGGGAGTATAAAATCAACGGTTGTTTATAAGTATATGTAAATGCACAGCAGATTGCTGACCCTTTTATATCAGAGTGTGTGGGCTCTCAAGGGAAGCAGCCAATAATTAATCTTGATTTCATGCTAGAGGTATGAAAATGGGTAGAAATGTGCAGCACGAGTTCCAATTTGAAAGTGGATTAACATCAGAAGGACGGTGTTTGTACAGGTATAAGCATTGGACCCAGATTAAAAAAAAAAGAATAAAAGTAAGGAGTAAAAAACAAACTGGCTCAACTGGTTATGAGTGATTGATTGATTGATTGATTGACTTTATTTGATTTCAACATTCGCAAATAATACTAATAAATATAGTGCAGTACACTGTATCAGTCAATAATAATTTATACCATACAATAGTTTATAATTTTGGGTTTCTTGATGAAGAATTGAGCCTTCTTTTTTAATTTATTTATTTTTTTTGAGAAAACTTCTAAAGTCGGTGGTGTATTGGACAGGGCGCTGCACTCATGATCGGAAGGTTGTGTGTTCAAGTCCCAGTTAGATCCCCACTGTGCTAAGACCCCTGGGCAAGGTCTTAACAACAAGTGTGTCTCTGTTCACCCAGAAGTATAAATGGGTACCAGTAAAAATATACTGGGAAGGTACCCTGCGATGGACTTCCATCCAGTAGGAGTTGAACTCCTGGTGTCTTCACGCTATGAGAAACCAGGGAAAAGCACCAGCCTGATGAGCTCAGGTGTAAAAAGCCCAAACGACTTTACCTTTAACTTTTAAAGTTGTTTGTAAATTTAGTAGTGAATTAATTAATCAATCCATCAATTTTATTTGTAAATGATAAACAGAGACACCATGTGGGAGGGGTTAGCCTTGCGAGCCGCATGCCTTGTATGATGTTTTTGTGTTGAGCTTGTTTTGCATGGGTTTTTATTGGGTACTCCTGTTTCCGCCCACAGTGCAGACATGCAGACGAGCCTACCAGGCTATTCTTGATAGCCCCTTGGTGTGAATATTAGTGTTTTTTTTTTTTTTTTTTTTTTATGTTTTAAATTGTGTTGGTGCTACAGTGGTTTGCCGTACTGTTCTTGGTGTACCCCACTGTTTCCAATAGTCATCTGGGATGGACTCCAGTCTTCGTATGATCCTAATAAAGAATAAAGCAGTTCAGAAAATGGAATGAAATTATATTATTATGAACAACATGAACAACACGGTGGCATAGTGAGTAACAACTCCAGGCCTGGGTTCAATTCCCAGCCTGAACGTTTCTGTGTGGAGTTTGCATGTTCTCCCTCTGCTTGTGTGGGTTTCATCCAGGTACTCAGGTTTCCTCCCACAGTTCAAAAACATGCACAGTAGGATAATTGGCTGTTCCAAGTCTCCCCTAGGTATGAATGTGAATGGTTATGTCGGTGTCCAGGGTATACCCCACCCTCATCCGGAAGCAGCTGAGATGGACGCCAGCCTCCCTGCATCTCTAATTAGGATTGGGTTATTAGATTCAGAAAATAAATGAATGAATGGATGAATAATATGAGGAAAATGTAGTATATCCACCTTTTTTCCTTAATAACAGTGTGCACTTGAGCTGCCATGGACTTCACAGAATTGGATAATTTTTTTTTTAATATATACAGGTCTGTCTTCCTTTCGGCTTTTTTCCCTTTTACTCGGGAGTCGCCACAGCGAATCATCTGATTCGCACGTTTGATTTGGCAGAGGTTTTTACGTCGGATGCCCTTCCTGTCACAACCCTTTTTAGCAAGGGACAGAAACACGCTGACGACTTTGCAGCAACTCTTTACGAAAGTCAGCAATGGTTCTTTTACATGCCTCACACCATAGACAGTGAGAGACATGGCCCGCCTTTGATAACCCAGTTAGCTGCACTGGGGGTTTTAAATATATACATGTCATTCTCAAAAAATTAGCATATTGTGATAAAGTTCATTATTTTCTGTAATGGACTGATAATCATTAGACTTTCATATATTTTAGATTCATCACACACAACTGAAATATTTCAAGTGTTTTATTGCTTTAATATTGATAATTTTGGCAAAAAAGTAAAGAAAAAACAAAAATCCCTATCTCAAAAAATTAGCATATTTCGTCTGACCAATAAAAAAAAAAGTGTTTTTAATACAAAAAAAGTCAACCTTCAAATATTTATGTTCAGTTATGCACTCAATACTTGGTCGGGAATCCTTTTGCAGAAATGACTGCTTCAATGTGGCGTGGCATGGAGGCAATCAGCCTGTGGCACTGCTGAGGTGTTACGGAGGCCCAGAATGCTTCGATAGCGGCCTTAAGCTCATCCACAGTGTTGGATCTGGTGTCTCTCAACTTTCTCTTCACAATATCCCACAGATTCTCTATGAGCTTCAGGTCAGGAGAGTTGGCAGGCCAATTGAGCACAGTAATACTATGGTCAGTAAATCATTTAGCAGTGGTTTTGGCACTGTGAGCAGGTGCCAGGTCGTGCTGAAAAATCAAATCTTCATCTCCATAAACTTTTCAGCAGATGGAAGCATGAAGTGCTCCAAAATTTCCTGATAGCTAGCGGCATTGACCCTGCCCTTGATAAAACACAGTGGACCAACACCAGCAGCTGACATGGCACCCCAGACCATCACTGACTGTGGGTACTTGACACTGGACTTCAGGCATTTTGGCATTTCCTTGTCCCCAGTCTTCCTCCAGACTCTGGCACCTTGATTTCCGAATGACATGCAAAATTTGCTTTCATCCGAAAAAAGTACTTTGGACCACTGAGCAACAGTCCAGTACTGCTTCTCTGTAGCCCAGATCAGGCGCTTCTGCCGCTGTTTCTGGTTCAAAAGTGGCTTGACCTGGGGAATGTGGCACCTGTAACCCATTTCCTGCACATGCCTGTGTAGACGTCCCACTGAGGTGGCTTGATACAGCACTCTGGGAACAGTCTATTCGCTCAGAGATTTCTTTCTGTGTCTTACCCTCTTGCTTGAGGGTGTCAATGATGGCCTTCTGGACAGCAGTCGGGTTGGCAGTCTTACCTATGATTGTGGTTTTGAGTAATGAACCAGGCTGGGAGTTTTTAAAAGCCTCAGGAATCTTTTGCAGGTGTTTAGAGTTAATTGGTTGATTCAGATGATTATGTTAATAGCTCGTTTAGACTACCTGAACATGATCTGCTAAATTTTTGAGATAGGAATTTTGGATTTTCATGAGCTGTATGCCAAAATCATCAGAATTAAAACAATAAAAGACCTGAAATATTTCAGTTGGTGTGCAATGAATCTAAGATATATGAAAGTTTAATATTGATCAGTATATTAAAGAAGATAATGAACTTTATCACAATATGCTAATTTTTTTTAGAAGAACCTGTAAATATTCATTCATTCATTTTCTAAGATATTTCATCTAAATCAAGGTCGAGGGTCCAACACACACACAGAGACACACACACACACACACACACACACACACACACACACACACACACACACATATACACACATACTATTTCCAGTCTGTCTTCTCAGGGTACTAATGCAGCCGTGAGGGAGGGGCACAAGCCAGTGTCTCACGCCGGTCCCAAGCCTGGCTAAATGCAGAGGGCTGCGCCAGGAAGGGCATCCGGCGTAAAACAATAAAATATGCAAGTCACAACTGCTTCTTCTTTTCCTTTCGGATTTTCCCTTCAGGGGTCACCACAGCGAATCATCTGCCTTCATCTCAACCTATCCTCTGCATCTTCTTCTCTTACACCAACTACCTTCATGTCCTGGTAGCGCCAACCTCAGCATCCTACTACCAATATACTCACTATCCCTCCTCTGTACATGTCCAAACCATCTCAATCTGGCCTCTCTGACTTTGCCTCCAAAACGTCTTACATGTGCTGTCCCTCTGATGTGCTCATTTCTGATTCTATCCATCCTTGTTACTCCCAAAGAGAGCCTCAACATTTTCATCTCTGCTACCTCCAACTGTGCCTCCTGTCTTTTCCCCAGGGCCACTGTTTCTAAACCATACAACATCGCTGGCCTCGTCACCGTCTTGTACACTTTTCCTTTCATTCTTGCCAATACCCTCCTATCACACATCACACCGGACACTTTTCTCCAACCATTCCAACCAGCCTGCACACGCTTCTTCACCTCTTTTCCACACTCTCCATTGCTCTGGATTGTTGAGCCTCAGTACTTAAAATCGTCCACCTTCCTTATTTCTGCTCCCTGTAACCTCACCGTTCCTGTTGGGTCCTTGGCATTCATACACATGTAATGCAAGTCACAACATAAAATTTAATACCCGATCGGTTGAGGCCCGGGTTAACAACAACCGCCATCAGTGCTGTTAACCAACAGGGTGCTGGTGAAAATTCGACTACTTTTGGTCGAAGGAGGGATAATGAGTATATTGGTTGTAGGATGTTGAGGTTGGATGCAGAAGGCAGAGAGGAAGACCAAAGAGACGATTCATGGATGTGGTGAAGGAGGACATGGCAGTTGGTGCAAGAGAAGAAGATGCAGAGGATAGGGTGAGATGGAGACAGATGATTCGCTATGGCAATTCCTGACGGGAACAATTAAAAGGAAAAGAAGAACTTCTCAGGGTACTGTGAACTCTATTCTACGAACTGAGCAGGATTTCTTTGATACTAGTAGCATGACTGGGCACAGTGAAGTAACAGCAACCTTCTCTGTAAATCTCAACTTTTTTTTTTTTTTGCACATGAACATCAAGCGCCTAGTCATATGCTGCAGACAGACATATATGCATTATATTACATATAAAACAAGTAATAATCTTTCTCTCTCTGCTCTTGTGTAGTATATTTTTCTTAAATAAAATCAAATATAATTGTTGTGGGACTTTATTTTGATGAAGTAAATGTGTTTTGCCGTGTAAGATATTGCCTTGATACAACAACACTACACTGCAGTTGTGGCTGAGTGGAAAAGGTGCTGTATCACTGATCCTAAGATTGGGGGTTCAAGCCAGACTTGCTACAGGTTGTCACTGTCCCCCTCCCCCCCCTCAGTGCAGCTAACTGGGTAATCAAAGGCCACCTGTGTCTCTCATTGTCTATGGTGTGCGGTGTAAAGAACCATTGCTCACTCATGACAAGAGTAACTGCAAAGCCATCAGTGTGTTTCCACCCTGCAATGGCCTGTTGAGCTGTGCAGGGTGTACTCTCACCCAGAGTCGTCTGGGATGGGCGCCTGCCTCCCCGGGACCCTAATTAGGATTAAGCGGTTGCAGAAAATGAACTGATGAACTGAACAACAACACTGGACAATGACAGAGAATGTTCTGTTACCCCAGGACTTCATTTGAGATCTTTGGCTAGTGAGCAGTGTTGGTCATATGATCTCAGTGCTCTTGGTAACAAATAAGGATGTTGGAGGTCGCTAATAATGTTGAAACAAGGGAATTATAAACAAACAGAAAAATGTTGAAATCTCACTCGTATCCAGTATAGATGAGAGTTTAAGATATGAGCCTGTGGTTTGACACAACTGTGGGAACAGAAAGAAGGTTCGGAAAATAACATCAATAACAGCTAAAAAAGCTGCATGTTTAAGATGGTCAAATATACCAGAATCTAGGTAGTTATTAATAATCACTAAGGCAAATGAACTAGTGACCCTAAAAGTGTTCTTAAAGAGGTGTGAGGATAAAATATCCAGTGAATATATAGAGGGTTTCATGTGCAGGACTATGTCAGCCAACTGGGAGGAGCTTCCTCAGAGCTGCATTTGTGATCTCTCTTTACAAAGTTTTCCGTTTCATCCAACATCCCAGCTTATTCTTTTCCTTTCAGCTGTTCCCTTCAGGGGTCGTAACAGCAAATGATCTGCCTCCATCTCACCCTATCCTCTGCATCTTCTACTCTTACTCCAACGACCTTCATGTCCTCCTTCACCACATCCATAAATCTTCTCTTTAGTCTTCCTCTGGGCCTTCTGCCTGGTAGTTCCAACCTCAACATCCTACTACCAATATACTCACTATCCCTCTGTACATGTCCAAACCATCTCAATCTAGCCTCTCTGACTTTGTCTCCAAAACATCTAACATGTGCTGTCCCTCTGATGTGCTCATTCCTGATCCTATCCATCCTCGTTACTCCCAAAGAGAACCTCAACATTTTCATCTCTGCTACCGCCAACTCTGACTCCTGTCTTTTCCCCAGGGCCATTGTCTCTAAACCATACAACATCGCTGGCCTCATCACCGTTTTGTACACTTTTCCCTTCATTCTTGCCGATACTCTCCTATCACACAGCACACAGTACACTTTTCTCCATCCATTCCAACCCGCCTACACGCACTTCTTCACCTCTTTTCCACACTCTCCATTGCTCTGGATTGTTGAGTCTAAGGACTTAAAATCCTCCACCTTGGTTATCTCTGCTCCCTGTAACCTCACTGTTCCTCTTGGCTCCTTGTCGTTCACACACATGTATTCCGTCTTACTGAGACTAACCTTCATTCCCCTCCTTTCCAGGGCACACCTCAACCTCTCTAGATTTTCCTGCACTTGTTCTCTGCTCTCACTACAGATCACAATGTCATCTGCAAACATCATAGTCCATGAAGATTCTTGCCTAGATTCCTAACCTCGTCTGTCAGGCTGTCCATCACCATCGCAAACAAGAAGGGGCTGAGAGCTGACCCTTGATACAGTCCCACCTCCACTTTGAACTCTTCTGTCACACCGACAGCACACCTCACCACTGTCTTACATCTCTCATACATGTCCTGCACCACTCTAACATACTTCTCTGCCATTCGAGACTTCCTCATACAATACCACATTTCTTCTCTCGGCACCCTGTCATATGGTTTCTCCAGATCCACAAAGACACAATGCAGCTCCTTCTGACCTTCGCTGTACTTCTTTATTAACATGCTCAAAGTAAACACTGCATTTGTGGTGCTCTTTCTGGGCATGAAACCAAACTGTTATTCACAAATGCTGACCTCTGCCCTTAGTCTAGCTTCTACTATTCTTTCCCATAACTTCATTGTATGGCTCATCAACTTTATCCCTCTGTAGTTGCCAGAACTCTGTACATCTCCCTTGTTCTTAAAAATGGGCACAAGCACACTTCTCCTCCATTTCTCCGGCATCTGCTCACTTTCTAAGACCTTGTTGAATATTCTTGTCAGAAAATCTACTGCTACCTCCCCTAGACACTTCCATACCTCAACCGGTATGTCATCAGGACCAACTGTCTTTCCACTCTTCATTCTCTTCAATGCCCTCCTCACTTCACCCTTACTAATCTTTGCTACTTCCTGGTCCTCAACGGTCACCCCTTCTACTCTTTTTTTCCTCTCTCATTTTCCTCATTCATTACCACATTACACTTGAATACAGGCCAGTCTACAAAGCCGTTCCCTTTTTTTCTTTTATTGTTTATTAATTTATACTATTTATGTATCCATTTATTTATTTACTTATATAATATACATGTATGTGTGTATGTTTGTATATGTATCTATTTTTGCACCCCCTACTGATGGTACCTCAAGAGCCTGTAACAGTGAATTTCTCCATTATGAGATTAATAAAGCTGTATCTTTTCGTATCAGCTCTTCAAAGTACTCTTTCCATCTTCCCAGCACACTTCTGTCATCAGTCAATAAATTTCTCTCTCTGTCCTTTATCACTCTAACTTGTTGCACGTCTTTCTCATCTCTATTTCTCTGCTGTACTTAACCTTTA
>CM045729.1:79809049-79811549 GCA_024760905.1 Plotosus lineatus
AAATATGGAAATTAAGGAAGAATAGGGGAAAAGTTAAAGAAAATGCCACAAAAACAAGGCCAATTATGCAAAAAACCCCAAAAAAAAACAAACCCTAAACCAACAGAAAAAAAAACCCCAAACCAAAATCTCCAATCAAAACTGGATACATTGTTGAGAGGTGCGCATCTGAGTGTATAAATGCTTCTCACAACAATTAAACATTCAAAAATAATGCATAAGATGTAAATAAAACATGAATACACTCACACATACAGACGCACGCGGAAACATACTCAGATGCGCACCTCACATAAAAATGTAAGTAGTTTTTTGGGTGGCTTTCAGTGTTTTTTTTTTTTGTTTGTTTGTTTGGGGTTTTTGTTGTTTTGTTTTGTTTTGTTTGCACAATTGGCCTTCTTGTGCTGCATTTTCCTTATCTTTTCCCCTATTTTTCCTTAATTTCCTTATTTTTTTTATTTTTTCATGAATATTTTTGAAAAACCCGCGATGCACTGAAGAAGAAGAAACTGAAGCACAAAGTAGCAAGGGATCACTGTAATAATAATAATAATAATAATAATAATAATAATAATAATGTCATGCATATAATACTAATAATAATTGTCATGCAAGTGATCAAAACGAAATATATACCCGGTTGAGGCCCGGGTTAGCAACAACCGCCATCAGTGCTGTTAACCAACAGGGTGCTGGTGGAAATTGGACTACTGTTGGTCGAAGAATTAGAGGCGGGAGGCGTGTCCGTAGGCGAAGACAGAAGAGGAAAGGCATGAGGCTAGGACTGAGACTAAGGACTTTGAATGTTGGAACGATGACAGGAAAAGGTAGAGAGTTGGCTGACATGATGCAGAGGAGGAAGGTAGACATACTGTGTGTTCAGGAGACCAAGTGGAAAGGTAGCAAGGCTAGAAGCTTAGGAGCAGGGTTTAAGCTGTTTTATCATGGTGTGGATGGGAAGAGAAATGGAGAAGGAGTCATCTTGAAGGAGGGGTTTGTCAGAAATGTTCTAGAAGTGAAAAGAGTGTCAGACAGAGTGATGAGTCTCAAGTTAGAAATTGAAGGTGTGATGTTCAATGTTGTTAGTGCTTCTGCCCCACAGGCAGGATGTGAGCTAGAAGAGAGGGAGAGATTCTGGAGTGAGTTAGATGAAGTGATGCAGAGTACCCCCAGAGGTGAAAGAGTGGTCATTGGTGCAGACTTCAATGGACATGTTGGTACAGGAAACAGAGGGGACGAGGAAGTGATGGGCAGGTTTGGTTTCCAGGACAGGAATGCAGAAGAAACAGATGTTGGTAGATTTTGCAAAAAGGATGGAAATGGCTGTGGTAAATACTTTCTTCCAGAAGAGAGAGGAGCATAGGGTGACTTATGAAAGTGGAGGTAGGAGCACACAGGTAGACTACATCTTGTGCAGGCAGTGTAATTTGAAGGAAGTCAGTGACTGCAAAGTACTAGTGGGCGAGAGTGTTGCCAATCAGCATTGGATGGTGGTGTGCAGGATGATGCTGATGGTGAGGAAGGTGAAGAAGGAAAAGGCAGAGCAGAAGACAAAATAGTGGAAGCTGAAAAAAGGAAGAGTGTCGTGTTGTCTTCAAGGAGGAGTTGAAACAGGCTTTGGGGAAGTGCTTCCAGATGACTGAACAACTACAGCAAATGTGATCAGGGAGACAGGTAAGAGGGTTCATGGTGTGTCCTCTGGAAGGAAAGTAGATAAGGAGACTTGGTGGTGGAATGAGGAAGTGCAGGAGTGTGTACAAAGGAAGAGGTTAGTTCGGAAGAAGTGGGACATTGAGAGGACCGAAGAGAGTAAACAGGAGTACAGGGCGACACAGTGTAAGGCGAAGGTAGCGGTGTCAAAGGCCAAACAGAGGGCGTATGATGATTTGTATGCTAGGTTGGACAGTAAAGAGGGAGGGAGAAAATGATCTATACAGGTTGGCACAGCAGAGAAATAGAGATGGGAAAGACCTGCAGCATGTTAGACTGAATAAGGACAGAGCGGGAAATGTATTGACTGATGTCAGGAGTGTGCTGGGAAGATGGAAAGAGTACTTTGAAGAGCTGATGAATGAGTAAAATGAGAGAGAGAGAAAAGTAGAATAGGTGACTGTTGAGGACCAGCAAGTAACAAAGATTAGTAAGGGTAAAGTGAGGAGGGCATTGAAGAGGATGAAGAATGGAAAGGCAGTTGGTCCTGTTGACATACCGGTGGAGGTATGGAAGAGTCTAGGAGAGTTAGCAGTAGATTTTCTGACAAGAACATTCAACAAGGTCTTTGAGAGTGAGCAGATGCCGGAGGAATGGAGGAAAAGTGTGACGATGCCCATTTTTCAGAACAAGGGAGATGTACAGAGTTCTGGCATTTACAGAGGGATAACGTTGATGAGCCATATGATGCAGTTATGGGAAAGAATAGTGGAAGCTAGACTAAGGGCAGAGGTCAGCATTTGTGAACAACAGTTTGGTTTCGTGCCAAGAAAGAGCACCATCAGATGCA